>BSBK01006173.1:5000-407500 GCA_027943335.1 Chamaecyparis obtusa | reverse complement strand
TGTTTGTGTGGTTGATCTATGCCAACTCAAATCTTATCCATAATCATGGAAGATATTTGAATGTTAGGTGTACTAAAAAGGACTGGAAGACAATCTTTGAGTTTTTATAATCAATCACTAGGGAGGGTGTATGTGTAATTTAAATATATTTTATTTATGAATATTTTAATAAAAATTATAATTAGTATATATAATCTATATATAAAATACGTCGAGGTTTATTAGGTGTTTAATTTTTCTCAACTTTAATTTTATTTTAAAAGAATAATAAAAAAAATTAAATTCTTTGATACATGTATGCATATTCAATCATCTAAAGCTATCTTCTCAGGCAAGAATGATTCATTGCATGAAAAACATGCTATTGTGTCTCTACAGAAAAGAGAGGACTCGACATCATGTTTATCCCTTCAAGGAGCAAGGGGGCTAAGATTCTTTCTAGCACAGTTTGTTGTGTATTCATATCTATTTGAAAAAATTTCAAGCACTCGAGGAGACATTACTCAAACTACAAGGAGATGTGGACTTTCATAGAAAGGTTGTCTGATGTGTAAATGTTTGATTGGTGATTTGTGTAGTACAGGAGGTATTGTTTCTACAACACTTGAGAGGAGTTAGACACACTTAGAGGAGATGCAAACTTTTGGAGGAAAGACATCTCATGTACACCATTAGAGGTCACCTTAAACACACTCAATGGAGATGTGGAGTTTTCAAGGAAATGTGTCTCATTGTGCATGGAGGGTGGAAACACTTTTATATTCTCTCATGTTGTACAATTGCTTATAGATCCTACACTAAGGAGATTGACTTATGCAGTTAGTTTTGTATTTACTAGAGGTTCAATAGTTAGGCGATCCATTGATGTACTCAGTTTTGTGTTTCCTTAGTGAGAGAGCAAGATTTTTGAAGGTGCTTCATCAAACTCTCTAGAAGGGTTGGGTTCAAAACTATTGCAATATTCTACTTGTGTTCAAATTAATATAATAAGGGGTGGAATGTTGGTGTTTTACATTAATTAGGTTAGTTTGAGGTTAGGTTAAATAAAATAAAATAATTATAATAAATATTAGTTTCTCTCTCATAAAAGTTAGTTTGTTATTTACGAGAAAATTGTAAGGCTTTAAAAAGCTAATGAGTTTGTAATGTTGATAATCCAAATGAATTTATTGAATACCAAATTTTTTCTATGATTTTCATTTTGTGTTTTTAGGATTATAGGTGAAAGAATTAAAAAATTAATAATATTTGTGTTGTTACATGAGTACAAAGTTAACTCTAAAATGGATAGAGGCACACTTGACTATTGACAATCTAACAAAAATGTTATTCACTATGAGTGGGAATGAAACATGTGGCAGTCCTAGGAAACATCTAAATTTGATATATTTAATATTTGTAAATGATCCTTAGGATCACCTTTTACATTTTATAGATCGGATTGTGAAGGAAAAACCCTAAGAGAGAACATATATATAGAAACTTTAAAGAAATTATTGTATGAGATAGATGATTGTATGTGATTTTTATGTCATTTACTTGTTTCATAAGCTTACATGTGTCTTGCAATAGTATATCAAAGGTAGAAGTATGGATAATGGTCTTAGGAGTGTGTGAGCCATTAGAGAAAGTGTGTTTCAAATTTGCAAAACCCTTTCAGACCATGTCAGATCTGGAAATTGCTCTAGATTCAAAGCTTCCAACTGTGAAAATCTGATAGCCACATAAACAGGTTGACTTTTTGGGTATAGGTAAACTTTTCAAGTATAGGTAAAAATAGGTTAGACCTATACCTAAGAGGGTTAGAAGTGAAGGTCTCATAACTAAAATTGATACTATATCCTCAAATCTACAAATTTGAAAATGAAACTCTGTGAATCTACACCTACACATAAGAAAGGGGAAATTATTGGGGGAAAGGGGCTTTCCTTGGTCAAGCCCTTGTATAGGAATTAACCTTGAAATGAAATAATTAAAGTATGTAGAAAAGGATAAATGTAAATTTTCACCTTTCTTGTCAAACCCTTGTGGATGGATACAAATATGCTTTATCCAAAAATATGTATACTTTCTTGAATGAATGTTGATAGAATGTAGGATATCTTCATTGATGCAATAGATCTACACTTTCCAAATAAAATATTGTGGATATATGTATGCTTGATATGCTTGGATGGAGAAGGAGAGGAATATGGATCCTCTTTCTCAATTTCGAATTCCTTCACTAATCCATCATGGGAGAGAAATTTGCACAATCAATAGAAGATTTTCCTTGGAATGGATCAAGGATAGTCTTGAAATCTTGGAGCCAAATCCTTGCTTGCTAAAAGTCACCAAAAAGCTCTTGAATGCACCTGAAACTTGATTACCTGAGAGTAGATGATTTCTTGAACTAAGATATCATGGATGTCTTGTAATTGAGGACATATTGAGATCATAGGCATGTAATGGATGTTAAAATGAGAGGAAGAGGCCTCCTTTTATATTGATTTTAGAGTCCAAATTCACGAAGGCCTACTTTACTAGGAGGGAAAATGAATACACCTTGCATCAGGCCTGAAACCCACCAAAATTCAACCCCTAAGGTATAGGTTGAAATAGGTTAGACCTATACCTAGTCAGGTTTGACCTATACCTAGTGTAGGTCAAACCAGGGTTGACCTATACTTGAAAGGGTAAATTTCAAGGAAGATTTTGTGAGGTTCAAGATGTGTTAAGAGTTTCAGGTAAAACCAAAAAGATAAGAGGGAAAATCAAGCATAAATGGATCCAAAATCAAGGAGATAACTAAAATGGGGTCCAATAGGTCCTAAAGCTTCCAAATTAATAGGTGCTTACTTTTTAGGACTACACAATTTCAACTAAACATTTGAATAGGGCTCATTGTATGGTGTCTTGGTTAAATGGTTGTTGTGTTATAGATTCCACCAAGGTTCAAACCATTATTGGGCAATTGTGATCTTATAGACTTGTGTCTTCACCTTAGTCAAAGTGTTTCATAAACTATAATAATTTTTAAGTCATCATATTTTATAATTTATTATATTATTTATTTTCTATAGTTTATTAAAGATATACATATTTTTTAAATAATTCAAAATGTAATATCTTAGTGAAAAAACTATTCAATGTAATATAAATAATTTTATTCAATAAAATTTACATTAACTTATATTACTTTATTAAATATAAATTTAATAAATTCAATGTAATATATATAAATAATAATCCAACTCTAATAAATATATTATTAAAAATATAACTTTCGGTTTAGGTCTTGGATTTAATTTTTAATATAGTTGGGGTTCACCTTCGTATCTAGTACATAGTTAAATTTAGTATTAAGGTTTAATATGGTTAAATACTATTAGGGATAATATTTTATTGGGCTTGTGATTAAGGGTAAATTTGTCTATTGTTTAATTAGTTTTAGCATTAGGGTTCAATTTGGTTTATTATTTTTATTAGGTCAAGGATTGGGGATCTATTTGGTCAAATGGTAGGATTAGAGTTCATTTTGGTTTAATTTTTAATTAGGTTTAAGATTATAGTTATATTTGGTTAAGGGATAGGATTCAATTTAGTTTGGTATAGGTTTTGAGTTCTTTTTATTGTAGTATTCAATTAGGATAAAGGTTTGGATTTAGAATGGCCCAGTGTTATGGTAAGGGTTTTTAGATTCATGATTAGGTTCAATTTGGCTTACAGGTAGAGAAAGGATTCAAATTCCTATAAGGTTGGGGTTCAACTTGGTATCTAGTGTTCAATTATATTTAGGATTGGGGTTTAATATGGTTTACTATAAGGGACAATATTTTGTGATAATGGGTAAATTGGCTTTTACGTGTATAATTAGTTTTAGCATTAAGGTTCAATTTGGTTTATTATTTTTATTAGTTTTAGGGTTACAAATTAATTTGGTTCAATGTTAGGATTAGAGTTTAATTTGGTTTAATGTTTAATTATGCTTTTGGTTATTGTTCAATTTAGTTTAGGGATCAATTTAGTTTTGTGTTTAGTGCTAGGTTTAATATTAAAATAGGTTTAGGGTTAGGGTTTAATTTTTTTTAAAAGTTACAGTATATTTTTATTAGAGTAAGGGTAAAAATTTACTTTTAGTGTTAGTTGGGGTTTAATTAGGTTTATGGTTAGGTTCCAATTTTAGTCAGTGTTAAGGTTGTGGTTTAATTTGATGTAGGTTTATCTTTAAGATGCAAGTTTAATATTTTAATAGGTTTACAATGGTTTAATTGTGGTTGATTTTTGGTAAGGCTTAGGATAAAATTTTGATTAGTGCTTTAAAATGGTTATAGTTCAATTTAAGTTGGTTGGGGATTAGGGTTTGACTAAATTTAGGAATTAATTCGATCTACTATTCTATTAGGTTCATTTTAGGGATCAATTTACTATAGTCTTATGTTTAGGGTTTCAATTTGGTTTAATGTAAAAATATGTTTGGGGTTACTATTAAATTTTTACTAGGTTTGGGGCATAATTTCATTTAGTGTTAGATTTAGGTTTTCATTTGGTTAAGAATTTTGGTTGCACATGGTTTATAGGTTTACTTCAACTTAGTTTAGTTTTAGGCTTCAATTTAATATAAACACACACACTTCATGTTTCTTTTCCACTATATGTATTTCTTCCACTTTATCTACCTCTCACCCTCTCTCCAACTTATCCCTCTCTTTTTCTATTGGAAATAACATGGCACACCAAAACTCCTTATATTTTGTTAGTGCTCGAAAATACTAATCATTTTGAGACCAACTAACAGGCATAGTAGATGCCTCTACATTTCTGGTTTGATTGAACCAAGGCTGGTAGGCCTAAATTGAATATACTGTCTAACTATGCACAAACTATGTGCGTAAACAATAAAATCTCTTCCAAAGGGGTTAATGATCCTTGGAAGATAAAGTAACCTAATATCCTAATTTCAGATAGCTAGATATTTTGACTAATGCTATTAATTAATGCTAAACCTAATTTAATATTTTGTAAAGAAGATAATAGGTAGGATATGTAAAAAGAAATTAAAAGAATACGATGCCAAAACTAGCAACAAATGATTAAATGACCAAATTCCATTTATTAACAAGACCAGTGCCTGTTTCACCCTGGGCAATGGAGTCAATCCAATCCTCAACCCTATGTACAACCTTAGAGATAGTTTTGCATTTTAAAAAAAATTGGAAGGATTTGATTCAGAAGACAATTTTCAAAATAGTGAAACACACATCGGATTCTGAAGACAAGTCATAAAAAACTCATCACTTCGATTTGCATTCAAATGTGTGTGAGCTATTGTAGACAATTGATTAAATTTAACTCCTCAAATCACAGCCCAATTGACTTTGGCCACAAATCAAATGGATTATTAACCATGCAAAATGAGCAGACCAATTAATAAATCAAAATGCAATAAAATCATAGAGCATTTTAAACGATCACAATAAAGAAATCAAGATTGATTTATCCAAGGGACTAGTTGAGGGAATTGAAAACCAATGCATAGATGGAAAACAAAAACAACTTATCTTTTATTGATATTGAAAAATTGGTACACCAGAATCTATGTTGCAATTGTTGAACAATCCTATCCTCTGAAAATTGAAATTCTTGTAATTGTCCTGCATTGGTCTTGGTATCCCATTTTTATAAAGTTCAGGGGACGCATACAAGCTTCAGACCAATGCGTATGTTCATAACTAAAATCTAATTTCAACAAACTGCAACATTAATAAATATTTACAAAATAAAATGTTAACCATAAGGCTAATATACTTAATAAATAAATCTTTGATTAACATTCTTGTAATAATAATCTTTGTCCTTCATCTTGCAAAGCATTTTTCCGCATAACAAATATCCATCTTTGCAAAACCTATTTCATTTATCATTTAATAATCTTGCTGCATATAAAAACATAATTAGGCATTATGATTCCACTATATCAAAATTATCTTTTGATAAAAATAATTAATCCTTAGGAAATAATTTACTTCTAATTTTTAATTCTAAGGATTAATATTTTTATGATTTACCTTTATAGTTATTATCTCAAAGAATATATATTACTATAACATTACTTAAGGAAACCCTAAATATATATTGCATGAACATTTCATAGGGCAATGTAAAATTCAATATAGAAATATTTTGAAAACATTAGGGAAAAGGTCTTATAATCCATCTAATGAAAAAATATATATTTAACCCTAAAGATCAAATCAATCCACTTAGGGCTAACATATAATTAAGTTTATAAAATAATTACCCTAATGACACAAAACATTTCTAATATAAAATAATATTACAACCATTTAAATATATATAATTAAGGGAATAAAAAATAATCTAACTCTCTAAAAAGAAACCCTAAAACTTACATATAAAAAGGATTCACTAATTCATAAAAAATAATAAAATGAAAATATATATACCCTAAGATCAAAGTAAATGGGTAAGGAGAAAATTGCTCTTAGGGATTTCCCACAAAAGAATAAACGACAAACCCTAAAAAACATATACATCATACATCACTAAAAAATTTAAAAACCTTTTCACCTAATTTGGTAAAATATTAATATTAAAAGTACATTGGGTAAAAATGCCAAATTGCATTTAAAGATATGAAAAAGAATTAATATTACAATAAAAACCCTAGACAAGTTAATATTCATCAAATTTAATCTTTATTTCATCACATGATTTTACTTTTAGGGTTTTGGGATAAATCAAAATTAGAAATAAAATAAACATGAGTAACTATGACACATATAATTCCTATCTCATAAACAAAATTTAATATTTATTTCAAATGAGATAAGAATATCTTTAATCTATACATTTATTTATATACACACTCTCGAAGAATAATATAGAGCAATTGGTAGGGGTAGGGTCAGGTAGTTAGGTAGGAAAAGGAATGGGTTGAGAGGTCGAGTGTTCAACTCCCTCTCCCCATTCTTTTTCATAAAAATGGAAAAACACATAAATTCATAAATAAAGTAATAATCACATCATTTGATTAAAAAAAAATAATTAGGGAAGAGATAACTCCCTGTGTAAGAGGTTGTCTTTATTTCTCACCAGCACATAAAAACAAAAATAAATAAGTATTTTTTCCTAACCCTCTCAAAGAAATAGACTAACTGGTTAGGGGGTAGGAGGGTAGATAGGTAAGAAAAATGTTGGCTTGAGAGGTCGAGTGTTCAACTCCCTCTCGCCAACCTTTTTGCTCAATCTATTTTATTTTTTATTTTTAGAATTATTATTTATCCAAAACAAATGTGCATAAGAATAAAGCAATTTACAACCTAATACATGAAAATAAAAATAACAAATGCACACACTTTTTATTCATTTTAGCTTTTATCATAGGAAAGTTATAAAATATGAAAATGAAAATCACACTTCCCTAACCAATTTATATATATTTTGGCCTGAATTTTCAGGTGCCAACAATGGCTCCAATTGAGGACGTGTGTCCATACCTAGACACAACGAGAATCCAGAGTTCTCTGGAGGAAGCAAACCACTTGAAACATAATGTTAATTTCATAATAAATTAAAATAGTTACTCAAGGCAAATTATTTCAAATAATAACATGTTTTCCTATTAAAAATGTAAATAATAAAACCATAAGAAAAGTAATAAATTTTAAATATCAAAATAATTTAAGAAACTTTTATTACCTCAATACTTACCTGAACCTCCCTTTCAACGAAAGTTATTACCTTGTATATCTTCAAAGTTGGCATGAATGTGTCTTTTACCATGCTCATCCTCCTTCTGCGCAGGTTGGTAAATACTGCTTGGCTGCATATAAAAAAATAATTATTATTTCATTTCCTGTTACCCCTTTTGTTGCGATGATAATGGCTTTTATCTTTAATGCCAGCTCCCATATCACATTGACACCAGCTCCATGTGATTAATTCAGCTCATATTCATTTTTATCTTTGTTTTTAACGTGCTGGTCATGTTTTCTCCAATCTAACTGCACATTATTCTAATTTGTATAATTATTCCTTTTAAAATATTCATCTCCACCTCAAATTTGTAAATGCCACTTGGTTGTGAGTTATTATCCAATGCATGAGTACATTTTTATAATGTTCATCCTTTCCTTGCGTGAATTTATACATTTCATCCGGCTGCTTATATAAACTATCATTGCCTTCCTTCATGTGAGTCCTAGAATGCTGAAATTGATTTTGATAATACATATTATCATTTTGTAGATTTGTTTGAGTGGTTTGCGCAGAGTATTCTAGATATTGCTTATCATTTTCACCCTCCTGGACAACATCACAAGGCTGCATGTATTTGTTGCACAAGTCTGGATGATATTCATCATGCTTTTGTTGTTCATTATGTAAGTCATGGGCACGTGCTAAGATACCAGCCTATTGTGCATGGTCTTGAATTTGCCTCATGTCATATAAAGCTTACTTCCAAATTTTGTTCCAACACTGACATGTTGGCCTACTCTTCTAATCTCTGGCATGTTTTTACCTTTACCTTCATTTTTTATACTGGTCACGTTTTTTGCAAATCTGGGCTGTTCTTGGGCTCATACACACTCCAAAATGATTAAAAATGTTGAAAAAATGTCCCCCATGTTTAGGCATATGGCTGGGAAATTCATTTTAAGTTTAAAGTTATCATTTACAACATGTATATAGTCTGAAAAAATGACTCCAACAGTTTGCACGGGAATACAATTTTGCCAGCCGTTTTTAGAAATCTCTGAGCGTTTTTGAGGTTGCCAGCATCTCAAAAACATATGAGATTGCAAGAAAACCATTTCCCATTTATGGGAAAATGTTCAAGGGTCATTTGGGATATGTAGATGATCATTTGCAACTCAAAAATGGTTCCGAAATTAGGCCTCAATAATAAAAACGTGATTCAGATTTTTGAACAGCATTTATAAAATTTTGTTCTCCTTCAATCAAATACATGGATTCACAAAAACTTCATATCTAATATAACTCCACACATCAATGATCGATAATAAAATATTATCATTGCTATATGTGCCATGTTCAAAATATGGTTAATGAATGTTATTATTTTGCAACTTGGCAGATTTCAATAAAATTCAAATGAAAAATCTTTAAAGATATTTAAATATACAAAAAAAATTGACAGAAGAATATTTGAGCATGAAGAAACTAAGGTCCAAAAATGCATACCTCAAATAATTTTAGCATTTATGAATACAATCATACCTAGAGCTTATCCATCCAAGTCTATAAAAGTTGAATATAGAAGAACACACCTATAATTGCTTGGAAAAAAGTTGGCCGTCTGGTCATGGATCTGGGACCTTTGAATTTGTAAAAAAAGTCAAAGTTCCAATGGTGGCTTTTTTAGTGCAACTTATTCTTTTCCTCTGTCAAAAACTTTGTTTTGATCATGTAAGAGTAGGAAAAATCTAAAAATATCATTATCTATCACTTTACTAATTAAATATTTTCTTATCCATCTTAAATTACTATATTTTTCTTTGAATATATGATTTTTAGGGTTTAACTCATTTTGTAACATTCGTGAAATAAAATCCCCATATTCATAGTTGAAAAATAATTTATCTAAAAATCTCCAATTCTTATAATGAATCATCATATTATTAATATGGATGTTCTCAAGAATTTTGTTATAAAAATTATTATCATAGTAATCCCTAAAATCATTAACAATACTGATGAAATTTTTCATCTTGTCTATTTCTATCCTTCGAAATTTGGGGAATGAATGTTTCTTTTCAACATTAGTCTGATATGATATTTTATTTCCCTTTTCATACAATAATTTTGAGAAAATATAAATATTAATGTTGAATGTATTAGAAAGATTTTCAAAAGGGTTTGCAAGAATACTTACCTATTGGTAGTAGTACATACTTGAGTTGAACACATCATCTAATGGTAACTTTTCATGAATGCATCCTTTAATATCTTTTGCTTGATCCTTGCATAAGAATACAACAAATTTATTATAATGCAATCCTTTATTGAATGGATTTCGTTGAGAATCCTTTTGTGCTTCATCAATGGAAGCAATATTTTTACTAGCATCATCCATTATATAATTTGTATATGGGCTTATTTCATTCCCATTCTCTTGATATGATTTTATCTCATAGAAATGATTATTGATTATTCCTCCATATCCTTTTGAGACCTCATTATTTAAGTGATTTGAAGATTCTCCTAAGATATAATCAAAACTCTTATCCTTTAGAACTTTATCTTCATCTTCACCAGATACCTCATGAATGTGTATTGACTTGTTAATATGATTATTCTGATAGATTGAGAAAATCTTCGTACCATTTCTCTTCACATATTTTTGATATTCAATATCTAATAAATTTGAAATTTGTTCCGTACTGAGAAGATTCTCCTCCAGATCATGATTATCATTTGTTTCCACACAAATTTGATCCAGTGTAGATGCTTCTTCAATCTGTTCCAAACTTTCTTCTTTATTTGAATTGGGGGCCTCGTCAAGTTTTTGCTCTATTTTGTAATGCTCTTTCATTTTCTGAATAAAGAGCTTCAAATCAAGATCATCTGGCAAAATTCTCAATTCACGAAATCTCTTTGTAATTTTCTTGTTTGAAGACCTGATGTCTAAGGGTATCTCCAAATAGAAACCCATCATCCTCAAAGGGTATCTCCAAATAGAAACCCATCATCCTCATGAACCAACGGGTTGCAGACTCACCCTCTTCTCTTTCCACATTAAAAAATGCATCCAAAGGAGATAATTCTTCTCCCATAATGCATTCTTGATCTTTTGCGTTCTCATAGCTAATGTTGTCTTCGTTAGCATCATGAAATTCACATAAGAACCATTGTTCAAATTCTTTCCACGATGAAATACTTTGTTCAGGTAAAGACTCATATTCTTCTCTTGCATCATCCTTTAATGACCAGGCAAATAATTTCATGGCATCACCTTGAACATCGATTTCATAATCATCAAGGAACATATGAAAAGCATCTAAGTGATTAAGAGCTAGTTCATATCCATAAAATTTAGGCACCTTCTGTGCAAGCTTTGATAAATTTGTACTGCATCTAAATCTTTTGAGATCCAAAGGCTCAACGAGAATAAAAAAACTTCTAAAAATTTTCTTAAACATCATGTAATAAAACCTCTATTACTAACTGAAGGCCAAATATTCATTCCTTCTAGTTCTCTCCCTCAATGGAAAGATTGAAAACTTCTGACCCAAATGGAGTCGCCACCTCAAGTGCCTCGAGGAAAATATTTTTTCCTGCTCTCCCTAAGTAGAAATCTAAAAAAATTTATATAGAGTCGCCACCTTCTTCATAAGAAGGATATAATCATACACCTGATTCTAAGTTTTGTCTCTAGTAGAATTTGAAAACTGTCACAATTCACTATCTTGACTAGAAATTTTGAAAATATCTTTCACAAATATTTCTCCCCAGCAAAGTCACCAATTTGTTGGTGCTCAAAAACGTCGATCGTTTTGAGACCAACTAACAGGCACAGTAGATGCCTCTGCAATTCTGGTTCGATTGAACCAAGGCCGGTAGGCCTAAATTGAATATATTGTCTAGCTGAATAAACTACGTGCATAAACAACAAAATCTCTTCCAAAGGGGTTACTGATCTTTGGAAGATAAAGTAACCTAATATCCTAATTTCAAATAGTTAGATATTTAGACTAATGCTATGAATTAATGCTAAACCTAATTTAATGTTTTTTAAAGAAGATAACAGATAGGATATGCAAAATGAAATTAAAGGAATAGGATGCCAAAACTAGCAACAAATGATTAAATGACCAAATTCTATTTATCAACAAGACCAGTGCCTGTTTCACCCTGGGCAATGGAGTCAATCCAATCATCAACCCTATGTACAACCTTAGAGATAGTTTTGCATTTCAAAGAAAATTGGAAGGATTTGATTCAGAAGACAATTTTCAAAATATTGAAACACGCATCAGATTCTGAAGACAAGTCAAAAAAAACTCATCACTTTGATTTGCATTCAAATGTGTGTGAACTATTGCAAACAATTAACTGAATTTAACTCCTCAAATGATAGCCCAATTGACTTTGGCCACAAATCGAAAGGATTATTAACCATGCAAAATGAGCAGACCAATTAATAAATCAAAATGCAATAAAATCATAGAGCATTTTAAACGATCACAATAAAGAAATCAAGATTGATTCATCCAAGGGACTAGTTGAGGGAATTGAAAACCAATGCATAGATGGAAAACAAAAACAACTTATCTTTTATTGATATTGAAAAATTGGTACACCAGAATCTATGTTTCAATTGTTGAACAATCCTATCCTTTGAAAATTGAAATTCTTGTAATTGTCCTGCATTGGTCTTGGTATCCCATTTTTATAAAGTTCAGTGGACGCATACAAGCTTCAGACCAATGTGTCTCTTCATAACTAAAATCTAATTTCAACAAACTACAACATTAATAAATATTTACAAAATAAAATGTTAACCATAAGGCTAATATACTTAATAATTAAATCTTTGATTAACGCTCTTGTAATAATAATCTTTGTCCTTCATCCTGCAAAGCATTTTTCTGCATAACAAATATCCATCTTTGCAAAACCTATTTCATTTATCATTTAATAATCCTGCTGCATATAAAAGCATAATTAGGCATTATGATTCCACTATATCAAAATTATCTTTTGATAAAAATAATTAATCCTTAGGAAATAATTTACTTCTAGTTTTTAATTCTAAGGATTAATATTTTTATGATTTACCTTTATAGTTATTATCTCAAAAAATATATATTACTATAACATTACTTAAAGAAACCCTAAATATATATTGCATGAACATTTGATAGGGCAATGTAAAATTTAATATAGAAATATTTTGAAAACATTAGGGAAAAGGTCTTATAATCCATCTAATGAAAAAATATATATTTAACCCTAAAGATCAAATCAATCCACTTAGGTCTAACATATAATTAAGTTTATAAAATAATTACCCTAATGATACAAAACATTTCTAATATAAAATAATATTACAACCATTAAAATATATAT
The DNA here is from genome assembly GCA_027943335.1 of Chamaecyparis obtusa. Classification (NCBI taxonomy): domain Eukaryota; kingdom Viridiplantae; phylum Streptophyta; class Pinopsida; order Cupressales; family Cupressaceae; genus Chamaecyparis; species Chamaecyparis obtusa. The sequence goes on along the minus strand of BSBK01006173.1, from coordinate 394,405 downwards.
AATTAAGGGAATCAAAAAAAATCTAACTCTCTAAAAAGCAACCCTAAAACTTACATATAAAAAGGATTCACTAATTCATAAAAAATAATAAAATGAAAATATCTATACCCTAAGATCAAAGTAAATGGGTAAAGAGAAAATCAGTCTTAGGGATTTGCCACGAAAGAATAAACAGAAAACCCTAAAAAATATATACATCATACATCACTAAAATTTTTAAAAACCTTTTCAACTAATTTGGTAAAATATTAATATTAAAAGTACATTAGGTAAAAATCCCAAATTGCATTTAAGGATATGAAAAATAATTAATATTACAATAAAAACCCTAGACAAGTTAATATTCATCAAATTTAATCTTTATTTCATCACATGATTTTACTTTTAGGGTTTTGGGATAGATCAAAATTAGAAATAAAATAAACAGGAGTAACTATAACACATGTAATTCCTATCTCATAAACAAAATTTAATATTTATTTCAAATGAGATAAGAATATCTTTAATTTATACATTTATTTACATACACATTCTCGAAGAATAATATAGAGCAATTGGTACGGGTAGGGTCAGGTAGTTAGGTAGGAAAAGGAATGGGTTAAGAGGTCGAGTGTTCAAATCCCTCTTTCCATTCTTTTTCATAAAAATGAAAAAACACATAAATTCATAAATAAATTAATAATCACATCATTTGATTAAACAATAATAATTAGGGAAGAGATAACTCCCTATGTAAGAGGTTCTCTTTATTTGTCACCTGCACATAAAAATAAAATTAAATAAGTATTTTCTCCTAACCCTTTCGAAGAAAATAAATAGACTAACTAGTTAGGGGGTAGGAGGGTAGATAGGTAGGAAAAAGGTCGGCTTGAGAGGTCGAGTGTTCAACTCCCTCTCTCCGCCCCTTTTGGTCAATCTATTTTATTTTTTTATTTTTAGAATTATTATTTATCCAAAACAAATGTGCAATAGAATAAAGCAATTTACAACCTAATACATGAAAATAAAAATAAAAAATGCACACACTTTTTGTTCATTTTAGTTTTTATCATAGGAAAGTTATAAAATACGAAAATTAAAATCACACTTCCCTAACAATTTTATATATATTTTGGCCTGAATTTTTAGGTACCAACATATTTAAATGGAATTAATATGTTGTTGTCCCTCTATATCACTATATAGCTATATCTCTCGCTCTCTTCCCACTCTTCTCGTATTCCCTCTTTTCTCTCCTTCCAATGTCCATCTACTCTCTTCTTCCATCTACCTATATTTTTCCCTTTCTCTTCCTCCCTCTTCCTCTTCCTTCTCTCTATATCTCCCTCATGGACTCTCTAACACCTATCTCTCTCCATACATATATCCCCACTCTTTATATATATATATATATATATATATATATATATATATATATATATATATATATATATATATATATATATATATATATATATATATATATATATATATATATATATATATATATATATATATATATATGTTTCACTCTCATTATCTCTTTCTATTAATCTCCACTTCTTCTCTCTCCTCTCTATATATATAACCATGTCTCTCTATATCTCTCTCTCACACACAAAGACACAAACGTCATGTTTCCTTTTTCCTTATATCTAACTCTACCTTTGAACCCCTCCCTATTTGTTTCCTTATCCCTCTCTCCTACTTATCTTTCTCTCTTCTTTATTAGAGTTCTAGGATTTGATATAGAATAAGACATAGGGTAAATTAAAAAATTAGCCCTAATTTATTAAGTATTATATTTCAATTTGCTTTAGTGGTTAAGATTTGATATTAGAATTTGATTTGGTTTACTCTCAAGATGGTGTTTCATTTGATTTAGGTTTAGTGAGCATGTCATGGGTTCAATATTATTCAATGTTAGTATGAGGGTTTAATTTGGTCTGACATATAGATTCAATTTTGTATAGAGTTAGGGTTATGTATTATAAGGTTTATAAGGGAGAACTATCTTCCAATTTTCTTTCTGATTCACAATTCTGTGTGAAATTATTGTTTTTAACTACCTCCAGATTCCCAATTTCTTTCATAAAACTCTCAAACCACCACTTTTCATGTTCACCAAATAGGGACTCAAAACGGTTTCAAATGGATACCCAATATTCTTCGGCAGAATCATTACATTATGCTACAAATGTAAAGGCACGTACCAGATTGTGGATTTGATTGTATGGAAAACTATCAACAATAAAGTCATTTCCATCCACCTTTGTATCTAGAAATACAATGTGAATAGAGAGTAGTGAAAGGTGGTAAGTAAAACAAAGTTTCAACAAAGTTTGAAATGTGTGAACATACAAATAATTATAGTGCCAATGATCTTGCCAAGAAGCTATTATGATATAGGAAGATAATATGCCATTGGATTAAATATTGGTTAGATCAAAAAAATAATAAGGCTATGGTGTGGATTGAAACTAATTCTACAACTCAAGGAGATGTCTACTTTGAAATATAAGTTGCATATATGACTATAGAGCCTCGATTAATTATATATTATTATTTTCCATATTTTTAAAATAAATAAATAACAAATATGTGACAAATCAGTTTTGCATGTTTGATATGTTATTTAGTTTTCTAGATTTTTTATTTTTGCAGTTTACTCCCATGATTTTAGTCTTTTAATTTACGTTTATTTTTCCAATTACTCAGATTAATTGTATTTTCTTCAGCAAAATTGGTTAAAAAAAGTTGTGTAAAATTAGATGGTCAAGATTTTAAGGAGATGTTTTTCTGTACATGGGTGGCTGACATCTATATGATGTGAATATAGGAAGCCTCTCGGCTTAATTAGAGATTATTTTGTAAAGAATATATAATTGTTATCTCTAATTTATGAAAACTTCAAAAACATGACTCATACTCTAATAATTTGATGCAGGGGCATTCTAGGGTACTCAGTGAATCTGCAAGGGAGGTGTATGTTTGGATAGTGTTACTCGGTTGTAGCCTTGACCGATGGTCTCGGTCATTGAAGGAAGCTCGGTCACTGAAGGAACTCGGTAATCTTTAGCACTCGATGAAAGTGTTACTCGGTGATGCCTGCGGTGCTCGGTCGACATTGGTGCTTGGCGATGCCTGACATTCTTGATTATTTCATTGTTGCTTGAATGTTCTGGTTTACCGACTGGAGTTTTGTGTGATTTGTTTGGCTAACTTGGTGCATTTATTGTTGGTAGCCATTGTTGTAGGCTGACATGTTGAATTAAATGTTTGTAAGGCTATTTTGAAAGCTGACTTGTATGACATTTAATATTTATTTGTAGGAGTTAAGGGTTTCATCCAGCTGACTTGTGGCTAATGATTAGTATTTAAAGGGGTGTTTGGGTAGTTTTTTTGGAGGGGGACATCGGCATCAGAATGGACATCTATTTGGATGTGCAGGAAAAGATGGAGTTGGTGAAGTTGTGGAAAATATCTTGCATGATCTTGCAGATCAGATTGTTATTTGATAGTTTGTAGTTGCAGAGATAGTGGTTTGCACACTTGGAGACAAGGAGATTGCTTGGAGTCTTGCGAGCTCAAGTTTAGATCTTCCTTAGGGTTTCCATCTGTTGTTGATTGTTTGAGAGCTGAACTAGCTAAGATTGTATTAGATATGTGGGGATCTTGAAGAACTTGTTTCTGTTTGTAATTGGCCCTAACCCGAAAGGCCTTATAGCTAGGCATGTTAATGAAAATTGAGTTGGCACATCTTGTTGTGTTGAGTTTTTCGCTATGTAATTTTGAAGCTGCAAGGTTGGACTGTCCTTAATTGGAACCTCCCTATCTTGGTCTGTGTCAAATGGTATCAAAGCTGAGTTGATCTTTTGGAGTGAAGGTTGACCTAGCAAGGTTGATCTTATGAAGTTGATGTTGTTGGTGAAGAGATCATATGATTGGCTTTGCAAATCCGTGGCACTGAACTTGTGGATCTTGCCTTAATTGTTTGTTCAGGGTGGTAGGTTGAGATTTGACTTGCATACAACTTGGAGATTTCCACAAGGTGGTTGATGTAGGGTTTGTTGCAGAGGGTTTCTATTATATTTGAGGATACATTCGAGAAGATTGGACCCTAGAGTGACTGCTAACCTCTATGATACTATGGAATCTAGGATTACAAAGAAGGTAAAATTAGATTTAAGATCTGAGATGGAATTGATGAAGAATGACATGGTCGTCGAGATCATGAGAGTTGTTGCTAGTGTACCTCAGAATGTTGCTACTAAAGATGGTAATGAGGAAGATGTTGAAGACTTTGAACCTGTTGGATCTAGTGGTGATGATCGGAGGGATAGAACTGGTGAAGGAAGAACTGCTCAGTTGCCTAGATTTGGAGCTCGATTAAGTAGTATGGAAGTTTCTACTTTCTCTGGTACTTTGAAGCCTAGGAATTTGATTGATTTGATTGGTGAACTTGAAGATTTCTTTGAGCTAGAAGAATTTGAAGATCCTCTTTGTGTGAGATTGGCACAGACTAAGTTGAAAGGGCATGCTGCTCTTTGGTGGAAAGAACTACAAAGAGATAGAGAAGATGAAGGTGAAATGAAGATCAATCGGTGGAGGTTGATGGTGACTAGTTGAAAGCTAAGTTCATACCTTCTGACTATGAGCTTGACTTGTTTAAGAAGTTGCAGAATGTGAAACAGAAGGATTTGTCTATTGAAGATTATACCGAGGAGTTCTAAAAACTTACTATTTGGTCTAGACACCGAGAGCTTGGTAAGAAAGAGGTAGCCCGGTATGTGAATGGTTTGAGATTCAATATTTAGGATGAGCTTGGTATGCTGAAGATTGATTCTATTGAAGATAATTATCAGTATGCTCTAAAGGTAGAAGATAAGTTAAGAGGAAACAACATAGTAACTCCCGAGGGAAGGAGAAGATTGATCACTCGGTGAAGGATAAACCGACTGATGTAGAAGATGAACATAAACCTATGGAACCAAAGAAGAAGACAGGTAGAGTTATCTTTAAGGGTACTTGTTATAACTATGGAGAGAAGGGACACCATTCTTTTGAGTCTACACAAAAGAATATTGGTGATGGATGAACTTCTTTGGTGAATGAGAAAAAATCTGAATCTGAGAACTTGTTGCTTTGGCGAACATTGCTCAGTACAAAGGAGGAACTTTGTCATGGAGTAACTTGTTTAAAACTCAATGCAAGTTTGGAGGTAAACTTTGTGATGTTATTGTTGATAGTCGTAGTACTGATAACCTTGTTGATGAGGACATGGTTTAGAAACTTGGGTTGAATAGAATGAAGCATCCTTGTCCTTATAGGATTGGCTGGTTGCAAGATGTTCATGCTCTAGAAGTAAAAGAACAATGCTTTATTGATGTTCAGTTTGGCCAGTATAAGGATCTTGTGTTATGTGCCATTGTGAAGATGAATAGTTGTGATATATTTCTTGGTAGACCTTGGCAATATGATTATAGAGCTATGTATGACTATGTCATAAATGTGTTTACTGTTGAGAAGGATGACAGGAAGTTTTCCCTGATGCCTTTGCTAGATACAACACTCAATAGGAGAAGCCTAAGTATTGGTAGCCGAGTTGAGTTGGTGAATCCTGAAGGTATGGTTGATCAGTGTGAAGGAAAAACATGTGTGTTGTCGAGGAAAGACTTGAAGAGATAGAGAAAGTTGAAGTGGAAGAGTATGCAAACTAAAAAGGTGGAGGACTTGTATGTGAAGAACTAGTTCGGGGTTTATGTGTTGAATCTCAGAAGATGTTCTTCTCACATATGAACATCTTTTTGAACCTCAGGTGTCTGATGCAAGGGCATTCTAGGGTACTTAGTTAATCTTCATGGAGGTGTGTGTTTGGTCGATGTTACTCAGTTGTAGCCTTGACCGATAGTCTCGGTCATTGAAGGAAGATCGGTTGCTGAAGGAACTCAGTAAGCTCTGGTGCTCAGTGAAAGTGTTACTCAGCGATTCCTATGGTGCTCGGTTGACACTGGTGCTTGGCGATGCTTGGCATGCTTAGTTATTTCACTGGTGCTCATTTATTCTGGTTTACCGACTGGAGTTCTATGTGATTTGTTGCACCAACTTGGTGCATTTATTGTTGGTAGCTATTGTTGTAGACCGACATGTTGAATTAAATGTTTGTAAGGCTATTTTCAAAGCTGACTTGTATGGCATTTAATATTTGTTTGTAGGAATTAAGGGTTTCATCCAGCTGACTTGTGGATGATGATTAGTATTTAAAGGGGTGTTTGGGTAGTTGTTTGGAGGGGGACATCGACATCAGAATGAACATTAGTTTGGATGTGCTAGAAAAGCTGGAGTTAGTGAAGTTGTGGAAAAGATCTTGCATGATCTTGCAGATCAGATTGTTATTTGATAGTTTGTAGTTGCAGAGCTAGTGGTTTACACACTTGGAGACAAGGAGATTTCTTGGAGGCTTTCGATCTCAAGTTTAGATCTATCTTAGAGTTTCCATCAGTTGCTGATTGTTTCAGATCTGAACTAGCTAAGATTGTATTGGATTTGTGTGGATCTTGAAGAACTTGTTTCTGTTTGTAATTGGCCCTAAACTGGAAGGCCTTACAGCTGGGCATGTTAATGAAAATTAAATTGGAACATCTTGTTGTGTTGAGTTTTCCACTGTGTAATTTTGAAGCTACAAGGTTGGACTATCCTTAATTGGATCCTCCCTACCTTGGTCTACGTCATAATTTAAGATAACAAATAAATGTTATATTTTTAGTTTATAATATCTAAATATTTTTGAAAAATATTAAAATGCTAAAGGAGAGTTAACAAATGGAGTGGATGAGCGGAAAAACTAGAAATAGAGGCATATAAGCTTCCAACAAGGATAGAGTGCTAGTATTTGTAGGAGGTAAGGACAACATGAAGTCAAATGAGACTTCTGATGAGTCTGATTAGAGTGGGGAAACACAAAATGAGGGACTTTCCATATACCCAAGTGGTAAAGGGAAATCATGTGACTCCCTTGATTAAAATCATGAGACTCCCTTGAGGGGATCAAGGCCATGGATAATATGGGTATTCCAAAAAAGTGGTCCTCCATATTTGGAAAAAGACTTGATAGGAAATCTTCCTTCTTGGAAGTTACAAGTAAATAAGATCTGCAAAAGGGTGAGTTCTCAATCGTTATCCCTGACCCCTTGATTGACCATTCAATTTTAGTTATGGAGTTATCCTTGGTAGAATTGTTTTTGGGGCCTAGACTGAATATAGAGGTGGTTAGATAGATGATAAAAGGAAACTGAAACTCAAAGGACAAGTAGACATTACTACTCTTCCAAAAGGCTTCGTCTCTTTTGATTTTCAAATATAGAAGATCAAAGGTGAAGTTCTACTAGCTGAAATTAATGTAGTAGCTATTAAATTCCATCACATAAGAGATGATTTTACCTAGATGAATTCCAACATTTATTCTCCTAATAATAAATCTAGTAGGAATAAATTTTTGAATAAGGTTTCTTCTAGCAGAGCTTCTTTCCTTAATTTGAGCTAGTTGGTTATAGGTGATTTGAATACACCCCTAATGGATTATGATAAGTATGGAGGCCTGTAGTTTCAGTTGGATGGAATATTCGACCTTATGGACTTTATCAACTAGTAAGCTCTTATGGATGTTGATCTCCAAGGGATTAGTTTTACCTCATCTAACATAAAAATGGAATAGGACCTGATTCAAGTAAGATTAGATCAGGCCTTCTTCTCTTGACTAGATGTAAAAGTACCTTTTCTCCCTCTCTTCTTTTTCTAAAATTGGTTATGATCATTTTCCTATTGTGCTGGTTGTTGATCCGATTTCTAGAAAGAGAAATTTTCCATTCAAATTTGAAAAATTGTGGATACTCCACCCCGATTTTGAGGACAACTTTAAAGGCTAGTGCAAAATCCATGTGGATAGTACTTCTATGTTTAGGGTAGCCACAAAATTAAGGAATGTGAAGGATTCTATCAAAAAGTGGAACAAGGACACATTTGGAGACATCTTCAACTCCAAATCCAATATTCAGCTTTCAACCTAAAGGAGATCCAAGAAAATATCCAAGAGGATGGTTACTCTCAACTCCTATTGGAAAAATGGAATGAGGCTCTTGTCAAGTATCATGAAGTTATTGTTAAGGAGGAATTTTTTTGGAGACAAAGGTCCAAGTCTATCTGATTAAAGGAAGGAGACAAAATACTCAATTTTTCCATATGATTATGCTTAAACATAGAGAAGCCAATTAGATCTCGTCCCTTAAATCTGTTGGGGGGGTCAGGCACTCAAGAAGGAAGATGATATTATGAGTGAAATGGTTAGTTTCTTCTCTTCCTTTCTCTCAGTGGATTCCTCTTTAAATCCTAAGTGTCCAGAAGGGCTCCTTTCTGTCGTTCCTTCTATTATCTCTGAAGTTCATAATGGCTTCCTTGAAGCCATCTCTTCCTCTAAGGAGGTTAGAGCTATTGTGTTCTCTTTTGAAGGGGACAAAGCATCGAGCCTAGATGGTTTTCCCATGTTTGGTTTCAAAAAACTATGGCACATTATGGGTAAGGATGTCTCTAATGCGGTTAAAGAATTCTTTGGCACCTGAAGAATCTTGAAGGAGATCAATGCTACTTTCCTTGTACTTATCCTTAGAAAGATTGGGTCTGACTTTGTGGACTCTTTCATACATATAAGCCTCTGCAACTCTTTGTAAAAAATTGTCTCTAAAGTTCTCACCTCTAGAATTTTGAAATTTTTGCCTGACCTTATTTATCCACATCAAAATGGGTTTGTCCTTGGTAGGAAAATCATGGACTTTATCGCCTTGGTGCATGAAAATATCCACTTGTTTATTATCTCTTCTAATCAAGGATTCCTTATGAAAGTAGATTTATCTAAGGCTTATAACAGAGTTAATTGGGGTTTCCTCCTCAAGGTCCTCCATGATTTTGGCTTCGGAAATAAAGTTGTCTAATTGATTTGGTAGCTTATCTCTACTCCTTACATGGCTATGATGGTTAATGGAGACTCTTCTAACTTCTTCAAACCTTCAAGGGGGCTAAGGAAAAGGGATCCCATTTCTCCAATCCTCTTTTGTATTATGGTTGAATGCCTTGGGAGATACTTTCCTAAGCTCAAAATAAATGGACTTAACGAAGGGTTAAAGCCGCCATCCCATCCCCAAACCTTCTCTCATAAAAAATTCATGGATTATACAATTCTTATGGTGGAAGCCACTATTAAAGAAGATAAAAATATTAAATTGGCCTTGAATACTTATTCTAGTGCCTTGGGGAAATTGATTAATTGGGAGAAAAACTCTTTATTTTTTATCAACATCTCGGTAGAAAGACAATTTAGGATTTCTAAAATTCTTGGATGTGTTATTTCTGTATTTTCTAGGACTTATTTGGGCCTACCTCTAGGGCCCAAACCTCTAGATTCCTTTCGGATATCCTTGATTGACAAATTCAATATAAAGTTGGCTAGTTGGACAGGTAATTTGTTGATTCAGGAAAAAAAAGTACAATTACTTTAAAAGATGTCTCCAACACCTCCCTATCTATGTTGTAAGTCTTTTCAAAATACTATAAAAATATGTGATAGTTTTGGAAAGAATTAAAAAGAATTTTATCTAGTTAGGAATTGAAGAAAGGAAGAGAATACCTTTGATTTCTTGGGAGCAACTGTGCAATACCAAAAAACAAGGTGGTTTTGGTATTAGGCCTATTTGTAAGTTAAATAAATCTTTTTTGTCAAAGAAAATTTGAAGAATGTATGAGGAGGAGATGGAATGAAACCTAATTGGGAAAAGAAAGTATCTCTTCAATGCCCCATCTCTTGCGGATTTCTTCCAAAATTCCAATATCATAAATGGATCCTATATCTAGAATTTTGTTCATGGAGTTAAAAGGAAGTGGCTAAGAAAGGGAAAAGGTGAAAACTGGGAAATGAAAGTAAAATTTAGTTCAAGGAGTATTATTGGTTGATGGAAAAACCTTTAGAGCTGATTCCAGTTGATAAGGGCATCATCCAGAGATGTAAACATATTTATGGAAACCTGATTGCTGATAACTAGAAGAATGATTACTGGGTCAATTTGAGTAGTATAGACTCAAATCTTTCTCAAATTCAGATTTCTCTCAATTCTAGCTTAGTGAAAGGAGATTGTTCTGATTCTTTGATTTGGGCTCTTAATCCTACTAGTAAATTGACCATCTCTTCCAGATTTTTTGGTCTTTATGATTATGATGGGGAAATCCCTTTTTGGGCATATTGTTTGAATAAAAATTGTATCCCTAAAGTATAGATATTTTTATGGATTCTTATCCAAAACAAAATTCTAACTATTGATAATCTGTGTAGGAGGGGGTTTTGTCTTACTAATGATAATCTGTGTAGGAGGGGCTTTCTTTGCAAGAATGATGCTAAGTCTATTTTCCACCCATTCTTCTAGTGCACCTTTTCCCTTGAAATCTGGGGATATATTCTCCAAGGTTGGAATCTATCTTGGGTCTTCCCAGGAAATATTAAGGACTTTATTGTGCAATAGATCTGCCTAGCTCCTAATAAGGCTTCTAAGATGGTTTGGTTGCTGGTTGCTCCTCATGTCTGGTGGAATATTTGGAAAGAGTACAATAATAGGATCTTTAGGGATAGAGAGGCCCCTCTAATTGTGATTGCTAAAAATATTATTAGGGTTATCAAGGAAACTTTGCCTCTCTCTAAGGAGAAAATGAATTTGAAGGAGAAGGCTATGATTCTAATTCCTTATTGTTTTGTAACTTTAATTCCAAAGGAAAGAAGGAAATTATGAGGGAGGGTCTTATTTGGTTATCTCCTCTAGAAGGTTGGCTTCAGGCCAATTTTGATGGCACTGCTAAAGGAAACTTGAGTTAGTCTAGTTATGGTGGGTTAGTTGGTTACATATATGGAAATTGCATAGGGGTGGTTTCTATCCTTTTGGGTGTGCAGACTAGCCATGTTGCTAAGGCAACGAGTGCTCTCCAAGTTATTAAACTTGCTAAAAAGTTGAAATGCCAAAATCTTTGGGTGGAGGTTACTCTAACAACATAATCAAATGCTTACTTGGCAAGAATAAGGCCTCATGATCTATAGAGCACGTCATTAGGGAGGCTGAGCTCATTATGGGTATGTTTAATTAGGTAAAAATATCTCATGCATATTGTGAGACCAATAAAGTCAAGAATATTCTTGCCAATATTGTTGTTAAAAGTAATGAAATCATGTACTTGGGATGGAGGCCTTAAGCAATATAAAGAATTAAATAAGAATCATTAATTACTATTTGATTCATAGTAAAGTGGGAAGGATAATAGTCAATTATGGAAATGGCACTCAAGTACTTCAATTTTAGGAAAGTCATAATGGCAATCTGAGGCAAGTACAAGAATATCCTTGCTAACCCTCCTTGGCATGTTTTCTAGAGGGTCGCTACTTGGGCACTTGCTATTAGCTGCATTCTTTGCAACTCCGTGATTCTATACTCTATTGAAAGTAAAATGGGAGGAGACCTTAAAAGATTGGAGCCCAAATCATGTGAGGTTTGGAAAGAAGAGAAGGAGGTCTGGAATCATCTCAGGAAAGGAAGAGTCACCACCTACATTGATTTCCTTTATGCTTTTGACAATGAAGTAATGAAATATTTTGTTAAAATCTCGGATGGGTCTTTTGTCACCCTACATGGGGTTAATGTTGAGCTTAATGTTAATTTTCTTTCTAAAATTATGAGTCTTTCTAGTAGTGGGATGGATTTCTTTAAGGAGAGAAATATCATTTTCTTTTTCTTTCTCTCTAGCATCCTGATGATGGATCATGTAGTATGATCCGAAACGTTGATGGTAAAAAAACTCTACACAATTGAACCCAGAAATTGATTTGGGATTATACATGGATTGTGGAAATCTAATAGATTTAATATCTTAGATGTTGTAGTGCATAAATTCAGAGGAAAATTTTTTAACCAAGATAGGGGATTATTACAATGTTGAGAAAATTAAGCCCTTGTGGAGGAAAATGTTGACCCGTGTCATGTCCTACTTCACCCTTTATGGAAGACACACACGGGTACATAGCTATTACATTTTTTTTAAAACCATTTTCAACATAAGGAAAGGATTTCTTTCCCTTTTTTTTTTCTCAAGTCTCTGAATCATAGCTTGGCAGAACAAAAGAAGAAACCCAATAAGCCTATTATGCATGAAGGGCTTATCTTGCTCATCTCTTATTACTAAAAAACTTGGACTCCTAATATGGCTATTAAGGGGTCACAGGGAAAGAAGAAAGTGGTGAGTTCTCGTTCAGATGAGGCTAAAAGGAAAAGCGCCTAGGGATCTAAATGAAGAAAGAAAAACCCTATTAATCTTTGGAATCAGTTTAATAGAAAAAAGGGTATGGAGACGGAGGAAGACATTGATGACGAGTCTAATAAGAAAGGAATGAGTGCAACAAAGCCTATTTTTTATGAAGAGAAAGGTATGGAAATAGAGGTTGAAGATGAATCTGCTGCTAAGTGTATTGATGGTAATGCCTTAAATGATGTGGTGGATACTATTGTGCAGGAAGTTATGAATTATCCGAAGAAGGGTGAGTAGAAGATGGAGGGAAATCAAAAGAGAAGCAAGGAGATGCAAGTGGATGATAGAAAGATTTTATAGGAGGAAGTTAAAAAGGGTAACAACCAGCAAAGTGACAAAGATAAGGGTAATTCTCACCATATTATGGACTATTCTAGTTTTGGCTCATTGGCCCCCCCTTTAGGCCCTAAAAATGAGATTGCACGCATAATATTTTTGATCCTAGAAGGAATGGGGGGATGACTCATCCAAGTCTTAGCCCTCCAAAGGGAAATCTGGATTCCTCAATGGTTTTCGTCCAGAAGGCTAAGCTCCAAGCTAATATTTCCTATGCCATGGACAAATGGGTGCATATTGAATTGAACAACATATATTTCAAATTGGAGAATATTCAAGAATAGATGGATAAGGAGTGTCAAGCCAAGAATAATCTTGAAGAGATTATTGGGGTCCTTCTTAATGGTGGTAATAAGAAAATGGATGTTTCTATTCATAAGCTTGAGGTTTTGAATAGCAAAATGAAGAAGATAGTGGTGAACAGACGTTGGATAGGTGGTGCTAGATGAAGGGGTGAAGCTGGTTGCTATTGCAGGTATGGAGATGTGTACTCAAGCCAATCTAAGGAAGAAGGAACCTATCTCGAAGACCCCCCAAACCCTCAATGAAGTTGTGGATGATGTTACTATCATTGAAGAGGAACTGGCTGCTACTCTGAAAGATCTAGCCTAATTCTCTATTTGTCTTTATTTTTCTATCCAATTTTTTGTGTTTCGTTGTTGGTGCTATTTTTTTTGTGGTGGGTTCTATTTCTAATTGTTGGACTGGTCTTGTTGGTTTTGTTTCTCTTGACAGATTTTTGTCTTGGTAGTCTATATTGAATATCTATTGTAATCTTTTGTAAAGGTTTTCGGGGCTCCCCTCAAAACCTAATTTTTCATTAATCCAAAAAAGAATCTAAATACTATTTAGATATTGATGTTTGTTTATCAAGAATATTTAGCTTTAGTTCAAACCTTAAAAAAAGGTTATGTATCTTGTCATTTTTAAGATTAAAATTTTTTAATAGAGCACATAACTAAAATTCCAAGAATGGGGTACACCCTGCTAATTTCTTTGAAAATAGGAAAAAAGGTGAAAACATGATGTTGTGTTACATTTCTAGACAATATCTAAAGAAAAAACATATCGTGTACACTGTAGAATTGAAGAGTTCGAAATGAAAAATAGAGAACACAAAATAAAAGAGCAGAAAAGAAATAAACACAGAACACACTGGTTTATCATGGTTCACCACAATAGTGGCTACATCCACACTCAGAGCAGAAGAACTATATTAACTCAATTGAAAAATTTTACAATGAATTGGAGAGTCTTATAAATAAGCTCACAATGGAGCAGCTGAAAGGGCAAAGGAAGCAACAAACAAAAGTTCGTTGGCCTTCCAATACTCAAAAAACTCCCACCAAAAGTCAATGGATATTTTAACTGATCAGACATTCCCCTGCTCTACATGCTGACCTACTTCAGCTTAACAAGTCCAAGAGAAGTTCTTGCACATTCGAACTTCTCTTTGGTTACAACTTTTGTGAATATATCTACTAGATTGATTTTGGTATCAATCTTTTCAACCTTCAACTTGCCCTCTTCAACCATGTGTCATACAAAGTGGGCATGGATGTTAATGTGTTTTGAACGTCGTTGAGATGTATGATTATGAGCCATAAAGATGGCATTGCAGTTATCATTAAATAGAACATAATCATTTTGTTGATACTTCATTTCACCAAGTAGTCATTGCAACCAAATCATCTCCCGAGAACCTTTGGAAAGCACCAAATACTCATCTTCAATGGAAGAAAGAGCAATAGAATGTTGCAGCCTTGAGGCCCAACTAATAGTAGCTCTAGCGAACATAAATTTGTAACTGATAGTAGATCTACACTTATCCAATTCTCTGGAAAGATTTGAATTTGTGAATCCACATAACTATTCATTATTGCTACAAAAACATAAGACTAAATCTAAAGTGCCTTTAAGGTATCTTAATATCCATTTGACAGCCTCCCAATGAGTCTTCTCAGGATTGCTCATGAATCTACTCACAACTCCCACCGCATGAGCAATGTCAGGATGTGTTGAAACCATAGCATACATAATGCTACCAACTGCAAATTTGTAAGGGATGCCCTCCATATATTCCTTGTCATCTTATGTTTGTGGACACAAATTAGCTGATAACTAAAAATGTGAAGCAAGCGGAGTAGAAACGCTATGTGCATTAGCCATACCAAATATCTGAATTACTTTGTCAATGTATTCTTTTTTTGAAAAAGTAATTTCTTTCTTCTTCCTATCCTGGGTGATAGACATACCAAGAATCTTCTTCGCTGCTCCTAAATCCTTCATAGCAAATGTACTTGCCAATTTAGTTTTCAGCTCACTAACACTTTTATAGCTTGTGCCCGCTACTAACATGTCATCAACATAGAGAAGAAGAATTACAAATTCACCATTTAGAACTATCTTTTAATAAATGCATGGATCACATTCACATATGATAAAGTTATGTTCAAGCATGAAGGAATCGAACTTAACATACCACTGTGTCGGGGCTTGCTTGAGCCCATACAAGCTAGGCTTCAGCCAGCAATAAAGATGTTCCTATCCATTTTTCACAAAACCCTTAGGCTGATTCATATAAAACTCTTCATTTATGTCTCCATGTAGAAATGTTGTCTTAACATCTAGTTGCTCCAATTCAAGATCCCAAATGGCTACTAATCCTAATACTGTTTCGATGGATGTCATCTTCACAACTGGAGAGAATATCTCAATGAAATCAATCCCCTATTTCTGAGCATGGCCCTTTACCACAAGTCTTGCTTTGTAACATTTTTGACCTCCGCTTTCATCTTTCAACTAGTATATCCACTTGTTCTTAAGTTGTTTTCGATTTGGTGGAATAAGAACCAAATCCCATGTCTAGTTAGCTTCTAAAGAACTCATTTCTTCTCCCATAGCTATGAACCATTTGTTCTTATCACTACTTGTACATGTCTCTTTATAATTTTCTAGTTCGATTTTATCAGAAATTAAGAGCTCGGGCTCTGCCTCTTCAGCAAATAGTAGTTGATAATTAGAAAATTTCACTGGGAGTTTCCTTTGTCTTTATGATCTTCTCAATTTAGTATTATCATTTCCAAGAGAATGGATTCTCTTCAATTGATTATCATCATCTCCGGTATTAATTTTACCAGATTGATTTATATTTGGTACCTATGTGGATTTCACAATAGATGATTTGTGTGAAGTATCCCTATTTTCACCATGTGAAAGACCCCTATTTTCACAGTGATTTGAAGTTTCCAACTGTCTTCTATGGTGGAAAATACCCTATGCTTCTTATTAACTATCAAACTAGCTACCGAGAATATCATACATCCCTTCATCCATAGCTCCCCGGTGTTGCACATGTCTGGGAGTCTCCATGTGGGGAGAGGACAAGAGTTGTCTATTTGCATGAGTGGATTAGTGAGACCCATTTAGAACATGTCTTAGACCATGCTGCTACTCATGCGGGCCAGTCTGCCGCTCATGCAAGCCATGCTGATGCTCACGTGAGTCAAGTTGATGCTCAGGTGGGCCTTCTTCCTCATTTATGCCAGTGATCTCTTCCATGAGAGATTGATAGAAGCTGTTATGGGCATTACCATGCACATTTCCTTATTGTGCGTGAGAGATAGAAGTGTCTTGGAGAGGGAAAGGGAAGAGCATGGTCCTCCCGAACATGTTCCCCTATTTATAGGCAGATTACGACTGTAATCAAATATATTTCTCTGTTCTCCATCGAACAGATTATCATGTGTGTAATCATCCTCACTTGATGAGGACTGAGAGGGAGAAATTAAAATAGAGGTTGGAATTGACTATAGAGAATTTCTTCTTGGATGTGTAGAGGCAACATTATTTGAGAGTTCTTTGAAAGAAATGTATTCACCTTCAGACCTATCAATGTCTCTGAAAGATGGAAATTTTTGCTCATTGAAAATGACATTATGACTGCAAATAATTCTCTTTTCAACCGGATCCCAAATTCTGTAACCAAATTGGTCGTCTCCAAATCCCACGAATATGCCCTTTTGTGATTTGAAATCCAGCTTCATCCTTCATTCTTTTGGGACATGTACATGAGCTTCACACCCAAAAACTTGGATGTGGGAGTATGAAATCCTTTTTCCCAGCCATTCCTCTTCCGAAACACTAAACTCTAAATGGGATGAAGGAGACTTAATGATTAAATAGACTATTGTATTGTAGGTTTTCATCCAAAATTCTTTTCCCAAACCGGCATTGGAAAGCATACACCATGCTTTCTCAAGAATGGTTCTATTTAACAATTCTGCTACCCCATTTTCTTGAGGTGAATAAGGGACAACCTTAATTCTTCTTATACCATGATCTGCACAAAAGTTATCAAACTCCAACGAACAAAATTCACCTCCATTATATGTTTTCAAACACTTAATTTTATGACCACTCTAATTTTCCACAAGATCTTTAAAAACTTTGAATTTAGAGAATACCTCAAATTTTCTAGAAAGCATATAAACCCATACCTTTCGGGTACTATCATCAAGAAAGGTAACAAAATATTGTGCACCTCCATAAGAGGTTACCTCCATAGGTCCAAAGACATCCGAATGCACTAGCTCCAAGGGTGTTGTCTTTTTGTCATGTCCATCCTTCAAGAAGTTGACCTGCTTTTGTTTCCCATGAAGACAATGCTCACAAAAATCCAAATTTGCAGATTGGAGACCTTGTAGTTGATTATGATTCAGCATTACTTCAAAGAATTTCTTACTCATATGGCCTAGCCTTTGATGCCAAAGTGCAACATCGCTGCCCACAAGTATCATAGCAGCTCCCACCTCATTGATTGGTTTCACAATATAGAGACTACCGGTCTTGTCTCCTTTTGTAATAGCCAATGAACCTTTGACTATTTTCCATGTATCCGTTAGTTCTGTTTTAAAGCCTTGGATATATAGCTGGCTAATTGGAATCAAATTCATCTTTAATTGATGAACATGTCTAACATCTTTGAGCAATAATTTTGCTCCACCTTCTAAGTGCAAGACAACATCACCTTTCCCAGTGATTTTACATGCTTTGTTGTCACCCAAGTATACCTCTCCAAATTCCCCTTCTTGATAATTTGTAAATGCATCTGTGAGAGAGGAAGCATGGAAGGAAGCTCCTGAATCAATTACCCACGAATCAGCTTTTGTATCAGTAGTAGATAGTACTAGGAAACCTGGATCCTTATCATGAGCAACATTTGCTTCGCTGTCCAAAATTTTTTCTTGAGCCTTCTTATACTTCTAACAGTCCTACTTGACATGACCATCTTTGCCACAAAACCAACAACCGTTTTGTGTCCCTCTTGACTGTGATCTTCTTGCAGATTGGGACCTCCAATTGTTATTATATCTACCTCTATATTGGCTACTTCCTCTATTTTTGGTGCTCACCATTGTGAGATCATTACCGGATGAGGACTCATCATTCTTCCTCCTCAAATCTTCAGAGAGAAGGGTGGCTGAAACTTCATCAAAAGCCAACTTCTTGGTACTTGATATTGAAGTGCTTACGACTGTCACAAGTCCATCCCAACTATTAGGAAGAGAACATAACAATAGGACAACCTTATTTTCATCGTGTTGTGTCACGCCAACTGAATTTGCTTGGCTGGTCAAGGTGTTAAACTCGTTAAGATGATTTTTCATGGCTTCGCCTTCCCTCATTTTAAGCATGTATAACTTCTTCATAATGAAGACTTTGTTTCCAGTGGATGCTTGTGCTTATGTTGAAGCTAGTTTATCTCATATGTCCTTTGTTGTTGCTTTGTGTGCAACATTATATAAGACATTATCACCTAATGCAAGAAAGATTGTCGTCATGACTTTTTCATCAAGCTTCTCCCAATCTTTGGCTTTCATGGAGGCTGGTTTCTTTGCTTTTCCTTCAAGTGCAAGAGAAAGCTCTTGCTTGATTAACAAAGACTTCATCTGAATTTTCCATATTCCATAGTTCTTCCCAGAAAATTTCTGAACCCTTAAATCTTCCATGATTCTAAAATTTCAATCACCGAAATCTCAAACAACGATTCAACCTCGCTCTGATACCAATTGTAGAATCGAAAAGTTCGAAATGAAAAATAGAGAACACAGAATAAAAGAGCAGAAAAGAAATAGACACATAACAAACTTGTTTATCATGGTTCACGACAACAGTGGCTACGTCCACACTCAGAGCAGAAGCACTATATTAACTCAATTGAAAATTGTTTACAATGCATTGGAGTGTCTTACAGATAAGCTCACAACCGAGCAGCTGAAAGGACAAAGACGGCAACAGAAAAAAGTCCGTTGGCCTTCCAATACTCAACATCACTGTGTATAAAGAACACATATTACAACTCAATATTTTAACCTTTATTTTTGTAAAGAACTCATGTAACATAACTGCAACCATATAGTGATTAAAATTCTTGATAGAACTCCACCTATTTAATATGCTATTAAGTAATTCTAATATTCTATTCCAATTTGCTATATCCCCTGTAACTGTCATGGGTTGCTATGGAGAGGCTGAGGTAAGGTTCTGCAGGGCTACATTCAAACTGGATTGATTGAGTGCCACTGCATTAGGCCAGCACTGAGCAAGGCAATTTCCAGATGCACAATAATCTGAAGTGCTTCCACACCAGTTATATTGACTACAACATCGTCCACTGTCGCACCAAAAGTTTCCTGCTGGACTGCAAGTTGGATCTCCCTTCACCATAACTGCCATCAACAATAACAAGGTATAAAGTCCCAATCTTAATCTTCTCTATGTCATCTATTATTTTTTTGCAATAACAAGAATTTTATAATACTACTAATTAGAATAACATTATGTTATCTTCTCTATGAAATAATTGGGAAACATAAGAACTTGTGGGGTAATATCTGCATTCAAATGGGGCGAGATCAGATACTTAAGCTTGTTGAGGCCTGCTCAAAAAATCGACAATGGCAGAGAATTTTAAGAGCACTAAATGTAAGGTCCTACAGTCATAGTAAATAGTAACTTTGAATACTATTAAGTGATGTGGTCAAATCTCGTAAATGATGACTTTGAATTTTACTGTTTTTATTAATCAACAAAAAAATATATATTATGTATTTGACTCCACTATAGAATTCTTTAGTGAGCTTTGTTTTAAGTCTTCATAATTGTTGTTTTGGCTCTGGCTTTGTTATCAGTGCATTGTTTGTTTCCTGGGAACTTTCTCTTTTCGGGGCTTTTTTCCTAGTAGATTCTAATTTTATGTTGTTCTTAAGTTTTTTTTGCTCTTTATAAATTTTTGGTTCTTTTAAATTATTCTTCCAATTCATAATTAAAAAGTTTATCTAATCAAAATCAACTGCAGAAAATGAAAAATATCTTTGACCAAATATTCTAAATTTCTAACAAGAATAATTTAAATATAAGACCGGATGAAGAGTTTCATATTATATTTTTTTTTATTAATTGAGTCAATGAGAAGTCTATAAAGAGAAGACCAGCAGATTCGGTGAGTTCGAGGAAGGTAAGCATGTGAAACTAATTGGGTGGGCAGTCAGTCAGTCTTGAAGGAGATGATTATCATTCACGCCACTTACACCTTCCCGTCTTTACCTTTTTCGTGACAGAAATGTTTTTTTGACTGTAAAAAAGTAAGGATGTCCTGACCAAATAAAGTAAGTACTTTATGTTATAAGTGATTATTGCGATCCGATTCATTCCTTCCACATTATAAAACCTCCAAAAAAAAAGCTCATTCCCCTGAAATGATTGGTAATAGGTATAATAGTTAGTTTAAAGAATTTTGATGGAAATATCATGTTTCTTCCAAAAATATGATAAGAGTGAATAATTAATGTATGGAAATATTATGTTGCTTACAAGAATTTGATAAGATTGAATAATTAATGTTTCTTGCGTGTGTAACTTTATAATATATATAGATTTTCCTATTGGCTCAGGTATATATTATACATTTCAAAAGATGCCCACTAGGAAAAGAGCCTTCATCTTGGTCACCTTCGCTTTCCCTTTTATCGGTGAATCAAGATTAGAGCCCTGCGCATTATGTGTGGCATTTTCTTTATTTCCTGCTTTTATTAGTCGTATGTGTCTTTTGTATCAAAACAAAGAGCCGTTTACTGAACACTATTTAAATTTGGCTATTTCCCCGTTTGGTTGCTGGAATTGATCTGGAATTGGAAAACAGCAATTGGTGAATTGGTATGGGCCAATTCTAATTTTGGTCCAAAATGAGCATTCAGCCAATTCTCCTCAGAACCTGGAATTATAATTGAGCCCTGGAATTGGAATTGGGAATTTAATTTTGAGAAGGGAAACCAATTCCCATTTTCCAATTCGGGTTAATTCCAGCAATCAAACATTAGATTTCAACTCTCGTATGTTGTGTTTCAACTCTCACCATCATTTCTCCTGTGCAATGTAAATGTCATGGATTGGTAAAACAAAGAGATTCATGTTGAAGAAATTTTGTTCATGTTCAGACAAAAATTTAATTTAAGAGTTAAATTTAAAATATAAAAAATAAAATTTAATAGTGCTCTCTTGTTTGTGATTTGGCCTTGCAAATTGATTGCGATTTCCTGACCATTCATACCTCTAAAAGCAATATTATTTGATTATAGAGCTTTAACCTTCCTTATTCATTGATTGTGATAAACCTAACATCAAAACAAACATAAGCAAAAGGGCTGAAGAAAGCTTAAACATTAGAATAAGCTAAATAGGTTTGATCTTGGAGGAAACTATTGTTAAGCACACTTGAGTTGGAGTCACATTAGGATGGGTGACCTCGTGAGAAGGCACAATTCTTCAACTCTGTGAACATCACCTAGATATAATGAGTGTAAAGTGTTCCATTCATTCTCATGAGCGATGGGTTTTTGTCAACTGCTACTCATGAAGCATTGATCAATGAATTTGACTAAAAAACTATACACTTGAACTTTGATAGCAATATTACAATTATAAGCAATCCAATCTCTCCTTATTACATGCATAGCTAGTCATATATACTTATAAGCTAGCTATAGAGAGAGGGGTGAAGATCTCTCTCTCTCTAATGCTTTTATTTTCTTTAATTTTACTTTTCTTTGATTTAAGATTTTTTTATAAAATTAGATTCAATCTATAGAATTGTTATATTTAAAATATTTATAAAATTGTTATTGTTAAAAGTTTTATAATTAAGGATTATATTTAGCTTTATGGAATTGTTGTATTTTACATACTCATAAAATCATTATAATTATAACTTTGTATAATTAAGTATAATATTTAGTCTTATATAAAAAAAAAATTATTAAAGGTAAATTGTTTTTACATGGACCAAAAACCCAAATTCAACAAAGCAAAAGAACAACAATGAACAAATTGCATCAAACAACTAACTAGACGCTAAACAACCCATAGCGAAAGACACAAAAATAGGGACAACCAACCTTAACAAGCTAAAGTATGTTTACTAGATCAACATTCTTCCTAAGAACATCCTCATCGATACTCCTAACTTTATTAATAATACTATTAACATGTGTAGCATTCTTGTCTTTTCTTTGAAGTCTTATGGTTGAACTAGGAGCATAGTATTTATCCAGATAAGTAGTAGCAACACCCTTAACCTCATTGGAGTAAATCCCTCTTCGAATACCACCTCTAGTAAATTTAACACTCTCCAAAGGAGAAGCAAGAGCACCTTTAGAAAGAGCCTAAAGTGCCTTCACCCGTTCATTCAATTTCATAAGACCCTTGGTCAAATTTCCCATGTTTGTTTTACTAACAACATTCACTGCTTTGATTCTATCCCGCATCTTATTTAGAGCTTCTTCTACACCATTGATACGTTTCTTGAGCTCCTTAATGTCATTATCAAGGGTATAAGTGCTGACCATAATGTAGTGTAATTTAGGCTTACTCAGAGTAGTGTTATTCTTCATTATAATTGTTGCATTTGAAATGTTTATAAAATTGCAATAATTAGAAATTTGTAAAATTAATTCTTTATGATTTTATAAATATATATGTTAGTTTTTACAATCACATAATATCATGTAGAAATATTATTGTATCAATTTTTAAAATTTCATATAGATGTTTTCTTTTAGTAATTAACAAATATCTTTTAGAGTTAGAGGTTAAAGGAGAAACCCCAAGTTATTTTTCTTCTTTTTATATAGTATTTCTATAAATTCAACATATAGAGTAACCTTCATTGCTTTCTAAATTATGAGAATTATGTCTTTCATTACCTCATGCATTCTAGGATTTTCTAAAGGAATTAAATTGTTTAGGCAACCCAAGTCGAGTGGGAGGGGTTGGTCTCATAAAAGACATGATAGGAAATAGTCTTGTAGTCTTCACGGTGAATTTGGGGACTCAAATGACCCACATGGTGAAATTTGTAGTCACTTACCATGGCATTTAGTTGGCTATAACCTAAGGTTTTAAAAGAATTATTATTGAGGACCTGACACCCAAAATGTTATTATGATGTTGATAGGTGCAAATACCCTAAGATGGGAAACCATGGATGTCGTCATCAAAACTAAGGAGTTACTAGACATATTGGACAACTTTAGGTGCTAGGACACTTTTTGAGAAGGCAATGGGGGAGCTGATAGGCTGGCTATGATGGGTAGATTCACTAAATCTATCAAAACTTGGTTTGCCACCCAAGATCTTCCTCATGTAGTTCATGTGGAGATTGAGAAGGATATTTCCACTCTCGACAATAAAGTTACCATTCCCATAAATAGAAATTCTATTCATTTTACTTGGGCTATGAGTTTTGAGATTAACTTTTTTGGTTTTCCTTTGTGTTTTTTATTTCTTCCTTTCCCACCACTATCCTCAATTGTGATTCTAGAACTAATCTGGGGGGTGATCTCAATGAAATTGAATCGGACACCTATGAGGAATCTAGAAATAATTTCATCCTTTGGCCAATTATTTAGGAAAGGGATGTTGACCAGTATGTCAAGGGTATGCATGATAAAAACTAGAATTGTATGAGACATTTGCAGAGATGGAACAATAGTAAGGTGGTCAATGGAGTGGTTTCATTTGTTGTTTCTATGTAGTATATAGCAACCACTAATGGCTTGGTTACAAAGGTAAAGCTATGTCGAGAAACTCTAATGCCTACTAGAAATCAGACATCAAGAGGTTTCTCAGCCCTAGTGAAAGTATCGCCCAATTAAGGAATGGGTATAGAAAAATGGAGCTTTTAGACAAGTGGAAGGATGTGACGATTGTTTTGATAAAGTTCATCACGCTTGAGGGAATGTTTAAGAGGTTCCATTCTTATATTTTCCCTATGCTCAATCATTTTTTCCATTATCAAGTTCAATTTCCCATTTTGGATTTTTTCATCTTTGTCTAAGTCGGTGTTTCAATCCAAAATTAGTGAGGGTCCTCTCAAAGTGCTTCAAAAACTATAAGAGAAATTCATGAAAATCATGAAATGTGATCTAGTCCTGTAAGTAGTTTATATGGTTTTGAGGTCAATTTAACAAACAATTCTATAGGTGAAATAATCATTTGGTCATATCTACCATTATTTGCTAATCTTTTATTATATGTCAAATCAATTATTATTCATTCACACACTATCATGGAGATTATTTGGTTATTAGTTGTATTAAGAAGGATTGGAAGATAATACATTGAATATTCTAACATCCATCTCTAAGTAGGCATCCTAAGTAATTTTACATATACTTTAATCATGAATCTTTTTATAAAATAAGTACAGTTATAAATGCTCTTTAATCACAATTTAATTTTAAGAAAAGAGAATAGGAAGGAATGAAGAGTGAAGAACCCTATGGATCATAAGGAAAACATTGAGAAAAATGAAGACAAGGACATGAGGGATGACTTAGGCTAATCAAATGAGAGGAATGAACCTGAAGGAATTCATTTGGCTCCACCTCTGCATGACATCCCTCTGGCCCTTCTTCAAAAGTTATCTGAGACTTGAATGAGGTTGATCTATTAGATGATACATGTAATAGTACTTTTCCCCCATCTGTTCAGACAAAGGAGGATAGTGAAATTAAAGGGAATGGAAGCACTCAAGAATATAGAAACAAGAAATATCAAGATTCTTGGAGTGAGAATCCTAAAAACCATCTATTATGTAATCAGTCCCAAGATGAATAAGGTTTTAAGAGTATTAATCAAGGGAACTCCAATGAATCTAAGAACATCACCATTGATATATCCAAAGTTCCTAAAACCCTAGTTCATTTTTTTGGAAGAGGAGAATCTCCTTTCCTAAAAACTCTAGAAGAGGTAGAAACAAAATTTAAAATAGTCAGCAACAAAAAGAAGAATAATAGAGGTAAGGAGGATGGACCTTCATTCCAGAATGGCTTGGATGGTATCAATACTAGAAGTAAAAAAAAAGATGTGAGAAAAAATGAATCTAAAGGTAGACCTTCAAAACAAAGAAGCTGAGATAATGATAGTTGGAAAGATGTGGAAGATGGAAAACAATAGACCATCTTGCAAGTTTTTACTCCCAATTTAACAAATGAAGATCATTTCATGGAATATAAGGGGATTGAAGACGCCCCATAAAAAAGATGTTCTTAGAAATCTAGTTAGGGACCATAATGCAGAAATCCTCTTGGTTTAGGAAACTAACATGACTAAAGAGAGTGCAAAAAATTACCTTTTAAAAAAATAATGGGTTTAGTGGTAGCAGTTATAACATGTCTTCTGGTGGCACAACTATTTTTTGGAATAGAAGTATCATTAGAGGTGATGTTCTTTTTGATGATGATAATAGGGTTTCCATTTGCATGAATCATATTAGAGATAATTTTGATTGTGTTCTTACTAATATTTATGATGCCAATACTAAGAGCAGTAGAGAAAACTTTTGGCGCAAGTTAGCTGACCAAAGAATCTATTTTCCTGATGAAAGTTGGATGATCATTGGGGACTTCAACACCCCTCTTAAGGAGTCAAAAATTTTTGGAGGATCTAGTTCCCAGATGGAGAGCAGATCTAACATTATGAATTTTATCCACTGCCATGCCTTATCTAACTTGGATCTTCAGGGACTTAACTACATCTGGTCCAATAGAGGAACTAGAAAGGATTGCATTCAAGTTAAGCTGGACAAAGCTCTAATATCCCCGCAGTCATACATTAAGTATTCTTTCTCTTTGACTTATGTCTCTAAAATTGGCTCTGAAAAGTGCCCTATTTCTTTTTTTGTTGACCCTCTTTCTTGTAAAATAAATTTTCCCTTCTTCTTTGAAAAAATATGGACCCTCCACCTGGATTTGGAAAAGAGGCTCTTTGATTGGTGGAGTACAGACATTGAATGGTCAACTATGTTTAGAATGGCCAAGAAATTAAGGATTATCAAATTTGAAATAAATAAGTGGAAGAACGAAGTGTTTGGAGATATTTTTAAACAAAAAGAGGTAGCCAAATCTAATCTTATAATGGTTTAGGATTCTATTCATCTATTTGGTTACTCTGATGAATTAAAAAATAATGAGAATGAGGCTCTTGTTGTTTATCATAATGTTATCTCTAAGGAAGAAATCTATTGGAGATAAAGATCTCATGTTTCTTGCCTGAAGGATGGAGATAACTACACTAAATATTTCAATAATACTACCTTGAAACATAGGGATTATAATAGGATTGATCACATCTTTAAAGGTTCCTCTAAACTAGTCCAAAAGGAAGATCTACAACAGGAAGTTGTTAGATACTTTTCCAACCTTCTAGCTGTTGACCAAGACCTTATGAAGATGAGAAAGATAAGATGTTGATTGGTATCCCCAGGATTTTCATTAAGGAGAAGAATACAATGTTGGGAGCTATTCCTTCTGCCAAAGAAGTCAAGGATACAGTTTTCTCTTTTGAAGAGGATAAGGCTCCTAGCCCTGACGATTTCCTGATGTTCTTCTTCCAACTTTTTTGACATATTATTGGAAAAGATGTTATCAGTGCAGTTAAAGAGTTCTATGGGTGTAGAAGAATGCTGAAGGATATTAACGCTACTTTCTCAGCTCTTATCTCTAAGAAGATGAGTGCTGATCCTTTTGATCTTTTTATAGCTATCTACCTTTGCAACTCTTTCTATAAGATCATCTCTAAAGTGTTGACTCTTAGAATTCTTAAAATCCTTATGATAATCATTTCTCCTCAGCATAATGGATTTATCTTTGGCAGAAAAATTTTGGACTCTATCATTACTATCCATGAGAACATTCATTCTCTGTCCAAATTTAAAAAATAGGGCTTTCTCTTGAAGATTGATATGGCTAAAGCTTATATGATAGAGTGGACTGAAATTTTCTATTGTTGGTGCTAGAAATATTTGGTTTTGAAGAAAAAATAATTCATATTATTAACCAACTTATATCCATTATGTCAATTATTTTTCTTATCAATGGGGCCTCTTCTCCTTTCTTCAACAACTCTAAGGGTTTTAGACGGGGTGATCCTATCTCCCCCTTACTTTAAACTATTATGGTTGAAAGTCTAGGAAGGCACATCCAACAATTAATTTCTAAAAGAACTCTTTAAGGGCTACAACCTTCCTCAAGAAATCTTATTTTCTTGCATGAATAGTTCATTCATGATACAACAGCTATGGGTGAAGCTTCTGATCAAGAGGCCAGAAGCTTGAAAGGTGTTTGTTTCTCCTATTCTAGAGCCTCTAGTTAGTTAATTAATTGGAAGAAAAGCTCTATCTTTTTATTAATACTTCGGATGAAAGACATGTGAAAATTGCCTATATTCTGGAGTGCAACATTGTCTCCTTTCCTTCTGTGTTTTTTGGCCTTCCTCTGGGGAAGAAACTACTAGACTCCTTCTAGTTGGACTTAATAGAGAAATTGAATAAAAAACTTGCTGGATGGAAAGGAATATTTCTCTCTCAGGAAGGAAAAATTACTCTTCTCAAGTCTTGCTTACAAATCTTGGTTATCTATTCTCCCAGTCTTTTCAAAATTCCCTCTGAGTTTGTTGAGAAGATGGAAAGCATTCAAAAATGCTTTCTTTGGTCTGGTACTGAAGATAGAAAATGTATCCATCTGCTAGCATGGGATAAAGTTTGTAAACATAAGCATCTTGGAGGTCTTGGCATAAGGACTATTAAACAAATGAATATTGCCCTTCTAGCTAAAAACCTTTGCAAGATGTATGGATAGGAGAAAGAATGGAACATTACCTGGAAAAGAAAATATGTCAAAAATATCACTCTTGATCAAATAACCTAGGAGGATCTCCACATTGGTGGCTCTGTGATTTGGAATAATGTGATGAAATCTAGAGGGGTGGCTGGTACAGGGGGTAGATGGAAGATTAGGGATGGCAAGAAGATTAAATTTTGGGAGGGCTTTTTGATTTGTGACAAGCCCCTATGTGAGTTCCTTGATTAGAAGGATATTATGAACATATACAAAGTCTCTTTTGGAGATATGGTTAGAGATTATTGGAGAGAAAACAATTGGATTAATCTTCAAGAATATGTCAATAAAGCTCTCCTTGTGCAACAAATCACTGACAAGGAGGATACCTTCATAT
Organism: Chamaecyparis obtusa; assembly: GCA_027943335.1. NCBI lineage: Eukaryota > Viridiplantae > Streptophyta > Pinopsida > Cupressales > Cupressaceae > Chamaecyparis > Chamaecyparis obtusa. The sequence goes on along the minus strand of BSBK01006173.1, from coordinate 366,130 downwards.
GGGGTCTTGAACCTTCTGACATATTCTCTATTTCTTTTGCTTATAAGACACAAATTCAACCTCAGCATGTGGAGGAGGCTCCTTTCTGGGTCAAAACTTGGAATAAGTGTCTCCTAAACTTGAGATCATCTTCTAGCTCTTCCTTCATAACAAAATCCTCATGATTAAAAACTTGGAGAAAAGGTGATTCTATCTCCCTAAAAGATGCAGTTTATGCTATGAGGATTGTGAATCTACTTCCCATCTTCTTCTTAGATGGTCTTATTCTATAGAGATCTGGAAACTATTGCTTCAGAGATGGAATTTAAGCTGGGTCTTTCCTAAAACTATCTAGGATTTCTTCCAGCAATGGATCTGCCCCAATTTGCATAAGAGAGTCAAATTGGTGTGGTATCTTGTTGTTCCTCACCTAATCTAGAATATTTGGAAAGAAAGAAATAATAGAATCTCTAGGGAGACTCATTGAAACCTCACTATTTTGGCTAACATAATTTTCAAATGCATTCAAGAGAATTTCTCTTTGTATGATAACCAATTTGGAGATTCTAATGTGGAAATTGAATGCTGGAATTTAAATTTGAGAAATAAAAAGAAAAAAGGTAGAGAAAATTATTTTTGGTTATCCCCTCCTGAGGGCTGGATGAAAGTTAACTTGAATGGAACTGCTAAAGTGAACCCTGGTAAATCTGGTTGTGGGGTGTCATTAGGGACCGTTGTGGTAAATTCATTGTTGTTGTTGTTGTTGTTGTTGTTCCTATTGGTTCTCAAACCAACCATATTGCTTAGGCTCTTGGAGCTTTATATTCCCTAAGGTTGGCTAAACAAATTAAGGTTGAGAAGGTTTGGTTGGAAGAAGACTCCCTAAACATTATAAATTGCTTATCTAGGAAGTCAAAAGTTTCATGGTCGATATCTAATAATATAGAAATGGAAAAAGAATTATTGGGCTCTTTTAAAAAATTTCATTTGTCCCATGCCTTATGGGAATCGAATTCAATTGCTGATGTGTTCACCAATAAAGGGGTTAAACTCAATTCCCTGACGACATGAAATAATGTGAAGGATTTGGATACGGAAACTGCCAGTTTTATTAATTATGATAAAACAAGCAGTAAGGAAGCAAGCCATATTGGAAATGATGAAATGATTGTTAGGAATGAATGATAAATTTTTAGTAGCCATTTTGTAGTAGTTGTTTTTGCATTTATGACTATGATTGTCATTGATGTCAACACAGTTATTTATCGAAGACTTGTAGCGAAGCAGACAGATTTGGATTAGCGCATGTGGGTTATTGTAGTTGGAGCTATGCGATGTTGATGATATACTCTTTGATATGTTATATGTCTATGATTAAGATCGCAGATAGTAATTCATTTATTCATGGAAGTTATGAGCATTTTGGTGGAAGCGGTATTTAGGAAGTGTTCCTGAGTAGCCGTTTGTGGAAATCAGATGATATCTCCTAATCGGGATGGAATATGGTTTTGCGCAGTTAAAGGGAAGTTGAAGACACATTGATAGTGATGTGGATGATAGCACAAACTTTGAGGTCACATGAGTGAAGATTTATTGTATTTGGAAGCTAGCAGTTTTGTGTAATTTTGGTATAGCGTGTGGAAACTTTTATGTTATAATTGTATGCCGACTCATTTGTAATTATTTGAGTGTGGTATAAAGGAAGCAATGTATTTTCTTTTTGTGACATGGTTTTTGAAATATGGTTGAGTAATGGACATAGTGGTCAGATGTTATGATGTATGCATGAAGTGAAGAAAAGAGCTAAGTATGAAAGCGAATTTGTGAAGGAAGACATGTGAAGTGCAGAGATCTAAAATTGAGATCCGGTTTAACAGTGAGTGCGGTTTGGCACAGTCAGAGAAGAGGTAACATATTATTCTATTGAGTAATGCAAAGATTATTTGGACATTGTGTTCAGTGATCTTACCATGAAGCTATTTGGGTAGTGGGTCCTTCTATCTTCCATAACTCTTAATAGGGTTATAATCTTTTAACAAGGATTCAAAATCTCCTAACAGGGATTCATATGTACCGAATGTATTTCATAAGACTCCTAACAGAGTCCATCCTTTAACAAGGAATATTCATATTAGTGCATCTTTTGTGGGCATCATTCCCATCGGGGTTTACTCTTTGATCAAGAGTTTCCCTAGTCAACATATCTTGTGTCATTGTGTTATTGTGTATGAATATCTTTCTATGGTTGGTAATTATATTGCTTATATGGTTTAATGTTGTTGAAGATGATAAAAGTTATAATTATCTAATAATTGATTCAACCCCCCTTCTTAGTTATCTTGGTGGACTTTACTTTCTAACAATAGGTATCAGAGTGGCAAGTCCTTGAAAAAAAATTTTAACAGCTTAAGGAGATCCATGGCAAATTTTAGGAAAGAAAGCCCTAAGTTTGAAGGAGTAAATTTTGACAGCTGGAAAGAAAAGTAGAAGACACACCTACTGTGTTTAGGACCAGGTTACTGGTTGATTACAAAGAATAATAAGACTATCATTGAAGAGGAAAATCTTGAAATATGTACTACTGATGAGAGAGATCTATTCATGTATAACATACTTGCAAGAGAAGCACTTTTGACAGCCCTTCCGTAGAATGAGTACAATTAGGTAAAATATTTGAAAAAGTCTCATGAAATTTGGAATGCTTTACACTCTACTTTTGAAGGTGATGAACATGCAAAAAGAGTTAGATTACATAATTGGATATGTGCATTTGAAGATATAAGAATGTCGGAAGATGAATCTATTAGAAGCTATATTGCTAGAATGTCAGAAATTATTACAGGTATAAAATCTTGTGGAGGAACAAAGATAGAGAATGAAGTGTTATGGAAAATTCTAAGGACATTGACCCCTATATTTAAGTAGACAACACAAATGGTTGAACAAGTTATGCTTTGTACTACAAAATTTACAAGAAAGACTCTTCTTGGAAGATTGGAAGCAGTAGAAATGAACCTGAGATTATTAGGAGACTTACCTAGAATGGAGACAACATTCAGTGCTCTTAGTGTTCACTCTACTTTGTCAAGAAGCATCACTATGAGTGGAGATTATGTTGGCAGCAGTAGATCTAGAAATGAAGAATACAAGAAGATTGAAGAAGGTATTGCCTTGCTTGTGAAAAGAGAACTAGACGGTAAGAAAATATTTAAATGTTGGACTTGTCAAGAATATGGTCATTTTTCATCTAAATGTCCTAAGAGAGTTAAAAAGTACAGAAATAATTTCAAACCTAAAACATTTAAGGAATGTTATTAAACTAATGATGAAGATCTTGAAGCTAGTATAGAAAAAACTTTAAGTGAAAGTGATACTGAGAATAATGATGACATAGGATTTGTAGCAATTAAAGAAGAGAATCCTGAAACTAATGTTAAGGAAGAAAAAGCCTTAGTTTCTCAAGTTGAAAAGAAAGCTGATTGGATTATAGATAGTGGTTATTCACATCATATGACTGGAGACATGAAAAATTTCATAAAGTTTAATGAATATGATGGAGTTGTTAGAGTTGGAAACAATGCACCTTGTTTTATTAAAGGTATAGGATCTATTACTCTTGATGGAAAGACTAATACTGATGATGTTTATTTTGTGGATGGATTGAAACATAATCTTTTGAGTGCTGGACAGTTAGTTGATAAAGGATATCAAGTTTGGTTTATAGAGAAAACTTATGTGATAAAGGATAAATATGGAAATCTAATTGGAACTGGATCTAGAACCAGAGGTAATGTATTTCAATTGAATCCTACTAAGATGACATGTTTGATTACTAAGATTGATGATAGTTGGTTATGGCATAGAAGGTTTTGTCATATAAACTTTGATAACATTGTGAAAGTGCGTACTACACTTGCAGTAAGAGATTTGCCTAAAATTATGAAGCCTACTAACATGATTTGCAAAGAATGTGTAATGGCTAAACAGAAGAGAAGTTTTTTTCCCAATAAGAAGTTTACATCTACAGAAAAGCTGGAGATTTTTCATATAGATTTGACCGATCCTACCAAGACTAGAGGATTCTATGGAGAAAGGTATTTTATGATTCTTGTTGATGATTTTACAAGAATGATGTGGATTGCATTTCTTAAAGAAAAATCTGAAGCATTTTATAAGTTTAAGATTGTTAAGAATAAAGTTGAGAATGAATCTCGAATGAAGATTAAATGTTTGAAATTTGATAGAGGTGAAAAATTTATTTCTAGAGAGTTTAACATCTTTTGTGAAGATAATGATATTAAGAGACAGTATTCAACCCCTAGAACACCTAGATAAAATGACATTGCAGAAAGAAGAAATAGATCAATGACTGAAGTAGCAAGAGCTATGTTATTTGAGAATGATTTGGCGAAGATATTCTGGAGAGAAGCAATGAACACAATAGTGTATACAATGAATAGAGTACAAATCAGAGCAGACACAGACAAGATGCCTTATGAATTATGGTTTGGACATGCACCCTCAGTTAAGTATTTTAGAATTTTTGGAAGCAAATGTTATATAAAGAGGGATGATGATATTGGAAAGTTTGATCCTAGAAGCGATAAAGGTATATTTCTTGGATATTCTTTGAAAAGAAAAGCTTATAGATGTTACAATTAAAGAATTAAGACTATTGTTGAAAGCACAAATGTTAAAGTTGATTAAAAGTTCAAAATTCAAGAAAGAATGCTTGATTATGAATCAGATGAAGAAGCTCATCCTAAACCTAACACCGGATCTACTGAATTATTTTATGAAACTGACAGTGATTTGTTGAATGAAAGCCACAGTGAAGTCATTGAAGAACCTACATCTAAAGTGAGATCTGAGACAGTGACACCTAGCAAGAGTTTGTTAAAGAATCATCCTATTGGACAAATTATTGGAAGCATCAAAAGAGGAGTTCTAACTTGAAATAAGGTACAAGAACAGTTATGTTTGATTTCTCAAATTGAACCTAAGACTACTAGTGAAGCTTGTGAAGATGAAAGTTGGACTAATGCTATGAAAGAAGAACTAGATCAGATTGAAAAGAACAAGACATGGGAATTGGTCCCTGGACCTAAAGACAAGAATGTTATTGGAACTAAATGGGTATTTACAAACAAGATGAATGAACAAGGAGAAGTAGTAAGAAACAAAGCAAGATTGGTATGTAAGGGTTACTCACAGCAAGAAGGAATTGATTATGAAGAAACCTTTGCACCTGTTGCAAGAATTGAAGTAGTAAGAATATTTTTGGCTTATGAAGCTTACAAGAAATTCAAAGTATATCAGATAGATGTGAAGTCAGCATTTCTGAATGGAGAGTTGGAAGAAGAAGTCTACATTGAGCAGCCTGAAGGTTTTCCTTTGACTCAAGAAGGAGACATGGTATGTAAACTAAAGAAAGCTTTATATGGACTTAAACAAGCACCTAGAACTTGGTATGCAAGACTAGATAAGTATTTGTTAAAATTGGGATTTGCAAAAGGAATAGCTGATAGCAATCTGTACACAAAAGAAATTGAAAATGGTTTTTTGGTTATAGTTATTTTTGTTGATGACATTATCTTTGGAGGAGAAGATGAAGCTAGTGACAAATTTGCTGATGAAATGAAGACTGAATTTGAAATGAGTATGATAGGTGAAATGAAATACTTTTTGGGATTACAGATAACACAAAAAAATGATGGTATCTTTGTAAGTCAGACAAAGTACCTAAATGACTTGTTGAAAATATTTGGAATGGAGAATTGTAAACCAGTTGGAACACCCATGGTGACTGGACATAAGTTATCTAGCATAGATGAGACTCCTGCAGTGGAATAGAAGAAATACAAATCTATGATTGGAGAATTGCAGTATTTGACTCATACAAGACCTGACATAGCACATTCAGTTGGAATTGTAGCAAGATTTCAAGCTGAACCTAGAGAATCACATTATGTAGTAGTAAAGAGGATACTGAGATATTTAAGAGGCACAATGGACTATTGATTATGGTATGAAAAATATGACAATTTTACCCTATGTGCATATACAGATGCTGATTGGGGAGGCAGTGGTGATGATAAGAAAAGCACCAGTGGTGGAGCATTTTTCCTTGGAGGAAGACTGGTTTCTTGGCTAAGCAAGAAGCAAAATTGTATCTCACAAAGCACAACAGAAGCAGAATATGTAGCAGTAGCAAACAATTGTAACCAGATAATTTGGATGAAACAAATGCTGAAGGATATTGGAATAAAATTTGTTGAACCTGTTGTCATACATTGTGACAACACCAACACAGTTAGTATGTATAAGAATCTTGTATTACATTCTAAGACAAAGCATATAGAGATTAAGTATCATGTTGTAAGAGAGAAAGTTTCTGAGAAAGAAGTCATACTTGCGTACATAAGTACTAAGAAGTAGATAGCAGATATATTCACAAAGCCTTTGCCTAAGGATACATTTGAGTATCTGAGAGGTATGCTTGGGGTTATGCCCTAGCCCACTTTTGAAAAGTGATGCAGTTGGTTGAATCTGTCCAGTGGTATATGAGCCTTATCTTTCTTCTAGACTAGATGTTGGTACTTTCTCTATGGGGGAGTATGTGTATCTGATCTAAGTCATGAGGACTCTAGTGAATGTATTTTCTAAATAGTGTCTTTTAACATTGAGTTGTTGTTGATATAGTGATGAAATTTTTGTCATTGATGTCAATGGGGGAGAAGTATACATGAAAAACCATCTGAAACATCTGTTGGAGAGAACTAAATAGGATAACAAAGCAACATTTGATTGATGAAGAGGATTTGGAGCAACAGTGTTGCAGTATTGGATTTTTGGAACATTGGATGTTTTTCATCTATGTTGCCATCAATGCCCATGGGGGAGATTGTTAGGAATAAATGCTAAATGTTTGGCAGAAATTCTATAATAGTTGTTGTTGCATTCATGACTATGATTTTCATTGATGTCAACACAGTGATTTACCAAAGACTTGTAGAGAAGCAGACAAAGTTTGGATTAGCGCACGTGGGTTATTGTAGTTGGAGCTATGTGATGTTAAGGATATACTCTTTGATATGTTATATGTCTATGGTTAAGATCGCAGATAGTAATTCATTTATTCATGGAAGTTATGAGCATTTTGGTGGAAGCAGTATTCAGGCAGTGTTCCTGAGTAGTGGTTTGTGGAAATCGGACGATATCTCCTAATCGAGATGGAATTTGGTTTTGCACAGTTAAAGGGAAGTTGAAGACACATTGATAGTGAGGTGGATGATAGTGCAAATTTCGAGGTCACACGAGTGAAGATTTATTGTATTTGGAAGCCTACAGTTTTGTGTAATTTTGGTATAGTGTGTGGAAACTTTTATGTTGTAATTGTATGCTGACTCATTTGTAATTATTTGAGTGTGGTATAAAGGAAGCAATGTATTTCCTTATTGTGACATGGTATTTGTAATATGGTTGAGTAATGCACATAGTGGCCAGATGTGATGATGTATGCATGAAGTGAAGAAAAGAGCTAAGTATGAAAGCAAATTTGTGAAGGAAGACATGTGAAGTACAAAGATTTGAAATTGAGATCTGGTGTAACAGTGAGTGTGGTTTGGAATAGTTAGAGAAGAGGTAACATATTATTCTATTGAGTAATGCAAAGATTATTTGGACAGTGTGTTCAATGATCTTACCCTGAAGTCGTTTGGGTAGTGGGTCCTTCTATCTACCATAACTCTTAACAGGGTTAGAATCTTTTAACAGGGATTCAAAATCTCCTAATAGGGATTCATATGTACTAAATGTATTTCATAAGACTCCTAACAGAGTCCATCCTTTCACAAGGAATATTCATATTAGTGCATCTTTTGTGGGCATCATTCCCACCAGGGTTTACTCTTTGATCAAGAGGTTCCCTAGTCAACATATCTTGTGTCATTGTGTTATTGTGTATGAATATCTTTCTATGGTTGGTAATTATATTGCTTATATGGTTTAATGTTGGTGAAGATGATAAAATTTATAATTATTTGATAACTGATTCACCCCCCTCCCCTCTCAGTTATCTTGGTGGACTTTACTTTCTAACAAGGATTGAGGAGTAAGGGTTACATCACTAATAATAAAAGTTTTCTCATGTTATTAAAGAGAAATAATTAAATTTCCTTTCCCCGTGCTTTTTGGGTGCGAGAGCTCAGCCTTTTAATTTTTTTGTTATGAGCCTTTATTTTTCATTGTCTAAAAATTAAGCTCGAAACAAATATGACAATGGGAGGTTATTTGCACAGAGAAGAACCTATAGACTATCCAGACCCAAAAAAGAACCCTAAATTATGGACGAAGTTGGAGAAGGGTAAGGTTACTCCCTACCTAGAGAGATTGCATGGCTACGATACGGGCATTACTCAGAAATTCATTGCCAGATGGAGAGTTAATATTGTTGATAACAACAATCAAGGCATCACCAGATGATGGTTCTTGATTTTTTGTCTCCATGTCTTCACTAATAAGTGTAGCTAAAGCATCATCAAATTTTATTTTACTTTTGGCAATGACTAAACTTCTTATTGCCATCACAAAACTTTTCCAATTATTTGGCAAATAACATAACATTAGTATTTCTTTAATCTCATCATCTAAATTGATGCCTAAAGAAATCAACTAATTAACTAGAGTGTTGAACTCATTTCGGTGGTTTGACATTATCCCTCCTCTCATTTTAAAATTATATAACTTTTTCATAATGAATACCTTGTTTGATGTTGATGCCATCTTTTATATTGAAGAAAGTTTATCCCAGAGCTCTTGTGTTGTCTTCTTAGCTGAGACATTGAATAACACATTGTTGGACAAAAAGAGAAAAATAGTTGCTCCTTCTTTCTTATCCATTTTCCCCCAATCTTCATCTAATAAAGAACCTTTCCCTTTGTCTTTTCCAACTGACGCATTTGAGAGATCTTTCTTAATCAATAGCATTTCCAATTGAACTTTCCATAGCCCAAATTTTTATCCTGTGAACGTCTCAATCTTCCATTTATTTGCGTTGTCCATAGCTCTGGAAATTCTTGACCAATTTCCAAAAGCTAATTCAACATGAAGCTTCTTCACTAGGATTTGATACTAATTGTTGAGTAAAAAATGGGTAAAGAAGTAAACAACAATAAAAAAAACACAAAAATTAATCTCAGAATAGATGCAATAGACAAAGACAAGATTTTTAATGTGGTTCACCAAATGGCTACGTCCACTTAGAGTAGGGGATAGCTCTATTTTTCTTATTCAATCATAATCTAATACATTGCACAACTTCAACTCACTATATAGATTATTTCATACCACTGTTTCTACAACTTTTTACAAATAGTCCATGTACACCAACAATTATTCAATCTAATACATATATTTTTGTAAATAGTTCTAAAATATTCAACACATGTCCTAAGAAATTTGATGGTAGAAATAAAATGAGTGTAAGTGATCTAGAATTTATATTTAAATTTTATAATTTTACATACTAGAAATACCGAATAAACAATATAAATACAATAAAATCTAAATTCCTTTGTACTTAATAAATATAATTTAAAAAAATAAATAATTTTATAATAATAAAATAATAAATTTAAGATATCTATACTAGTAAAATAATTTAAATACTCTTGGAATATTTTAAATTCTATTAAATTAAATCTTAAACCACATAACTTACTAAATCAAAATTAAAACTTAAACAAATTTTCTCTCCATTAATAAGTAGAAATTTCTAAGTTCTTTTTTTAAAAGAAAGGAAGAATTACGTTATAGAGATGCAATATGATTTGAATGCATATTTGAATAAAAAATAATTTTGGTTAGGAAAAAATAAAAATAAGTCTTTCAACTAAAATAAATTATTTTTTTATTTTAGATAATTACAAATGAAGAACTAAAAACCTTTTTTTACATTACACTTTAGATAATGGATGAATCTAGATAGGATTGGTGTTACAAATAATGTTAAATCCATAATTTATAATGGCTTTGGGTTGGCTAAGTTTGAGACAAAATGTACTGAAGACAAAAAAAAAAAAGTAATTTTTTTTCAGATTTACAAAAACACAATGATTTTTTTGTAGTTTCTGACTACAAAATGTACAAATCATAAAGAATTAATGCTGAAAATTTATTACACCATAGGCATTTTCATCAGAGAGAGGTCCGGCTGATTTTGGAGGATCAAAGGTTGCAAGTTGTGGAGAGCCCAATGACTACCATTGGGAGCTTCTCAGCGGTCCATCTTGCAGAAAGGGAAGTGTGATGTGAGTGATGGAAAGTCTCATTAGTATTGCCCAGGATATGCCTGCTGGGTGCGCAGCTTGGAGTTCGTAGAGTTGGTTGATTTATTTACATATACCATTGATTTATTAGTGATTGTACGATATGGTGAGGTATTTTTGAAGCTTGCAAAAAATATCTGTTATACATACAGCTCAGAGATTTAGCATTAATGCGTAGAGCTCATATTATCATTTCCTATGCACTGACTAAGCTAGGTGATTGTTCGCTAGCTTTAATGCTACACATCTACCTCATCCTCATGTTGGCCATGTTAGCCGCCTTAGAATTTCTTTAACTGCCTTCATAGTCTATAAAAATATTGTGCCACAAAACACTTACTATAGCTATATGTGCACACAAGTAGAAAGGCTTGAAGTTCCAGAACTCTGCACGCATCAGTTTGAAGCATCTACATTACACAGTACATATTACACAAGTCAGTACTCAGTAAAGAATGAATACTGAGTGATTTTTTAACCCCGCCTGGTTATGAATAACTCATATAAACAATTTCAATTACTTAGATAGAAACATTCTCCACACTCTTTTTAATTCGTATCCTAAATTTGTAAAATTTATAGTAATGGTGGACTCAAATACACCAAAGCAACAGGATAGTGGGGTTTTTGGGAAAAACAAAGCGTAAAAGATGGCTTAGCAGCATAAAGGAGGGGGTTTGATAAACAAGATAAAGGAGAAGATTCCTGGATAAAAGAAGGAAGGGTAGGAGATGTGTGGAGAGAAACAAGACAAGCGAGGTATGCTAGACAAGATAAAGGAAAAGCTTCCTGGATAGAAGAAACAGGGCCAGCAGAAGAAGTTTGGGTTTTATATCTTATAGAAGAAAAAGACAAGCAGTAGCTTATTTTTATGTTTAATATGATATATTTTATGTTCAAATGCATTTGAATGGGCATTGGGTACATAATAAGGGGATGTTTATGTTCTTGTAATGGTGGAGAAATCTACTAGGCTGATGTGGTTGTGGATATTGCTCTACCCATTGTAATTTCGTAAATGAAAAAGGTTTCCAAGTTTATGAATTATATTGTTTCAATCCATGCTGAAACTCTCAATTTAATTGATCACGGCTTTGGTAGTTGGAATGCTGAAACTTGGCGTCTTGTAAGAACCTGCCAAATTATGGCATTCACCTCCTAGGTGAGAATCATGTTCCAAATCTCCCATGGCGGTAGAGGTAGGTTGGATGCTGGCAAAAATGTCAAAGTTTCTCTTTACACATGGCAATTACATTTTTTTGAAAGTTTAGAAAGTGTGGAGCTTAGGTTTGCAACCCTTCCTTAACTAGACATTATTGTTAAAATTGTGCTTTCTGTAAATTGCCACATTTTGCATACATGTATATCAGGGCAGTCAAAATCACATCAGAGTAAAATTCTCTCTCAATTATTTTTTGATGGATATCTATACCCTATTTTAAAGCTCTAAGTTTCGCACACGCTAGGAGGATGGTGGCAAAGGTTGATAAGTCAAGCCTTAAACCAGCCAATTGCATTTGCTCAAAAGTCTCCAGGGCTTTATCATTTAATCCATTTTATATATATCCAGAAATGATTGTAGTCCACGAGACCACATTAGGTTGAGGCATTTTCTCAAAAATCCTCAAAGCCTCATTAAGAGCACCATTTTGTGCATAACCTGTTACCATAGCATTCCACGAAACAACATTTTGTTGAGGCATCTTCTCAAACAATTTCTGTGCTTTCTCAATGCTCCCACATTTAGCATACATGTCTATCAAAGCAGTCACAACTACGATACCTGATAAAAATCTGCTTTGAATTATTTTTTTATGCATTTCCATACCCTGTTCCAAAACCCCTATTTTGGCACACGATGGAAGTATGCTGCCAAACGTTGCTGAGTTTGGTTCTATATCTGCTGATTGCATCTCCTTAAAAATATCTAATGTTGATTCAACAAACCCAATTTGTGCATGCCTAGCAATTATTGTAGTCCATGTTACCACATCTCTTTGAGGTATTTTGTCAAATAGTTTGTCTACCTTCTCTATCCTTCTACATTTTGCATACATATCTATCAGGGTATTAGTAACACTAACATTAGATTGAAAACTAAGCCTAATAATTTTTCCATGGGTTTGCAAACCATGTTTTACAGATGCCACATTGGTACAAACACTGACTATAATTGTGAATGTAATGTGATCAAGTGTCACACCTGTTGTATGCAATTTGTTGAATACTGTCAATGCTTCTTGAGAAAACCCATGCCTTTTATAAGCTACAATTATCATATTCCATGAGAAGACATTTGGTTGAGTAATCTGATCAAATACTTTGCGAGCACATACCAAACTTCGGCACTTTTCATACATGTTAATAAGTGTATTTTGTAAAAATGTTTGCAAGGTAAATACGAAACCCCTGCCATTGATGTGAGAGGGAGTTTGCTTACCTTGTAATATCGACTTCTTCGCAATATAGGGCTGCAATACTTGGAGATTTGTAGAAGAGTTCACAGAATGGTTGTGTATTAAGCAAAATGTATAAAACCAGTAGAGTATAATGAAAATGGTAAAGAACTTAAAAGGACGCGTGGACATTGGAAACACATCTGTATTGACAAGTGTACAGTCACAAGTATGACATGCCTCCAAATGTATATTTATTTGACATGACAAATAAACATTTTTGGTTTAATCTTGTTTGTTCTACATGTCTCTACATGCAAGCGGATAACATACACGTATGCCAATGACTATGCAACAATATTGATTTGGCCATTTTTATAGTCTAGTTAAAACACCATTAACGAAGAGTATAGATGCATAGGGTATTTTGAATAATTGAACAACTTCTCTTTAAGCATCAATGGAAAGTTAGCAATCTCCTTTGAAATCTCAACAAAGTAGCGATTACAGAGTTTTGGATAGCTCTCTATTTGTCGATAGGAGGTAATTATTATAACTACCCAAGAAACTAATAAGTAAACAAATGTATCGTTACCTATGTGAGATGGAGGATTTGCAATAGGGTATGGACATCCTTCAAAGCATGTTAAATGGAGATTTTTGTCAGACATTATAAAAACCCATAAACATGTAATAATTTGAAAATTTCTACTATAGCGTTGAAGCAAATATTAGGATTGAACACTCTTACAAAATGCCTAACAAATAAAGGTGGTCACATGGATTGCAATAATCGTAGGTTATGTGCAATTTATATTTGTTAAAAAGACTTGGAAGTTTTGAATACAAGTATACCTCAGAAGTTGCTACAACATTTGACTAAAGTTATTCTTAATGATTTGATGGTTGTTCATTCCTTGAACCAAAACTCATAAACCGTGAGATCCCAGCTCAATTTTTGAGTGTCATGTCAAATGAAACTTGTACAAATATACCAAGACATACCAAACAAACCAAATCTGAAATCAACAGATGGAAAGTAATTTTTTGGTTGATGTCATCTCCAATTCACTTAGATTGCTCTCACATCACATGCCCTTGTTTTTAATAATTAAAATTGATGTTCTATCAATGGAGCTTGCTTATCATTTTCATTTTGTAAGGTTGCTTATCATTTTGGGCTCTAAGGTTCGATTTGGGAACTAGAGGAGCACTTGGCAGCAGACTTTGGCACACAGCCTTCTCTACATCTTCCTTGCCCAAATAAACCCTAAGGGATTCTGCCCTGACTAATTCTGTAATATATAATCCATCCCTATTTTTAGCTTGACTTTGCTCTATTTTTAGCTGGAAAAGCTTCTCTTTTTAGCTCAAAAAGAATTGTTCCCAAACAAAAATTGGGGCAAAAAGATCTGCGAGTTGTAAAGGGGCGAGATTTTGAAAAGAAAAAGTTTTGGGAAGAAATTTGTGAAGGAGAAGAGCAATTTCTTTACATGAGTTGTGGGAATCTCTTCATCATTCTGTAGTTTACACAATTTTCTCCTCGATCAGTCTATGCTTAACTTTCCTTGACCACTCCCGAACGTTTCATTGATTTGACATGTTTTTGGGTATCTGGTTTCAGAATTTTCAGACGTTTTCTTTTCTTTTTTTGGAGGATTTGGGATTTTCATGGGTTTTGGGAAAATACAAAATGATTTTGTACTTGAGTTTCTATTCTTTTTAAGAAATCAAGCCCACATTGTTCCCCTACCTTTCATATACATGACTTTTTGGGGAGTTTTTGTTTTGGTTTCCAATGGTACTATATAATGTTTATGACTATAGGTTTTAAAAAACATATATTGTTTTTAATAATAAGTGTTGTATGGTAATTAATTTTGGTTATTGTATTGTGTTTGAATATTGTTTAAATTGTATTAGTTCTTTCATTAAGTGAAATATTTTTAACATGAAAATATTAATATAATGTTGAGATTTAAATTGAAGAGTATAATGATTTCAGGAGTGAGTGTGACAGAGGAATGGAGATCCATACTGGGAGGGCATGCTCGATCCCATTCATCTTGGCCTCTAAAAATCCCTTATCCTCTACAATGATCTCGTTTAGGCCACCTACAATGCCTTCATCAATGCCCCACATTCCAAATGTTGTGGAAGAGATACAACAAAAAATACTTCTTTCAAAAGGTCACCATGGCCGCACCAAGTAACCAATAAAGGGACTACCAAGTCACCCATTGTTTCTACACCACCACTAGCATGGACTTCCTGGAGGCTTCTCTAGTGAAGTCTATATTGAGAAAAGCGTAGAAAAGCTTGTAAAGCTTTACACTCATGCAACACAATATCAGAAAATAAACTTACTCTTTCACATACATAGAATTTAATGTAATTGTTGAGATATAATTCATATAGATTAGTTAGAATTCTAAAGGGCTTTACCTTTGTTACCAGAGTGTTCTATAGATTGAGATATAGAAGGGGAAAGAGTGAGAGAAAAAGAGGTAAGGAGATAGCGTTAGAGAGGAAGCCAGAGATAGTGATGGAGATGAATATGGAGGAGAGGGGTATGTAGAGAGAGAGAGAGAGAGAGAGAGAGAGAGAGGTTATATATAAAGAGATAAAGAAAGGGAGAACACGAACCAAATTGCATTTGTCACTTTCCCCTAAAAAGATGAAGAGATCATCAGAGACTTAAATAACTGTAATCATAAGATCTCATTTTGTTGCAGTTATTTCTTCTTCATCTGATCATCTTCAGATCTACACTAAAACTAATGAGGCACGTATTTCAGTCACATAATGTATTATACACAGTTAGCGGAGAGTTAGCGGAGCAAACATGAAAATAAAATATACAACAAGAGGCTATGCTTCAACCAAAAAAAAAAAGATAAACTACATATCAAATAAAAAACACGTCACCATTCCTATTTGCTTTGATAACGAATTCGTCTGCGAGTGAAAATATGCAGAAATTTCAATCCGAGGAGCCCCTGTTCCATAGTAAAGTGAATAAGAAGCCCTAAAGGATAAATAAATATGCATCAATCTTGTCTTCACATAATTTGAAAATTGGGTAATCAGTACACAAAATTCCCATAAAATGAAACAAACCCAATCAACCCGAATTCCCTAGACTACAGAAATATAAAGCTAAATTCAAAATCTAAACTTCTTGGTTTTGCCGAAACCCCAAATCTCTTTCTTCATTTCAAAATCAATTTCAGTCCTATGTAACCATTTAGCATCACCATCCATACTAAAGCTCCAACCGAGAATGTTATGATTTTCAACAACATAAAACCCGGTAGAAGAAGAAAACCCCACATACACCTCTTCCTTCAAAACATCAAAAAGATTGAAGTGAGTAACTAATATCAATGGCTTACCAGGCTTCTCCATCCCCACTTCTGCTATAGTCACATTGAGTCAGTATTCAACATTGTCATAATCAATCTAGGCTTGAATATCCCTTCCACTTTTCAAACTCAAATTCTGAAGATGCTCTTCGTCGATCCAATTGCCTACCAGCTGTGATACGAAGGATGTAGCCCCATTCAGATTAACTCCAACATGGTTGTCATTTATATCTCCGAGTTCAGGGTTATAATTTGTATCAAATTCCACTGCAAACAAATGGTTGGATTGGAAACCATTGATTTTAGGTATGGCGAGTTAGGAGTTGCAGAGCCGCCATCACCAACTCCTCAAAACAAAAGCATTACAATTTCAATCCAAAACAACAAGGAAGACCAGTTAAAATTAGACAAAGAATCTCCTCACAATTCACAAATTGGGCCATTAGAGAAGGCCCCTGCAGCATGGCCATTGGAGAATTCATTTCTGTGCAAACCCAGCGAGACATCAGGAATCTCAATTTTGAGAAAAAGAATGATGAAGAAAGAAGGAATAGAAGTGATCAACATTAAAGATGGAACAAAATTAAGTTATTTTTAATGGAAATGATCAAAATAAACAAAGTTTGAGAGTCCATCAAGGATAGCATAAATATGAACTTACAATTGCTCTAGATTTGTCAATTTCCAAGCTGTGTCGGCAATGTGCCTGATAAACTATTCGTATCAACACTCCTATACCGCATACACTCAAAACACAATCGATAGAAATCTAAATTAATATACTGCTAAATTCTATTCTATAAAATTCTATCTAATAGATGAAAAATTACAAAGAGGATGAAAAAATTACAGAGAGATGCAAAGGGATACATAGAGAGGGAGAGATAGAGAGAAAGAAATAGAAAGTGATATAGATGATGAGATAGATTGATAAAAAGCATACAAGTGGACATTTAAGGTAAGTATAAGTGTATTATTGGTAAAAATTGCATGTGTTTTATATTTCAAAAATAATCCTATGTAATGCACATGAGTTTTGAAACCATTTCGTGTAAAAAAAACCAAAAAAATTAATTAAGCTAAAAAAATAAACTATCATTTCATGCTATTTTTTTTGTTCAAAGCTATATCTTGTTAAAATTTAATACAGTAAAAAAATAGTGATTGGTACAGTAAAAAAAATTATAAATAATTGAATCAATTTTGAATTTGATTGTTTTGATTTCTTATAATAAACTTATGAAATTGAGAAATATATTAATACATTATAAATTAAATTTTATTTGATTAATTTTAATTATTATTTGCATTTTTCTAAAAAGATATAAATAATTTAAATTTTAATTATTTTGATTCATTTTGCTAAAATTTATGTAACATCAACATATGAAATCTATAATATTATTTTTAAAACTAATATCCTATCCATTTATTAATCTCTAAACAATCCCATTAAATACAAATCTAAATTAATATTATAGTTATTATGTACATCTAACTAATTAGTGAAAGGGATTTTATTCTCCATTTCACTACTAAACACGTTTATGCACTTTAAAAACCTATGGTGACAACTTATTTTGAAGGGTGGAATTTAACGTCTTCTTGTCCCTAACCATTTGTTTAATCTTAAAGATGTTGACAAATTACTATTCGTAACTCTAAACATTACACCTTGGCACCAAACCTAATTTGACCATTTACCATATGTAATTATGCCATGGAGACAAGCTTGGGATAGGAGTATTGGATGGCGAAGGTGGAAACAAGCGATGTATTGAAAGCCACTAGCAAAATATGATGGAGTTTGGCCATTGTCTGTAGGCCCAAGCACATCCACACATCTACTATGATGCAAGTAACTTTATGCTTTTTTGGGTTGATATCGTCTACTATAGTGGTACCATTTAAAGCGGGCAAGAAATTAAAATGACAAGATAGGAGGATAAAATGGTAGGGCAATCTAACGGTCAACAAGTGTTCAATCGTCTTGCACGTTCCTGCGATGCTATTACAAAAACTAGCAGAAATGCAGTTCCAAACATAGAATGCATGCATGTGTTTGAAAGATTTAAAACTAGATGGTAATTCTTTTATAAACCTTCTAACTTTTAGTCAGAACGGATTTGAAATACATTGCATTTTGTCACGCTTAGGTGATGGTATAATGGCCACTAAGCCAATAACAACTTATGTTTTATTCATCATTTAAGAAAATCCATTTTGTATCACAATAATATATGAATTTGAATGTTGTGAATTTTTTTTGGGCATCATTTCTAGGACTATTCTAAAGATTATTGTTAAGATTATGCACTCTCTTTCATTCATCACATTGTTTTGGAGATAGAGCAAAGGTGTGAGTTTTTTGAGTCCTTTGCAAGATCACTTGGAAAGCGAGATTAGTCAACACAAGCTTGAACGGTCAACCATTATCCTTCCAAAACGTGTTAGCCAACACATACTTGAACGATTAACCATTATCTCAACAAACATTTAAAACAATAAAATTACAATGTTTCTATTTAGTTAAATAATTTTACAAATAATAATCTATTACTACCTAAAAAATGAAAGCAATCTTTTTCCCTCATAAATGCGGTGTACCCATTGCACACTAAGGTGCAATTGCTAGTAATTATCTATTTTATAATAGGTAGAGAACCACAAATTAAGGTGAGCAGCAACAGAGAATGTTGAAGAAATTACTAAAATGTTATTCTTAGCCTCATCCTATATGGAAAACACATCCTAATTACATGTTGAAAGGAGGAGTTTTGTTCAAATGTAGTGTTAGGGAATAATAGAGGAGTAATGAATGTGACTATAACATGCTTTGTACAAATCCCATGACTTAAGAAATAACATCACATCACATGGTTGGCTGAATGCTTGCATTTGACGCATGTGTTGAGGACTTTTGTAGCCATGGAATTTGATGGATAGGTGTGTCATATTATGCCACAAATGATGATCTAGACAATGAGGCTAGCATGATGTGGGCAAGACTGATTTTTTAATTTCTTATATCAATATTAGCTCTACATTCTACCTTCTAATATATGTGATTTATATTAATATTAGTTGTACCCTCTGATTTAAATTTGGAAGGAAGGTTCAAGAATAGACAATTTAATTGTCATTCAAATCAATTCTTCAATAATTTTTAATATGAGAGGTTTTCTAAGGGAAGGGATCTAGTACTTGAACAAGATCAATTGTTGTGATAGCAGTTGATTTAATATTGGGTTTGGAAATTGATGACTATATTGGTCATTTTTGTACTTTTGAACCATATATGATGGGCTGAAAATTTATTAGACTGTATTGTATGGATTGACAGGCTAACTTTTTATAGAACTGTCAATATGACACTTAAATTTATTAATAAACCATCAAAATTTATTATAGACAATATATAGTATTTTATTTAATAATATAAATACATATGATTTTATAATATGTATAATATATATATATGTTATTTTATTTTAGAGTCTTTTAAAAATAAAATATCCTAATTTTGAAAACTTATTTTTACTTAATATTCATGTTTTTATATTATTTATTATATATTTATATTAATTTAAATTGCTTTTAAAACAAAATCTACGAACCTAGAAACTTGTTTAATTTATTTGAGATTTTTGCATATGGTACTAATTTATAAATTTTTTAATATTTTATATTCTTTTTATGACAAATAAAAGTTTCTATATCATTTATGGTAGATTATTATTGATTAAATATCTTTCTCAAACAAAATATATGAATTTAGAAACTTATTCATAAAGAGATTTTTTTTCAAATATTACTAATATATACTTATTTTCTAATTTTATATTCTTCGTATCTTATATATGTATTACTAATTATAGTGATAAAATATTTAAATTTAAAATAATTTATTAAATTATTTCTAAAATTAAAAATTGGATAATCAATATTTTTCTTAGAATGTAAAATGAAAGGCATTATAATGACCAACCCGTCACAAAAAAATCATATGACAATTAGGGGTGACCGTCAAATTCCCGGCGTTATACCAATAGTTGTCACTTCGTAGGCATGATACCAATAATTGTCACTTCATAGGCATGATACCAATAGTTGTCACTTCATAGTTGTTATTGTAATGATGATCAATTACCCACAATTGAATAAAATATACTTTTAGTTTAAAAAGCAACCAATCATATGATGTCACATCAGTTGTACAAGTATTAGTATCCTTTTTTAACGATCATTGGTGTCACCATTTTTGGACTGTTTTAGACACCTTGACAAAAAAATGCCGATGTGGTATCATATTTCATGATGTGGTCCTAAAACCTTAGTTATAAACATGGGACTTGCCAAATAAGCTCCTGTAAATAAAAATGTGAGTGATTTGAAATTTTCATTTAAAATTTTGAGAAGAATGAAATTCTATAATGCTCAACTACTAAATCATCTCTACAAATTGTTAAAAAATTAATTATTAAAAAAAACTTTTGCTAAAAAATTAATAATTATACATAAAGGTATTCTTATATGAAATGGAGAACCTATTTTTGAAAATCATTGGTTAACAATCGATTGAAAACATCGTAACCATCGGTCCGGGTGTCAATATATTGGTACTCATTCATGATTGTTTGAAAGGGGATGCACGACGATTGAAGCCATCCATATCGTTGATTTTTTTCCTCTTTTTTTGTCGCCGATCGATTTGTTTCTTGTGTTCATTCTTCTTACAATGATTTTGAACAGTGACGATATTCACCACTTGGGTCGCTCATGTTGGAGAAATTTCATGGGTAAAAATTGGTGTTCTCTCATTTGCTATTGCTAGATTAAGTTCCAGATAGAATGTATTGTTGACTAAATTTCAAAAAAAGGAAAATTGAACAGATTTTTCATGAAATTTTCAGCATCTGTACATTTTATGGTCGAAAACCACAAAAAAATCACTGTATTTTTATAAATCTTAAAAAAAATGTTTGACTTTTTTTTTTGGTCTTTAGCACATTCTGTCTGAAACTTAACCAGCACCAATTCAAAATCGGACCGAAATATCTAAAAGTTAAGATGAAGCAGTTCTCTCCAATTCCTTCAAACAAAGCATACAACACTTCAATTTACTTATGTGCATCCCTAGAATTCGAAGAAGCCTAGACTTTGTCGCCAAGTTGAACAGTGCCATCCAAACCAAACCAGTAACTAAAGATAATAAGAATATAGTTTTGATATCAAATGAAGAAATTAAAAAAGAAAATAAATTGTTAAATAGAAAATAAATTTTTGTATTCATTCAAATGAAATTACAAATACTTATTGATCTTGACCCTTATCCAACATCAATTGTTTGAGCTTCCGTAGGGAGTGATCTTGACCCTTCTTCAATGTGCAATTCTTTGACTTGACTTGACCCTCCTACTTTAGCTTGTCTTTCAGCTTCTTTAGTTTTATGATAATATGTCAATAGCTTCACGATTTCTTTGTTCAGTACCAGGTGACCTTTTTCTAGAAGATTTACTTTGTCTTCTCTTCTTGTTCCCCATTTCTTCAAGCTCCAAAAAATATCTTCCACAAGATCGCCAATAAAAATTCTCTTCGTCAAAAAATACTTTAATCTAATATTTCTCCTCTCCAAAATTATGCCTTTGAAAAAATAGAAATATAAATCCTCCTCCAAAAAATGTCTTCAATAATAGAAAATGTGAATTTATTAATTGCAATTCAGTATAAAATAGAAACAAAATATTTTACTTTTATACCATTCTAAATTTTTTTTACAAAATAATCTCAATTCCTGACTTCGCTCAAAGCACATACTTCACATGAAGTACCCAGACAAACAATCTGATGGGGTGTTTCTTCGCCGGACTTTTCAAATGAGAGGCTTTGTGTGAAGGGTCTTTGCATGAAGACCCTCAAGTGTCTTCGGGGGAAGGGGGTCTTCATACGAAGACCCCAAAACTAAAAGTTTTCCCTCAAAAAATAAGTGAACTTCAAAAAAATGGTCTTTCAAGGCCTGGAACAAGGACCAAACAAGATGGTTTTTTCAAACATACGATTTCAAATGATGCTATTCGGAACAAGCTTTCTAATGAATATAATTTTAATACATATTGAGTTCATTATCACTTTTAAATATTACTTTAACTAAACATACGTTGTTTGGTCATTCAACAACCTATCTCTTCAAGACATCGGGAAAAATAGTAAATTATAAAAAATATGTAGGAAAAGCATATTTGTGTTACCTTTCTATGAAAAAAGAAAAAATAAATTTTAATATACACAGATCAATGACCTTATGTCTAAATTATAGCTACTGTCACTTTAGAACTTAATAAACTATGATATATTGACCCAAAATGAATAAAATGAATTACATCCTTTAGATATTGAAGTTACACATAATCTTGAAAGAATTTCATCGTTATCATATTTTAAAAAAAAAACTATGTTGATCCAAGTGACAGTAACTCCTTAAAAACATAGTTTTTTCACGCAAACCACTTTTCGAAGGAGAAAGAAAAATGAATTTAAATGAATTTAAATTTTTTTTAAATATATATATTTAGAAACTAGAAAGAAAATTCTAAAAGACTCTAGTTTACATCATCTTCAAATTCCTAATAGTTTTGCGGCAACAGATGTTCGAAAGTGAAGTTTTTTCTTAAATTGTTGATCTTTGTGTCAAAGTTGGCCAAAAAGTGGGACTCGCTAATGTGGGACCACCCCAATGTTGTCTAAAAATTAAGCTTAAAACAAATAAAATAATGGGAGGTGATTTGCACAGAGAAGAACTTGCAGACTGTTTGGACCTAAAAAAGAACCCTAAATTATGGAGGAAGTTGGAGAAGGGTAATGTTACTCCCTACCTGGAGAGATTGCATGGCTACAATAAGGGCATTACTCAGAAATTCATTTCCATATCTGTATGGAGGGATAATACTGTTGATGATAATAATCAAGGCATCACCAGATTATGGTTCTTGATTTTTCCTCCACATGTCTTCTCTAAGAAGAGTAGCTAGAACATCATCAAATTTAATTTTACTTTTGGCAATGACTGAAGTTCTTATTGCCATCACAAAACCTTTCCAATTATTTGGTAAATAACTTAACATTAGTATTGCTTTAATCTCATCATCTAAATTGATGCCTAAAGAAATCAATTGATTAACTAGAATGTTGAACTCATTTCGGTGGTTTGACATTATCCCTCCTCTCATTTTAAAATTGTATAACTTTTTAATAATGAATACCTTGTTTGATGTTGATGCCATCTTGTACATTAAAGAAAGTTTATCCCAGAGCTCTTGTGTTGTCTTCCCAGCCGAGACATTGAATAACACATTATTGGACAACAAGAGAAAAATAGCACATTACTCTTTCTTTCTTATCCATTTTCTTCCAATCTTCATCTAATAAATAACCTTTCCCTTTGTCTTTTCCAACCAACACATTTGAGAGATCTTGCTTAATCGATAGCGATTCCATCTAAACTTTCCATAGCCCAAAGTTTTATCCTGTGAACTTCACAATCTTCCATTTATCTTCATTGTCCATAGCTTTGGAAATTCTTGACCAATTTCCAAAAGCTAATTCAACATGAAGCTTCTTCACCAGGATTTGATACCAATTATTGAGTAAAAAATGGGTAAAGGAAAAGTAAACACCAATAAAAAACACAAAAATTAATCTCAGAATAGATGCAATAGACAGAGACAAGATTTTTAACGTGGTTCACCAAATGGCTACGTCCACTTAGAGCAGGGGATAGCTCTATTTTTCTTATTCAATCATAATCTAATACATTGCACAACTTCAACTCACTATATAGATTATTTCATACTGTTGTTCCTACAACTTTCTACAAATAACTCCACTCTAAGAATAATCAATACACAAACAACATGAAATGGTCGATACCAAAAAGAGGGAGTAGTAGGAGTAATAGCAGAACTCTTACAATAATAAGTTATTGGACTACATTAATAGTCCATGTACACCAACAATTTTTCACTCTAATACATATATTTTTGTAAATAGTTCTAAAATATTCAACACATGTCCTAAGAAATTTGATGGTAGAAATAAAATAAGTGCAAGTTAGCTGAAATTAATATTTAAATTTTATAATTTTACATACTAGAAATGTCGAATAAACAATATAAATACAATAAAATCTAAATTCCTTTGTACTTAATAAATATAATTTAAAAAATAAAATAATTTTAAAATAATAAAATAATAATTTTAAGATATCTATACTAGTAAAATAATTTAAATACTCTTTGAATTATTTAAATTCTATAAAATTAAATCTTAAACCACATAACTTATTTAAACAAAATTAAAACTTAAACAAATTTTCTCCCCATTAATAAGTAGGAATTTTGAAGTTCTCTTTTTAAAGGAGAGGAAGAATTATGTTATAGAGATGCAATATGATTTGAATGCATATTTGAATAAAAAATAATTTTGATTAGGAAAAAATAAAAAATAAAAGTCTTTCAACTAAAATAAATTATTTTGTTATTTTGGTTAATTACAAATGAAGAACTAAAAATCTTTTTCTTCATTACACTAATGTTACAGATAATGTTAAATCCATAATTTATAATAGTTTTGGGTTGGCTAAGTTTGAGACAAAATGTACCAAAGATTTTTTTAAAAAGTCATTTTTTTTCAGATTTACAAAAACACAGTGATTTTTTTACAATTTTTTTATAATTTCTGACTACAAAATGTACAAATCATAAAGAATTGGTGCTGAAAATTTATAACTATCTATTTCATGATAGGTAGAGAACCACAGATTAAGGTCAGCAGCAACAGAGAATGTTGACGAAATTACTGAAATGTAATTCTTAGCCTCGTCCTATATGGAGAACACATCCTAATTACGTGTTGAAAGGAGGAGTTTTGTTCAAACGTAGTGTTAGGGAATAATAGAGGACCCATGAATGTGACTATAACATGCTTTGTACAATTCCCACTGACTTAAGAAATAACATCACATCACATGGCTGGCTGAATGCCTGTATTTGACGTATGTGTTGAGGACTCTTTAACCATGGAATTTGATGGATAGGTGCGTCATATTACACCACAAATGATGATCTAGACAATGAGGCTGGCATGATGTGGGTAAGACTGATTTTTTAATTTCTTATATCAATATTAGTTCTACATTCTACCTTCTAATATATGTGATTTATATTAATATTAGTTGTACCCTCTGATTTAAATTCGGAAGGAAGGTTCAAGAATGGACAATTTAATTGTCATTCAAATCAATTTTTCAATAATTTTTAATATGAGAGGTTTTCTAAGGGAAGGGATCTAGTATTTGAATAAGTTCAATTGTTGTGATAGCAGTTGAGGTCTGGAAATTGATGACCATATTGGCCGTTTTTGTACTTTTGAATCATATATGACGGGCTGAAAATTTATTAGACTGTATTGTATGGATTCACAGGCTAACTTTTTATAAAATTGTCAATATAACACTTAAATTTATTAATAAACCATCAAAATTTGTTATAGACAATATATAGTATTTTATTTAATAATATAAATACATATGATTTTATAATATGCATAATATATATATGTTATTTTATTTTAGAATCTTTTTAAAATAAAATATCCTAATTTTGAAAACTTATTTTTGATTTATATTCATGTTTTTATATTATTTATTATATATTTATATTAGTTTAATTTTTTTTAAAACAAAATCTACGAACCTAGAAACTTGTTTAATTTATTTGAGATTTTTGCATATATTATTAATTTATAAATTTTTTAATATTTTATATTTTTTTAATGACAAATAAAAGTTTCTATATCATTTATAGTAGATTATTATTGATTAAAGATCTTTCTCAAACAAAATATATGAATTTAGAAACTTATTCATAGAGAGATTTTTTTTCACATATTACTAATTTATACTTATTTTCTAATTTTATATTCTTTGTATCTAATATATGTATTACTAATTATAGTGATAAAATATTCAAATTTAAAATAATTTATTAAATTATTTCTAAACTAAAAAATTTGACAATCAATATTTTTCTTAGAATGTAAAATGAAAGGCATTATAATGACCAACCCGTCAAAAAAGAATCATATGACAATTAGGGGTGACCGTCAAATTCCAGGCCTGATACCAATAGTTGTCACTTCATAGTTGTTATTGTAATGATGATCAATTACCCACAATTGAATAAAATATATTTTTAGTTTAAAAAACAACCAATCATATGATGTCACATCAGCTATACAAGTATTAGTATCCTTTTTTAACGATCATTGGTGTCACCATTTTTGGACTGTTTTAGACACCTTGACAAAAAACATGCCGATGTGGTATCATATTTGATGATGTGGTCCTGAAACCTTAGTTATAAGCATGGGACTTGCCAAGTAAACTCCTCTAAAAAAGTTGGGAGTGATTTGAAATTTTCATTTAAAATTTTGAGAAGAAAGAAATTCTATAATGCTCCACTACTAAATCATCTCTACAAATTATTGTTAAAAAATTAATTATTTAAAAAAACTTTTGCTAAAAAATTAATAATTAGACATAAAGGTATTCTTATATGAAATAAAGAACCTATTTTCGAAAATCAATGGTTAACAATCGATTGAAAACATCGTAACCATCGGTCTGGGCGTAAATATATTGGTACTTGTTCGCAATTGTTTAAATGTTTGAAAGGGGATGCACGACGATTGAAGCCATCCCTATTGTTGATTTTTTTCCTCTTTTTCAGTCGCCGGTTGCTTTGTTTCTTGCTTGCCACTTGGGACGTTGGAGAAATTTTGTGGGTAAAATTTGGAGATTAAGTTCCAGACAAAATGTATTCTTGACTAAATTTCCAAAAAAAGAAAATCTAATAGATTTTCGTGAAATTTTCAGCATCTATACATTTTATGGTCAAAAACCATAAAAAAATTGCAAAAAAGTCACTGTATTTTTATAAATCTAAATATTTTTTTTTGTCTTTAGCACATTTTCTCTCTCTGAAACTTAACCAACACCAATTCAAAATCAAACCGAAATATCTGAAAGTTAAAATGAAGCAGCTCTCTCCAATTCCTTCAAACAGAGCATACAACACTTGAATTCTCTTATGTGCATCCCTACAATTCGCATATATCATATTAGAGATAATTTTGATTGTGATCTTACTAATATTTATGCTGCCAATACTAAGAGTAGTAGAGAAAATTTTTGGCGCAAGTTAGCTGACCGAAGAATCTATTTTCCTAATGAAAGTTGGATTATCATGGGGGACTTCAACACCCCTCTTAAGCAGTCAGAAAATTTTGGAGGATGTAGTTCCCAGATGGAGAGCAGATCTGACATTATGAATTTTATCCACTGCCATGCCTTATCTGACCTGGATCTTCAGGGACATAACTACACCTGGTCCAATAGAGGAACAAGAAAATATTGCATTCAAGTTAAGCTGGACAGAGCTCTAATATCCTCGAAGTCATACATTGAGTATTCTTTCTCTTTGAATTATGTCTCTAAAATTGGCTCTGACAATTGCCCTATTTTTTTTTTGTTGACCCTCTTTCTTGTAAAATAAATTTTCCCTTCCGCTTTGAAAAAATATGGACCCTCCACTTGGATTTGGAAAAGAGGCTCTTTGATTGGTGGAGTACAGACATTGAATGGTCAACTATGTTTAGAGTGGCCAAGAAATTAAGGATTATCAAATTTGAAATAAATAAGTGGAAGAAGGAAGTGTTTGGAGATATTTTTAAACAAAAAGAGGTAGCCAAATCTAATCTTATAATGGTTCAAGATTCTATTCATCTATTTGGTTACTCTGATGAATTAAAAAATAATGAGAATGAGGCTCTTGTTGTTTATCATAATGTTATCTCTAAGGAAGAAATCTATTGGAGACAAAGATCTCATGTTTCTTGGCTGAAGGATGGAGATAACTACACTAAATATTTCCATAATACTACCTTGAAACAAAGGGCTTATAATAGGATTGACCACATCCTGAAAGGTTCCTCTAAACTAGTCAAGAAGGAAGATCTACAACAAGAAGTTGTTAGATACTTTTCCAACCTTCTAGTTGTTGACCAAGACCTCATGAAGATGAGAAAGATAAGATGTTGATTGGTATCCCCAGGATTGTCACTGAGGAGAAGAATAAAATGTTGGGAGCTATTCCTTCAACCAAAGAAGTCAAGGATGCAATTTTCTCTTTTGAAGAGGATAAGGCTCCTAGCCCTGACGATTTCCTGATGTTCTTCTTCCATCTTTTTTGGCATATTGTTGGAAAAGATGTTATCAATGCAGTTAAAGAGTTCTATGGGTGCAGAAGAATGTTGAAGGAGATTAACACTACTTTCTCAGCTCTTATCTCTAAGAAGATGAGTGCTCATCCTTTTGATCTTTTTATAGCTATCAGCCTCTGCAACTCTTTCTATAAGATCATCTCTAAAATGTTGACTCATAGAATTCTTAAAATCCTTATGACAATCATTTCTCCTCAGCAGAATGGATTTACCCTTGGCAGAAATTTTTTTGACTCTATCATTACTATCTATGAGAACATTCATTCTCTATCCAAATTTAAAAAATAGGGCTTTCTCTTGAAGATTGTTATGGTTAAAGCTTATATGATAGAGTGGACTGAAATTTTCTGTTGCTGGTGCTGGAAATATTTGGTTTTGAAGAAAAAATCATTCATATTATTAACCAACTTATATCCATTATGTCAATTGTTGTTCTTATCAATGGGGCCTCTTCTCCTTTCTTCAACAACTCTAAGGGTTTGAAGCGGGGTGATCCTATCTCCCCCTTACTTTTCACTATTATGGTTGAAAGTCTAGGAAGGCACATCCAACAATTAATTTATAAAAGAACTCTTTAAGGGCTACATCCTTCCTCAACAAATCTTATTTGCTTGCATGAATAGTTCGTTGATGATACAATAGCTATGGGTGAAGCTTCTATTCAAGAGGCTAGAAGATTGAAAGGTGTCCTTTTCTCCTATTCCAGAGCCTCTAGTCAGTTAATTAATTGGAAGAAAAGCTCTATCTTTTTATTAATACTCCGGATGAAAGACATGTGAAAATTGCCTATATTCTGTAGTGCAACATCATCTCCTTTCCTTCTATGTTTCTGGGCCTTCCTCTGGGGAAGAAACTACTAGACTCCTTCTAGTTGGACTTAATAGAGAAATTCAATAAAAAACTTGCTGGATGGAAAGGAATCTTTCTCTCTCAGGAAGGAAAAATTACTCTTCTCAAGTCCTGCTTACAAATCTTGGTTATCTATTCTCCCAGTCTTTTCAAAATTCCCTCTATGTTTGCTGAGAAGATGGAAAGCATTCAAAAATTCTTTCTTTGGTCTAGTACTAAAGATAGAAAATGTACCATCTGCTAGCATGGGATAAAGTCTGTAAACATAAGCATAGTGGAGGTCTTGGCATAAGAACTATTAAACAAATGAATATTTCCCTTTTGGCTAAAAAACTTTGGAAGATGTATGGAGAGGAGAAAGAATGGAACATTACCTAGAAAAGAAAATATGTCAAAAATCTCACTCTTGATCAGATAACCTAGGAGGATCTCCACATTGGTGGCTCTGTGATTTGGAATAATGTGATGAAATCTAGAGGGGTGGCTAGTATAGGGGGTAGATGGAAGATTAGGGATGGCAAGAACATTAAATTTTTGGAGGACTTTTGGATTTGTGACAAGCCCCTATGTAAGTTCCCTGAGTAGCAGGATATTATGAAGAGATGCAAAGTCTCTTTTGGAGAGATGGTTAGAGATTATTGGAGAGAAAAAAATTGGATTAATCTTCAGGAATATGTCATTAAAGCTCTCCTTATGGGTATGTGCAAGATCATGAGGGGCCAAACTATGCCCTTAAGTGGCAATGAAAAATCAGCAAATCAGGGTTAGTCAACTTGATGTGAAAATTTCAACTAGCTATATACCTAATATCAAAAAGTTGTAAGAATAGAATCTATAGAAAATTGAATTTAGTTTCTAAACTACTAGGCCTTTTTTGAGAAAAAGTTAGAATTATTGGTGAAAAGTATAGATTTCAATGCAGTAGTACAAAAATTTCAGGAAAAAAATAAGAAGTAGGTGTATGTCTGACCACCTTAATCATAATCAAATGATAATATTTTATTATAAGATTTTATATATAAGTAGTAGACTCATGTCCGGATGTGGCGCATATTTTTTTGTAATTTTATTCCAAAAAAATAATTAATTATGAATTTTTTGCTACAACATTTTCAGAATAAAAAAAACTCACGTGTCTGACCACCTTAACTCATTCAAAACTTTACAAAATTCAATTTTATTTTATTTTCCTTATAGTAGGCAAAGCATAGAATGTGATGCATATTTTGGATTTCAAAAATGTTATACCGTTTGAAAGTTATAGTCATTTTTTAATCAGTATATAAATTAGCACTTTAGAGGTAGCTCAATTAGAAAATAACTAATAATTACTTACCGAATTCAAAATTTGACAGCAATTATATCGATAGAAAGCTAATAATCTCCTTAAGATACCCTTTTCATTTTATCAAATTTGGGTGAAAAAAAAGTCGTTAGCTACATTGTCAAAGTTTTGAACTAACATCGCCACTTTTTGGCCCCTCGTGATCTTGCACATACCCTTATGCAAAAAATCACTAACAAGGAGGATACCTTCATATGGGGTCTTGAACCTTCTATCATATTCTCTATTTCTTTTTCTTATAAGATGCAAATTCAACCTTAGCATGTGGAGGAGGCTCCTTTCTGGGTCAAAATTTGGAATAAGTGTCTCCTAAACTTGAGATCTTATTCTAGCTCTTCCTTCATAACAAAATCCTCATGATTAAAACCTTGGAGAAAGGGGGACTCTATCTCCCTAATAGATGCAGTTTATGCTATGAGGATTGTGAATCTGCTTCCCATCTTCTTCTTAGATGCTCTTATTCTATAGAGATTTGGAAACTATTGCTTCAGAGATGGAATTTAAGCTAGGTCTTTTCTAAAACTATCCAAAATTTCTTCCACCAATGTATCTACCCTAGTTTGCATAAGAGAGTCAGATTGGTGTGGTATCTTGTTGTTCCTCACCTAATCTAGAATATTTGGAAAGAAAGAAATAATAGAATCTCTAGGGAGACTCATTAAAACCTCACTATTTTGGCTAACATAATTTTCAAATGTATTCAAGAGAATTTCTCTTTGTATGATAACCAATTTGGGGATTCTAATGTGGAAATTGAATGCTGGAATTTAAATTTGGAAATAAAAAGAAAAAAGGCAGAGAAAATTATTTTTGGTTATCCCCTCCTGAGGGCTTGATGAAAGTTAACTTGAACTGAACTGCTAAAGGGAACCCTGGTAAATCTGGTTGTGGGGTGTCATTAGGGACTATTGTGGTAAATTCATTATTTTTATTATTGTTGTTGTTTTTGTTCCTATTGGTTCTCAAAGCAACCATATTGCTTAGGCTCTTGGAGCTTTATATTCCCTAAGGTTGGCTAAAAAAATTAAGGTTGAGAAGGTTTGGTTGGAAGGAGATTCCCTAAACATTATAAATTACTTATCTAGGAAGTCGAAAGCTTCATGGTCGATATCTAATAGTATAGAAATGGAAAAAGATTTATTGGGCTCTTTTAACAAATTCCATGTGTCCCATGCCTTCTAGGAATCAAATTCAATTGTTGATGTGTTCGCCAATAAAGGGGTTAAACTCAATTCCCTGACGACATGAAATAATGTGAAGGATTTGGATACGAAAACTGCCAGTTTTATTAATTATGATAAAACAAGTAGTAAGGAAGCGAGCGATATTGGAAGTGACGAAAGGATTGAGAAGTAAGGGTTACATCACTAATAATCAAATTTTTCTGATGTTATTAAAGAGAAATAATTACATTTCCTTTCCGCATGCTTTCTGGGTGCGAGAGCTCAGCCTTTTAATTTTTCTATTCTGGGCCTTTATTTATCATTGTCTAAAAATTAAGCTTGAAACAAATATGACAATGGGAGGTTATTTGCACAGAGAAGAACCTGTAGACTGTCTGGACCTAAAAAAGAACCCTAAATTATGGACGAAGTTGGAGAAGGATAAGGTTACTCCCTACCTGGAGAGATTGCATGGCTACAATATGGGCATAACTAAAAAATTCATTGCCGGATGCAGAGATAATATTGTTGATAACAACAATCAAGGCATCATCAGATGATGGTTCTTGATTTTTTCTCCGCATGTCTTCACTAATAAGTGTAGCTAATACACCATCAAATTTTATTTTACTTTTGGCAATGACTAAACTTCTTATTGCCATCACAAAACCTTTCCAAATATTTGGCAAATAACATAACATTAGTATTTCTTTAATCTCATCATCTAAATTGATGCCTAAAGAAATCAACTAATTAACTAGAGTGTTGAACTCATTTTGGTGGTTTGATATTATCCCTCCTCTCATTTTAAAATTGTATAACTTTTTCATAATGAATACCTTGTTTGATGTTGATGCCATCTTGTATATTGAAGAAAGTTTATCCGAGAGCTCTTGTGTTGTCTTCTTAGCCGAGACATTGAATAACACATTGTTGGACAACAAGAGAAAAATAGTTGCTCCTTCATTATTATCCATTTTCTCCCAATCTTCATCTGATAAAGAACCTTTCCCTTTGTCTTTTCCAACCAATGCATTTGAGAGATCTTGCTTAATCAATAGCATTTCCATTTGAACTTTCCATAGCCCAAATTTTTATCCTGTGAACGTCTCAATCTTCCATTTATTTGCGTTGTCCATAGCTCTGGAAATTCTTGACCAATTTCCAAAAGCTAATTCAACATGAAGCTTCTTCACCAGGATCTGATACCAATTGTTGAGTAAAAAATGGGTAAAGAAGAAGTTAACAACAATAAAAAAAATCAAAAATTAATCTCAAAATAGATGCAATAGACATAGACAAGATTTTTAACGTGGTTCACCAAATGGCTACGTCCACTTAGAGCAGGGGATAGCTCTATTTTTCTTATTCAATCATAATCTAATACATTGCACAACTTCAACTCACTATATAGATTATTTCATACCACTGTTCCTACAGCTTTCTACAAATAACTCCACTCTAAGAATAATCAGTACACAAACAACATGTAATGGTCGATACCAAAAAGAAGGAGTAGTAGCACAACTCTTACAATAATAAGTCATTGGACTACATTAATAGTCCATGTACACCAACAATTATTCACTCTAATACATATATTTTTGTAAATAGTTCTAAAATATTCAACACATGTCATAAGAAATTTGCTGGTAGAAATAAAATGAATGTAAATTAGCTGAAATTTATATTTAAATTTTATAATTTTACATACTAGAAATGCCGAATAAACAATATAAATACAATAAAATCTAAATTCCTTTATACTTAATAAATATAATTTAAAAAATAAAATAATGAATTTAAGATATCTATACTAGTAAAATAATTTAAATACTCTTTGAATTATTTAAATTCTATAAAATTAAATCATAAACCACATAACTTATTAAAACAAAATTAAAACTTAAACAAATTTTCTCCCCATTAATAAGTAGGAATTTTGAAGTTCTCTTTTTAAAGGAGAGGAAGAATTACCTTATAGAGATGCAATATGATTTGAATGCATATTTGAATAAAAAATAACTTAGATTAGGAAAAAATAAAAATAAAAATAAAAGTCTTTTAACTAAAATAAATTATTTTGTTATTTTGGATAATTATAAATGAAGAACTAAAAATCTTTTTATCCCTTACACTATAGATAATAGATAAATTCAGATAGGACTGATTTTACAGATAATGCTAAATTCATAATTCATAATGGCATTGGTTAAGTTGGAGACTATATACACTAAAGACAACAAAAAGAAAGAGTCAATTTTTTTTCAGATTTGTAAAAATACAGTAATTTTTTTGTAATTTTCGACCACACAATATGCAGATCATGAAAAACAGATGCTGAAAAATTATATTTATCTATTTCATAATAGATTAAGGTGAGCAGCAAGAGAGGAGGTTGACAAAGCATTTAAAGGTCTCATAACAGCAGCTCAAATCAAATGCAGTGAAGAGTACAAAAGGATTAAAAATAGATTGGTTTTGTAAAGAATCTTAGTATGTTCTTCATTTTAAAGCATACCCGTTCCATCAAATTTCTGAAATGTAATTCTTAGCCTCGTCCTATATGGAGAACACATCCTAATTACGTGTTGAAAGGAGGAGTTTTGTTCAAACGTAGTGTTAGGGAATAATAGAGGACCCATGAATGTGACTATAACATGCTTTGTACAATTCCCACTGACTTAAGAAATAACATCACATCACATGGCTGGCTGAATGCCTGTATTTGACGTATGTGTTGAGGACTCTTTAACCATGGAATTTGATGGATAGGTGCGTCATATTACACCACAAATGATGATCTTGTCAATGAGGCTGGCATGATGTGGGCAAGACTCATTTTTTAATTTCTTATATCAATATTAGTTCTACATTCTACCTTCTAATATATGTGATTTATATTAATATTAGTTGTACCCTCTGATTTAAGTTCGGAAGGAAGTTTGAAGAACGGACAATTTAATTGTCATTCAAATCAATTTTTCAATAATTTTTAATATGAGAGGTTTTCTAAGGTAAGGGATGTAGTGCTTGAACAAGTTGATGGTCATATTGGCTGTTTTTGTACTTCTGAACTATATATGACGGGTTGAAAATTTATTAGACTGTATTATATGGATTCACAGACTAATATTTTATAAAACTGTCAATATAACACTTAAATTTATTAATAAACCATCAAAATTTGTTATAGACAATATATAGTATTTTATTTAATAATATAAATACATATGATTTTATAATATGTATAATATATATATGTTATTTTATTTTAGAATCTTTTTAAAATAAAATATCCAAATTTTGAAAACTTATTTTTACTTTTTATTCATGTTTTTATATTATTTATTATATATTTATATTAGTATAATTTTTTTTTAAAACAAAATCTAATTTATTTGAGATTTTTGCATATATTATTAATTTATAAATTTTTTAATATTTTATATTTTTTTTATGACAAATAAAAGTTTCTATATCATTTATAATAGATTATTATTGATTAAAGATCTTTCTCAAACAAAATATATGAATTTAGAAACTTATTCATAAAGAGATTTTTTTTCATATATTACTAATTTATACTTATTTTCTAATTTTATATTCTTTGTATCTTATATATGTATTACTAATTATAGTGATAAAATATTCAAATTTAAAATAATTTATTAAATTATTTCTAAACTAAAAAATTTGACAATCAATATTTTTCTTAGAATGTAAAATGAAAGGCATTATAATGACCAACCAGTCATAAAAGAATCATATGACAATTAGGGGTGACCGTCAAATTCCAGGCGTGATACCAATAGTTGTCACTTCATAGTTGTTATTGTAATGATGATCAATTACCCACAATTGAATAAAATATATTTTTAGTGTCACCATTTTTGGACTGTTTTAGACACCTTGACAAAAAAACATGCCGATGTGGTATCATATTTGATGATGTGGTCCTGAAACCTTAGTTATAAGCATGGGACTCGCCAAGTAAGCTCCTGTAAAAAAAATTAGGAGTGATTTGAAATTTTCATTTAAAATTTTGAGAAGAATGAAATTCTATAATGCTCAACTACTAAATCATCTCTACAAATTATTGTTAAAAAATTAATTATTAAAAAAAACTTTTGCTAAAAATTTAATAATTAGACATAAAGGTATTCTTATATGAAATGGAGAACCTATTTTCGAAAATCAATGGTTAACAATCGATCGAAAACATCGTAACAGTTAGTCCCGGCGTATGAATTGATAGGCTAGTCAATATGACATTTTAGTTTATTTATAAACCGTCAAAAATTGTTATAGGTATTATGTATTTTATTTAATAATATAAAATATGTTATTTTATAGTATAAATGATAAAATATAAATTTATTTACAATATTTTAAAATGATAAAATATAAATGTTTCTAAATTTTAGGATATAAAAATTTAAATTTAGAAACTTATTAATAATTGCTAGATTATCATTTAGTATATGCAATAAATATGTTTATATTTTTATTATTATCTATTCATATTAATTTAGAATCTTTTTATTTAAAATATATGATTTTTAGAAACTTGCTTAGTTTATTTGTGATTTTTACATGTATTACTAATATATAATATTAATATACAATATATATTTTTATATCATTTATTACATATTTATATTTATTTAAAATATTTTTAAAATAAACATATAAACTTAGAAACTTAGATTTTTTTTGTATATTACTAATTTAAAATTATTTTTTAATTTTATATTCTTTTTATTACTTTTATAAAATTTTCTATATGACTTATTATATAATATTATTAATTATTATATGAATTTTGACAATCAATATTTTTTGAAAAAACTTAAATGAAAGGCAATAAAATGACTAAACCGTCATAAAAAAATCATATGACAAGCATAGGTGACCATCAAATTCCAGGCCTGTGTACGACGATTGAAGCCATCCTTATCGTTGATTTTTTTCCTCTTTTCCGGTCACCAGTCGATTTGTTTCTTGCTTGCCGTTTGGGTCGTTGGAGAAATTTTGTGGGTAAAACTTGGAGATTAAGTTCCAGACAGAATGTATTCTTGACTAAATTTCCAAAAAAAAGAAAATCTAATAGATTTTCATGAAATTTTCAGCATCTGCACATTTTATAGTCGAAAACCACAAAAAAATTGCAAAAAAGTCATTGTATTTTTATAAATCTAAAAAAAAAGTTTGACTATTTTTTTTCATCTTTAGCACATTCTCTCTGAAACTTAGCCAGCACCAATTCAAAATCGAACCAAAATATCTGAAAGTTAAAATGAAGCAGCTCTCTCCAATTCCTTCAAACAGAGCATATAACACTTGAATTCGCTTATGTGCATCCCTAGAATTGGAAGAAGCCTAGACTTTGTCGCCAAATTGAACAGTGCCATCCAAGCCAAACCAGTAACTGAAGATAATAAGAATACAGTTCTGATATCAAATGAAGAAATTAAAAAAGAAAAAAAATTGTTAAATAAAAAATAAATCTTTGTATTCATTCAAACGAAATTACAAATACTTCTTGATCACGTAATAAAAAATCATCTCCGCGAAAATTTCAAAATCGATTATAGATTAGCTCTTTATAGAAGTCTTGGACTCGTCCTAGAACAACTAAATTAATAAGAGATCTCGTATATGTTATTGTAAACCTGGAGATCAAATAATTAATTTTAGAACGCCTTATTCTGATAATACAAAAGCAAAACTCGCATTTGAATGTTGCAACTTGCCCATGCAATTCTTCATAGAAATTACGGGGCCAAAAAGAACAGAGGCCACCGAAACAGGAGCTGCCCCAACCAAGGAGACATGGGCAGCGGCTCTACGACTCCATATTACACAGGCTGTCGAAGCAAGACAAGCAGTCAAAATGGGGCGCTCTCCGATTTTTTAGAAAAAAGTGTGATTTTTGTACTTTTTATAATAAATTCTGAAAATATTTGTAACAGGGTCAACAAATTTTATTTATTACTCAAGTGAGATTTCATTGGAGTTGAAGATTTTATGATTGTGATAATAATTTTAATCTGCTTTTAATCTGTAAACATCTAAATACTTTTATGATTTTTATTATTCTTGTATTCTTTATTTTTGATGATGGATCACGGAGTGTGGTCTGAAATGTTGATGGTAAAAAATACACACAATCTAATCCAAAAATGCAATTGTAATTAAAAATAGATTGTGGAAATCTGATATTATTAATCTAAATACTGTTTGAACATAGGTATTTGCTTGTAAAGACTATTTATTAGTATAACTTAAAAACAGGTTACGTTAAAAACAGGTTACGTACATTGACAAGTTTAAGGTTAGAACTTTAAAAACAGGGCACACATAACTACAACCACATGATGATCAAAGTTTTTCTTAAACTGGTATTCCAAATTCTAAACCTAAATCCTCTGTAAACTGCCAGATAACAATTATACTCAGGGATCTCTTATGGAGATATAGAGGTAAGATTACGTCGGGATACATTCAAACTGGACTGATTTAGTGCCACTGCATTTGGCCAGCACTGAGCAAGGCAATTTCCAGATGCACAATAATCTGAAGTGCTTCCACACCAGTTATATTGACTACAACATCGTCCACTGTCGCACCAAAAGTTTCCTGCTGGACTGCATGTTGGATCTCCATTCACCGTGACCGCCATCAACACTAACAAGGTATAGAGTGCCAATCTTAATCTTCTCTCTGCCATTCTTCTCTCTCTCTCTCTGCAATAACAAAATTTTCATGAAACTAATCATAACATTCTCCTCCTTCTGTAATAATAAGAATATGATACTAGTAATGTTAAGGTAGGTAGTAAAGACTATCTGCTACGATTAAATTATTAGACAAAAGAAAAATCTTGCATGGCAATATTCAAGAGACTTATACCTGTTTAACAAGAGATCGGCTTTAAACAATCGGCATGTTTCAGAGGATTTTAACGACGTTTTTTTATGACAAATCGAAAGAGCATATATATAAATATAAAGGTGTATGTGGTCAAGTCGTTAGATCCTCATAAGATTCTAAGTTCAGATTTTTCCAATGATATCTCATATTGTGTTCACACAAAAATACTAAACGATTATCTTTCTTTTTTTTTTTATAAAAGAGTTATTGTGTTTGTCGATTTGTCTATGATGAGTGAGTCAACGAAAAGTCTAAATACAAACTGACGAATTTATAGCCGTGTGCATCTAGAGAGTTGGAGTAATGTACGCATGTGTGCATCTAGAGAGTTGGAGTAATGTACGCATGTAACAGCTGGTCTTGATGGAAACAGAGCTTGGAGTTTCTCAATCGTGGTGGAATTTATTGCCGTGTTCTTCACAACAACAAAGTTTGTCTCTGACTTCATAAAGTTGGCACTGTTTTTGTTTTCAAGAATGTGGATTGAAGTCCCATGTATTGTTGTTACTTTCACATTACTAAAGTTAAAAGAAATATATCTCTCTTCATTTGAAATGATTTTAGAATAGCAATCTTATGCAAAATTGTTGGAGTGTTTTTTTTTTTTATCACTCTAACAGATTGTAGAGATATTGAGTTTATGGTTGATATAAGAATATGATATGATTGATATTGGGTTTACTTAGAGCTAGTGTTGTAAGGATGTGGTAGTATCTTTTTAAATATTTATTTTTGTTAAAGGACATTTGGCATGATGTTATATGTGGATTTTTCACATATAGTTTATAGACTTTTTGAAAAACTTCATAAAAAAATTCATTTAGGGGAGTTGACCATCCTAATTTTGAGTTCTACATGGAAATTTCAAATCACTTCTAGTTTTTTAGAGTAGCTTATTCGTCAAGTCCCATTCTTGTAACCAAGGTTTCGGGGCCACACCATCAGATATGATACCACACTAGCACACTTTTTTGCCAAGGTGTTTAAAAAGGCCAAAAAGGCTAAGACTAATACTTGTCCACTAAGTCATGTTTTATTCATGCCTAGATGTAGCATCATGTGGTTCTTTTTGTGCAATTCTCTCTTATTTTCATTAGCACTTGATGTTTTTGACATAATCATTAATTAATTCTCTATCAATTGACTTAAATCATTTCTAGTTGACCTTTGGCAATGTGGGTTTCATTAAATTTAATCCATATTGGATGGTATTTATAAGACTATTGAGTCTTTGTGTTACTAAGCTGTACTAAATGGCTTCTAGATGGTGGTTGCATTGGCACTTAACGATTTATTCTTATACTATAAATTTGATTGTTTTAGTTTAGATTTCGATGACTGAATTTTCTTCCGACTACCTTGTCCAAAATTAGCCACTATTTATTACATTACATAAGCATATGACATACTATTGACCTAGCCATTGCACCTTATTGATACAAGTACTAGTTTATATTAAACTATTCTTAAAACAAACTTAACTAAATTTATCAATTCCTTCTAGAACTATAGTACTATCTCGTTACTAACAAACTTAATTATAATATATTTTAAATATTTTACTATCCCAAAGAAATGAGGATTTATCTCTAAAACCGCACAACTAATTTAAATTCATTAACACTATATGGTGTAACTTCAAAACAAAACTCCCATATATTCCACATCTATAGCTAAAATCATTCCCTAATGCATATAAAACATTGATACAACCCATAAATTGACACAACAATGTACTACTAAGGAAGATAGGGAAGACTATTGGTTGACATGGACATACAGCTGTGCACATTTAATCTCCCCTGCTATTTATCAACTACCTCAACTACCATATTTACTCCACCTTTATTCTATCTTCTTCCCTCCTTTCTGATACTTCTAGTCAGTTCTTTCTAGGTTATTTCAGATGTTTTTGATTGTATGGAAAAATAGGTTTTAAAGGGGACCCGAAACCCCGTACAAGCTAGATAAAAAGTTTAGCATTAAAGGAAACTAAAAAGAAATAGGATTGGGGACCAGTTCGCCATAACCAAAACCAACATAAAAACCAAAAAACCAAACACCAACAAAAAACTAACAAAAGGCCAACACCAAGGAACCAGGGCACTAGACAAACTCTTTGCGAGTTTTGTCAGCTTCCTGCTTCGCCTCAGATATCTTCTTTATTGCGGCATTGAAGTCAGAGAGCTCCTGGATTCTTTCTTGAATTTATCTCCTTTTTGCAGACCTAGTACATTTTCTCGAGCCTTCATCTTCCAAGTCCTCTATACTCTCATTAGGTTTCTTGCTTGGGGAGCCAGCATCCAGCTTTGCTTTAATGGTCATAAAGCAGTCCATGGCCAGACCCATAAACTTATTGTTGTCATGCATGTGCTTTTTCATGGCATTCTCCATCGTTTCCATTGTAGCTTGTATTTTTTGCACTTTTTTATCCCCGTCAATGTTCATGTTGCCATCCGCAGTTTTCAAACCAGACTCTAGCTTATCCTACAGGGAATCCACCTTAGGTTATTCTAGATGTTTCTACTTAGCTGGAAATGTTTTTGAAAAGGGAAAATACTCTCTATTTTGAAGCAGGAAATAGATACTCTGTTTAGAACACAAGAATGTTCTATTTTTGAAAAGAGCACAGGAAGCTCACTGGAAAGGTTCTATTGTAAACAAATCAATATTCATGAATCAACAAAGTTAATCTTTTCTTGGTCTTTGTTCTATGTTTATTTTTCATTACACTGTTTGTTCTTTTCTCTGCCTCCATCAAATTGGTATCAGAGCACGAGATTAAAGAGAAGGGTTCTACTAGAGGTTGAAGAGCAGGTTGAAGAGGAGGTTGATTTAGCAAAACTTTCAAAAGTTTTCAAAGAATCAAAGTCAGAAATCCAGCTCATTAAAAAAGGGGAAGATTGAGGAAAAAAGGAAAAGGGTTTTGCTTCAAAGACAAATTTTTGAAGAGTTATGGTTGGAACTAGTGGAAATATTTCCCATCCCCAGATTCTAATTTTTAATGGCAAAAATTATGAATATTGGAGCATAAAAATGAAAACCATGTTCTGCTCTCAAGGTATTTGGAACTTTGTTGAAATTGGGTTCCCTAAACCACCAAATTAGCAGGCATATCAAGCACTTTCACAAGCTGATAAAGATTTACTAGAAGAAAATAAGAAAAAAGATGCAAAGACACTATTTTTCATTCAACAAGCAATGGAGGAATCAATTTTTCCAAAAGTTACAGCTGCCACAAGATCAAAACAAGCATGGGATAGTTTGCAAAGAACATATCAAGGCACAGGCAAGGTAATAATAGCAAAATTGCAAATACTTAGAATGAATTTTGAAAATCTACAAATGAAAGACTCGGATTCAATAGACACATTTTTCACTCATGCAATGTCAATAGTAAATCAGCTAAGGACCTATGGAGACACTATTGAAGATCAAAAGATTGTTAAAAAAACACTTAGAAGTCTACCTACTAAATTTGATGTTGTAGTAATAGCCATTCAAGAGGCCAAAGATCTTTCTCAATTATCAATAGATGAATTAATGCGGTCACTTTTAGTGCATGAGCAAAGATTAAAATGATCAGGGTCATCATTATTGGAGAATGCATTCAAGAATCAGCTCTCATTTGGTAGAACGAGAGGGGGATCAAATAAAAACCAAGGCAGAGGATGTTTTTCATCAAGGGGAGGAAGATAAAACACACAATTTGAAAGTAGAAGACCACCATTGAGCCCACATGCCCATTCTACATCAACAAGAGGAAGGGGGAGCATCCACTCTCAAAGTCATCATCAAGGAGAAAGGTATGATAAATCCAACATCCAATGTCATTATTGTAGCAAATTTGGACATTATGCATTAGAATGAAGGAAAAAGCAATATGATTTGAATAAGCAAAAGGCACATTTTACAAATGAAAATCAGTCAAAGATTAGTGACCAAGACATGATATTGATAGCATGTAATGTAGCACAAGAAAGTTCCAAAGAAGTATGGTTTTTAGATAGTGGGTTTAGTAACCACATGGGTTGTAAGAAGGAGATGTTTGCAACAATAGATGATTTAGTAAAATCAAAAGTACAAAATTGGGAAATAATCAAAGAGTTTCAGTTATGGGCACAGGGTCAATTAACATAAAAACAAAACAAGGTGAAGAGAAGCATATTTCAGATGTATACTATGTTCTTGGATTGCAACACAATCTTATAAGTATTAGGAAATTGGTGCAAAAAGGATATAGAATATACTTTGAGAATGGTGAATGTGTAATCCTAGACAAGAAACCAAGCAATAGGCTGATTGCAAAAGTGGAAATGACAAAGAATAGGATGTTCCCATTAAGAATTCGAAGTGAATTAATGATAGAGCCACAAGGATTGCAAAACGTTGCTGAAATATCTTTTAAAGCCTCATACAAAAATGAATCTTGGTTATGGCATTTAAGATTTGGGCATTTAAACTTCAAAGGATGCAATTTTTATACAAGAAGAAAATGGTATATGGGTTGCCACAAATAGAGCCACTTAAGACAACATGTGAGAGTTGCATATTGGCAAAGTAACATAGGAAATCATTTCCAGTTGGGGAGTCTTATAGAGAAAAACAACCACTTGAGATAGTGCATTCAAACATTTGTGGACCTATGCAAACATCTTCCATGAGTGGAAAACTTTATTCCATAACGTTTATTTATGTTTTCAGCAGAAAAGTATGGGTTTATTTCTTGAAGTACAAATTTGATACATTTACTATTTTTAAAGATTTCAAGGCAAATTTTGAAAAATAAAGCAGATATTATATCAAAACATTGAGAACCGATCAAGGTGGAGAGTATATCTCAACTAATTTTCAGAATTTTTGCAAAAACAATGGCATAAATAAACAATTTACAGCAAGGTATACTCCTCAACAAAATGGAGTAGCAGAGAGAAAGAATAGAACAATCATGGAAATGGCACGTAGTATGATAAAAGCAAAACACTTACCAAATGAATATTAGGCTAAAGTAGTTGCATGATCAGTATATATATTGAATAGGTGTCCAACAAAAGTAATGATAAATAAAACACTAGAAGAAGCTTGGAGCAAAAAGAAGCATAACATATCACATTTGCGAGTTTTTGAATGTGTGACATACTCATTGATACCTCAAGAGTTGAAAATAAAATTAGATGACAAAGGAGAGAAATGCATATTTGTGGGATATAGTG
Organism: Chamaecyparis obtusa; assembly: GCA_027943335.1. Lineage (NCBI taxonomy): Eukaryota > Viridiplantae > Streptophyta > Pinopsida > Cupressales > Cupressaceae > Chamaecyparis > Chamaecyparis obtusa. The sequence goes on along the minus strand of BSBK01006173.1, from coordinate 322,220 downwards.
AACATTCGAAGGCATATAATATATACAATCCCATTACAAAGAAGCTGATAATAAGTCATGATGTTGAATTTGTTGAAGAAGAGGCATGGGATGGAAGCATAGACAAAAAAAATACAAGTACACCTAGTGTTCTACAAGAGAATGAAGAAGATGAAAGTCGGGTTGAAAATTCTCCTACAAAAGAAAATGCACCTACAACACCGTCAAGAGCACCTAGCACTCAAAATCCCACTACTCCAACAAGTAATAACAGCAGGGAGTCTTCTAATCCAACACTTGCATCTTTTAGGTCAAGGTCTATAAACACATCAAAGAAGACAAGAAGTCTTAGGGATATTTATGATGAAACTCAAGAAGCTGAAAATGTTGATTTTTGTTGTGATTTTGCATTTTTAACACAAGCTGATCCAATTTAGTTTGAAGAAGCCATAAAAGAAGACAAATGGATTGCAGCCATGGATGAAGAAATTGTAATACCCCTCACATCTTATTACTATTGAGACTATGTTTAGTTTGATACTATTTTATCTTAGTTGATTAGATCAGACATATATCATATGTTATATTTATATTGTGGTGTGTTATTTGACGATTATGCTTTGGAGGTTAATTATCATGTTTGAACTGGAACAAAACATTATGTGATGGTTAATTTAAGTAATTATGGATTTTATATGATGTTTCAATGCATGTATTAATTGATGTAATTTAGATGATTATTATATTTGGTACTTACCCCATACCCGCATGTGTATGGTATCGTGTTTGTTATCATACATGTTTTCTTTCTGTTGACGTGCCTGTATGGTAGAGGAGGAGGCGTAGTTACCGCATTGAGTCGGGTCCACACATCCCAGCCATCCCTACCATTGTCTATTATTATATTTATATATGCACATGTACATGCAGTGGTTTTATGCAGGTTGCAGGTACCGGGCATTGACTTCCCTGGCTTGACAGGATGAGCGTGCCCTTATTATGTCTCAATGGCGGAGAAGGGGAGTTAGCACTCAGGCCAATTCCCTAGCCTAACCTAATCGTCCTAAAACCACGGACGGAATCTTACTTGACTTACCTGATTTGAATTCGTTCTGGCAGAATGAATCCGATATATATTTTCCCGGTTGAGCATGATATTGATCTTAGGTGTTGCTCCATGTTGGTGTCGTATTTTGACCTTGTGGATTCATGTCTGATTTCTGATAGCAATTTATATTATGTTGGTGTATTAGTAAATATAATGTTATTAGTATGGTATAGCATAATCAGATATATATGTTTTCACTAAGTCTTTTATAATAATAATACTATTAATTGTATATATATTAATTTTATATATATATGTTTATATATGTTTATATAGATACAACTTATCATGTAATTTTGAAATATTAGAGTGATATGACCTAATTCATAAGAGGAAATAAAATGAAAAGAAATTTATAACTTAAAAAATTGATATATTTTATTCCCATAAATGGGAGGTTGACTTGAATAGTAGGGGGAAAATAATAAAATACTTCCCCCCTGCTTTTCAAGCCAATTTAGAGGAAAGGAGAGAGAGACTTGTCATTACTTTTGATATGCAAAATTTAGAGGAGAGAATAGAGGGAGAAGTGAAGGATTGAGGAAGAGAAGAGAGGAAGAGTTGAAGGCAAGATAGGAGCTGATTTGGAAGCAGCTGATGGTTCAAGCTTGTTGATTGGAGAGGTATTCTCAGCTGGACTTCATCAGCCTGCTTGTTGAACCAGGTAGGATTTGAGTTTCCTTAATATGTCCTAAATTAGTTTTCAATCTTTCCATCAAATAAGAGGATACACTTATCTTCTCAAATGTGGTGTGAAGCAATAAATAAATGAGATTTTAGATTTCAATGTGAGATTTTAACACCACAAACATACAAACCTCTCTAAATTTAGTCATTAGTGAATCTAAATTTGAAATAGACAAAACTTGTTAGTTATTAACACAACGAAATTGGTTATGTTTTGATCCAATGTTGCCACAATATTCATTTAATAGATCAAATTATAATTCTGAATGGAAGGAATTAGTAAATTAAATTGGCAATCTAATTTGGAAACAAATAACATTATGTATGTGGTAGCAAAACAATCTAAGTGTTTCAATGGAGAAAACCAATAGCAAAAATAAAACTAAGTCTTGAACATATGGACATTTTCAACTCTCTAGAAAATGTATGGGAATAATTCCCATACATTTTCAAAAACACAGTCATTATTATAATATTAAAACTACCACCTTTTTGTAACATAAACTATTTAAAAATAAATAAATAAACTTTATTCAAGCAACCCCACCTTACTTCATTTAATACTATCCCTTGCCTAGGCGTGTATGGAAGAAGTCATATCATGTATTAATATGAAACCTTTTAGTTGGTCAAGGTGTGATGTCTAATGTTGACTACCCACATCTTTTTTCTTTTACTAAATGAAAATTTACCTTTTTGCTAAACCTACGTATGCCTTGTATGCCAGCCCATACTTAGCTTTTAAAACAAATGTGTAATGGGCTTGCATTTTCATTAATGGCTTGTCCCTTTCATTGGGAGGTGCAGGAAGAGGAGAGGCTAAGTTATTTACCTTAGATGTGAGGGGGACCCACATTTAACTTTACTTTTTCATCACCCATTTCCCCATGCTCAATATTGAACACAACTTTTGTATGGCATTAAAACTTGTTTCAATATTTTTTTGTTTCCTTTCAACATCCCTCAAGTGGCGTACCATCTCCTTTGTCCTTGCATTGGATATGGTGAGAGGGAGATTCGATGGGTTATAGGGGACTTTTAATATTTGTTTTTTTCTATGTCTTACTTTATTTATGTTTAAGAGGGAAGACAAGGAAAGGTAGTGGGAAGTGGGTCCCACTCCTTTCCCATGTCATATCATAAAAGAGTAACTTCATTAATCTTTTGTGTTTAATTTCAAAGCATGGGCAAGCCTACGTGGGTTTTGATGAAGACATAAAGGGAAGACATTAAGTGAAGGGGCTTTGATGATGTGTCAACCCAAGTACCTTCTTGACCAATCCCAAGGTTTGAAACCCTATGTAAGACAAGACCTCCCTCCACTTGTGCTAGTTTAGGGAAAGGTATTTAATAAGGTATGGGGGGATATATTTCAAGGTTAATTTATTTGTTTATTGCTTGTTGAGGTAGCAAGATTTATAATATATTAGAGCCTAATTGAATTTGAGTAGGTACCTTATTAGAATGCTAGTCTAGGATTTTAGTGGAGTAGTAAATTTATATATTTAATTTATGCATGTTTTATTTAATGATGAGTAATGCATTTATAATTTGTGGGGTTTATTAATTAACACATTAATAATTACAATTAATATTACATTGTAACATTGGGAGTTAAGGTATATTCATATTTCTTAAGTGACATAATATAATCTTTTAATTAGATAATGAACGTATTCTATAATCAATAACTATATATATATAATAGGAAGAGATTAGTAATAGCTTGTCGTAATCGATTGTTGGGTTAGCTAGTTCTTTTTAATGAGATAATATATTGAAATTATTAAGTGGGATTGGCATGGTGTCTTAAATTTTGTAATCACGATGTTCCATTTTCATCCTTTTTAATAGATTATATGGACATTGAAAAATATTTATAAAGTAGATTAGAAAATCACATAAGTATGAACTTGCTATCTTTGTGAGCAAAAAGAAAATTTACTTGTTAAATGATTTTTGTAACGTTGTCTTCTTTATGAAATGTTATCTCATTGTGTTACGATGTTCTCTTACTGTGTAAATTGTACGTGCATGTGAATTATATTATTGATGTAGTCAATCTGCATATGGGATTAATGACCAATTAGGGGGTGAAATCCAGAGGCCGGGTATATGTTGTGGATATCAGTTATCTATGTTGTTGAATGTTTTATGATGCATTGTGGAATTCTGTTTTCTATTGCTTGATGGAGAAAGTGTAAATGTGAGATCATGGTTGGGATATCTATTTGATCTTTTTGATTATTACCTCCTGGTGGATTAATTTGAGTTAGTGGCCAAGTGAGTAAATGTTTTGATTTGTAAGTATGATTTATTTGGTTATCTGTTTATTGGGGCTTATATTGATCTATGTGGCCACAAACCAGGATGGGTTTTATTGAGAGACTAGGGTAGGTTATCTAGATGTGATGTAGGGGGTGGCTTGCAATGGATCGCTGAGGCCCACAAGTGGCTGACGGATCATCCATTGACAAGTTTCTTAATTCCAGTGATAACATTATAAAAATTGATCTAGTTAGGAAAACATTAAAAAGATAATTTGTGATACTTCGCCCATGCCTTGAGTGCCGTCGGTTCAGTGAGGAACCTTCAGGACTAAACTCAAGGGTGGATCATCTATATACTTGTCTTCATGAGAGATATCGATGCCACGTATGATCACTTGAGTGTCGTCGGTTCAGTGAGGAACCTTCAGGACTAAACTTAAGGGTGGATCTGCGTGATGACACCTTCCTACTCACACCGTAGATATCCTACGCAGGTTAGTGCCTCTAGTAACCTGTATACCCTCTTGTTCTAGAGATATCTTTCTAGGTGGTGATTGGGATTGGTCCTTAGTATGTGCGTGGGCCTGGTGTTATCTCCCTAGCATGGAGGGGTGGACCTCTGGGTTCCACATGGTCAGGAGGTAGTGTACTTCTCCATTGAGACTGTTCCGGATAACCTCCATCACCTGATTGTTACTTGGATCAGATTACCACCATTGTTGCAGATTCATGTATCAGATGTCAGATGTTATTATCTTGTACTTGTAGGAGATTTTATTTAATTAGTAATGATCCCTACGTGGATCCATGATGTATTTTGATATTTGTAATTGTATTAAATATTACCGCATACCCTACGATATGTGTAGTGGATGTAGGTGATCTTGTGATGTAATGTTATATTGGTTCAAGAGATGTATTTAATTTTATTATGTACTTAAAATTTCTTTAGCATTTGATCTTGTTAGCGTAGTGTTAGTTAGACGATGTAATACTACGTCAGGGACCCTTGAGAATGAAAATGAATGATGTGTTTATTCAAACTGATGTATGTAGAACAATGTGATGCTTTATTCAATGTGCTTGTTAACATTAGTAAACAACAACAAAAAAATTTGGTTGCATAACTTAGCATAACTTTTATTGTTAATCTCTTGGGTTCCCTGGCGGGGCGTTACAGAAATTTAGTTAATAGAAAAGAATGAAACTTGGGATCTAGTAGAACTTCCTAAAGGCAAGAATGTGATTGGAGTTAAATGGGTTTATAAGACAAAGTATAATGTTGATGGAAAAGTAGCAAAGCACAAGGCAAGACTAGTGGCAAAAGGTTTTACACAAAAATCGGGTATAGACTTCAATGAAACATTTTCACCCATGGCAAGATTGGATACAATAAGAATGGTCCTATCTATAGCAGCTCTAAACAAATGGAAAGTTTATCAAATGGACGTCAAATCAGCATTCTTAAATGGCATTTTGGAAGAAGAGGTGTATGTAAATCAGCCACCTGGTTATGAAGTTTTGGGACAACAACATAAAGTATGCAGATTGAAAAAGGCATTATATGGTTTGAAACAAGCTCCTAGAGCTTGGTACAACAGGATAGATTCTTATTTTGTGAACAATTGTTTCAACAAGTGCGGAAATGAACCAACTACATATGTCAAAGTGAATGTTGAAGGAGAAATTTTGATAGTTTGTTTGTATGTAGATGATTTGATATTCACAGGCAATATGTCAATTAACTCATTCAAGGAAGCCATGAAAAAAGAATTTGATATGACTGATTTAGGCCTCATGAGATATTTTCTTGGCATGGAGGTAAGTCAAAATGATCAAGGAATTTTCATATGTCAAAGAAAGTATGCTAATGATTTGTTGAAAAGATTTAAGATGACAAATGTGAATTCAGCCCCTACACCAGTTGTATTGGGTTTGAAGCTTATTAAGGATGATCAAGGTCCAAGTGTACATGCAACTTTATTTAAAATATTTGCGGGAAGCCTCATGCATTTAACCTCCACAAGACTAGATATCATGTTTGGTGTTAGTCTTATTTCTAGATTCATGGACAAACCAAAGGAGTCACATTGGAGAGCTAGAAAAAGAATCTTGAGATACATAGCTAGAACAAAGAATTTTGGAATTTTGTATACTTTTTTAGATGATTACAAGCTGATTGGATATACAGATAGTGATTGGGGAGGTAGCATGGATGATAGAAAAAGCACTTCCAAATATATTTTTCATCTAGGTTCTGGTGCTATCTCTTGGGTATCAAAGAAACAACCAATTGTCACCCTCTCATCAGCTGAAGAAGAATATGTAGCAGCCACATTAGCATCTTGTCAAGCAGTTTGGTTGAGGAGAGTACTTTCAGATTTGGGGCATCATCAAGAAGAACCTACAAAAATCTATTGTGATAACAATTCAACAATTGTCTTATCTTAAAATTATGTATTCATAAACGAAACAAACATATTGATACTAGATATCATTTTATAAGAGAATTGGTAAGCAATGGTGACATATATCTTTAGTTTTGTAGGTCCAATGAACAACTAGCTAACATTTTCACAAAACCACTTGCAAAGAACATTTTTGAGCATCTTCAGGAAGAAATTGGTATTGCAGACATGCATCGTAGTGAAGATTAAGGGGGAGTGTTGGTTGACGTGGACATACAGCTGTGCACATTTAATCTCCCCTGTTGTTTCTCAAATACCTCAACTATTGTATTTACTCCACCTTTGTTCTATCTTCTTCCCTCCTTTCTGATACTTCTAGTTGGTTCTTTCAAGGTTATTCCAGATGTTTCTACTTAGCTGGAAATGTTTTTGAAAAGGGAAAATACTCTCTATTTTGAAGCAAGAAATAGATACTCTATTTAGAACACAAGAATGCTCTATTTTTGAAAAGAGCACAGGCAGCTCTCTCGCAAGGTTCTATTGTAAACAAATCAATATTCATGAATCAACAGAGTTAATCTTTTTTTGGTCTTTGTTCTGTGTTTATTTTTCATTACATTGTCTATTCTTTTCTCTGCCTCCATCAAAGACAAAGGTGCAGAATAGGGTCATTCTACAAACCCCAAATCCACCAAATGTGGTCATCCAGCAGATATACGGCTGAGCACAAAAACAACTGACCAAGAAACATAGCAAGATCACAATGATTGCAAGATATGCACAAATTAATTTGAGGGAAATACCTTTAAAAAAAATCCATATGAAAAATGTTACAAGCAAATGTTTAGCCAGATTTAGCCACCTTCACCATCATCATCCCTGCCTATGATAAAATGGAAGCTTTGGAATGGATATGGTCATCCATCAAATCATATGATAAAATAGAAGCTTTGGAATGGATATGGTCATCCATCAAAGCATAACGAAGGTGCATTTGTCAAATATAATGGATGGCAATGCGCTAGTAGATATGCATGCAAAATTTGGAAGAACAAACAAGGCATGCAGACTCTTTAACAGAAAGAAATGCAGACATCAATCAAAGCTTTTAAAGAAACGGGTCAACTACAGGTCATGAACACCCAATACAAGCACTATTTTCCTCAGTCAATGGACAAGAATATCACATGCCATACCCATTGACAAATTTTTTTTAAAAAAATGGTCATATTATCCAACAACGAAGAGCAATTGATGCCCAAGAATATAACAGATACGCACATGCATAATTGTTCATGGGTTCTGATGCAGAACTTGATACTCATAAATTTTGAGTGTGCCTCGTACCTATAGTGGTTGCTCACCATATGGTGAAACTCAACATATTGGAGTGCGGTCCAATAAACTGGTGTATGGTGAGACCTGGCTCCAGAATGACATACAATGATGTCCATGGTGTTGCATCCACTGTGCGGAGATGTCCATGCATAGTTCAATGATCGTTAGATGGATGGACGAGTGAGAAGCCTGAGTTAGCTGATCATTTTGTGAAGTGACTGTTGATGTACCAGATTTCATAACAAATTGCGGTGTGTATAAACTACTGCAGGTTTCGTTAGATATTGTAGCGGTGAAAAATCAGGTTGATTGTAATACAATCTGAGAAATCTATTGTTGATTGTATGTAATGTTATTTATTGTAATACAAAGAAGATGCTCCATTTTTTTGGTTGTGGGTTTTTTCTCAAAAAGGTTTCCCATGTAAAATCTTTGTGTTTTTGTGTATGATCTTTATTTGTGCTCTGTTCTTTTGTTTAAGTCATCTTAAGATTCTGAATTTAAAAGTTTAAAGATATTATTGCTTACGTCCTCTGCAAAATTGGTGTTAGGAGAGTGTTTTTGCACTGTAGCTTTCCTTACAAGTGATATCAGAGCTTGGCCAATTGTTGTTATCCTTGTTGGGTAGGTTTGGTTTTTTGTGCAAATTTGGTTTTAGTGGGAGTTTGCAAAGTGTTCATCTGCACATTGAAATGTCTGGCACGTCAGCAAGAATAGACATTGAAAATTTCAATGGTACAAATTTTGAGTTGTAGAAACTTAAATTTGAAGATATGTTGGTTGACCGAGATTTGTGGATCACTGTGTCTGGCAACAAGCCTTCAGGCGTGAAGTAGGAAGATTGGGATTTATCAGACCAAAAGGCTAGAGGACTGATAAGATTGAACCTTGTAGATTTTGTTCTGTTGAACATCCATGAAGAGAAAATTACACATTCTTTATGGAAGAAGTTGGGAGATATTTATCAGGGCAAGTCATTAGTAAGAAAGCTCTTCCTGATAAAGAAGTTATACTGTCTAAATATGGATGGAGGAACATTTGTTGCAGATCATCTAAACACATTCAATATGATGATTGCACAGTTACCATCTTTTGGTGTGTCCATTGGTGAAGAAGAGCATTGTATGTTATTACTAAGTTCTTTTCTTGATTCATGGGATCTCTTGGTAATGGTTGTCAGAAGTACTACTACCCAATTTAAAATAGATGAGGTAGTTGTTGCACTTTTGTCAGAAGAGATACAAAGGAAATCTTCTGAGGTGACTAAAGAGGCTCTTGCCTTTCGAAGAAGATCGAAGGACAAAAGCAAGAAGAAGGATGCGAACTCAAAGTCACAAGGGAGATCTGCTACTCCTAGAAAGAAGTCCAAGGCTAAGGTTGGAACTGTGGATAGACAGTTCATATCTGGAAGGATTACAAAGAGGAAAAGAAGAAGAAGAAGAAGAAGAAGAAATGTACTTCTGATAGTGAATCTTCTTAGAGTGACACCGACACCTTTGTAGCAACCTTGGGAATGCCAGCGTCTGATGATGTGTGGTTAGTCGATTCAGGAGCATCATTCCACATAACATCTCATTAAGAGTGGTTCTCAAAGAATGAAAGGTGTCTCTAGCATGTGATTCCACACTGGAGATTGAGGGAAGAGGAAGAGTCAAAATTCAATTCCCCAACGACAAAGTGAAGGGAATTGATGGAGTACTTCAAAGACCTAGTCTAGCTCAGAACCTACTCTTTGTTAGTAAGTTGAATGATGCTAGAGTTTAGGTAATATTTGTGCATGATGGTTGCAAGATGACTAGAGGTTCTATTGTTTTATTTAAGGGTGAACGTATTAGAACTTTTTATAGGTTAAATGCCAAACCCATGTGATGCAATAGTGTCTCTATAAATTCTGATAAATCTACCATGACAACACATGATGTAAACCCTGTGGAAGTTATACTTCCAGCAGAGAAAATAATGCTTTGACATTATAGGCTTGGCTATATTGGCGAGAAAGGTTTAAAAACCTCGAAGAATAAAGACCTGGTTGATTGACTGATTGATTGTAATTTGGAGTTCAATTTTTGCAAAAATTGTGTATATGGAAAGCGAAACCATGTTCACTTTTATTTTAGTTCTCAAAAATCTTCTGGTTTTTTGGACTATGTTCACTCAGATGTATCTGGTCTTGTGAATGTTCCTTCTTTGTCTAAGTCAAGATATTATGTGTCATTTATAGATGATTATTCAAGAAGAGCTTTCATTTATTTTTTGAAGAGTAAATCAAAAGTGTTAAGTCATTTTAAGGAATTTAAAAGCCTTATTGAAAATCAGACTGGGAGAAAGATTAAATTTTTAAGAACAGATAATGGTGGTGAGTTTTGCAATGCAGATTTTGATAAATTTTGTGTAGATGATGGTATTAAGAGGCAAATGACTACGCCTTACACTCCACAATAGAATAGATTAGTTGAAATGATGAATCGATCCTTGATGGAGAGAGCTAGAAGCATGTTGAGAAGTGTTGGCTTTGAGCACAAGTTATGGGCTGAAGTAGTGGCTACAAAATGTTACTTGTTGAACTGTTCTCCTACTATAGAACTAGTTGACAAAACACATATGGAAGCATGGTCTGGTAAGAATCCCTCGTTAAGGCATTTACATATCTTTGGTTGTGAGGCGTATACTCATGTGCCTGATGTGAGTAGGTCAAAGCTAGATAAAAAATTTGTGAAGTGCATCTTTAGTGGCTGCGACATTTGTGTGAAGGGATACAAATTTTAGAGCCCTCTCATTGATAAAGTATTGTACAACAGGAATGTTATCTTCAGTGAGATGAAACTTGTCACCACATATCCACAACTAGGGAAGACAGATAAAGGAAAAGAAGCAGTTGGAATCCCTTTCACTTCTAAAAGAGATACTGAGGACCTAGATGTGGCTAAGACTGAGGACACGAATGGGCTCAAGGATGAGGAGAGCTAGAGTAGTTCTACAAGTTCAGAAGAACATGATCATGAATCTCATGAAGCCTCACCATGGGAAGTGAGGTCTACAGGGAGAGGTGGCAACCTGATAGGTATGGATATTCACCAGAGAGGTTTAATTTCTCCATGTTGAATGTCAACTATGCCTATGATTTTCTTATTGGTGCTGATGAGCCTAGGATTGTGAAAGAAGCAATTAATATGCCGGATTCAGATTCTTGGTTGGAAGCCATGAAATATGAAATGAAGTCATTAGAGAAAAATGGAACTTGGAATGTGGTACCCTTGCTCAAAGGTAGAAATCCTATAGGCGATAAGTGGGAATTTAAAAAGAAGTATGGTCTAGATGGCAAGATTGACAAGTACAAGGAAAGACTGGTTACGAAGGGGTATTCTCATAAAGAAGGGGTTGATTATGGAGGAATATTTTCTCATGTAGCTAAGCTAACATTTATTAGGTATTTGTTGTCACTTGCAGCAACACATGACTTTGAAATTGAGCAAATGGATGTGAAGCTAATGTTTCTTCATGGTGATCTTGAAGAAGAAATATATATGTCTCGGCCTGAGCATTTTGTGGAGAAAGGTAAAGAGAATTTGGTTTGTGAGCATAAGAAGTCTCTTTAAGGTTTGAAGCAATCACCCAGAATGTGGTACCAAAAGTATGATACATATATTTTATCTTTGGGTTTTATGAGATCTAAATCTGATCACTATGTGTACTATAAAGTTGAAGATGATCAGATACTTATTATTTCTCTATATGTAGATGATATGTTATTTATAGGCAATAGTAAGGGAATGATCAAAGATTAAAAATCTTAGTTGTCCTTGAAGTTTGAGATGAAATATTTGGGGGCAGCTAAATTTATTCTAGGGATGGAAATCAAGAGGGACAAGGCTAGTAGAAAAATTTGGCTCGGGTGAAGATATATTACTAATGTTCTTGAGAGGCTAAATATGACTAATTACAAGCAACAAGTAGTTCCAGTTTTACAGGGAATGAAGTTGTCAGTTAATGATAGTCCAAAATCTTTGGATGAGGTTGAAGACATGAAGAGAGTACCTTATGCAAGTGCTAAAACCCACAATAGTGGGTTACACTTTTTAGCATGAACGGACACTGAACTCTACATTTTCAGAAAAAACTTTCAGATTCTGATGCATATTGCCGTTGAACCGCTCGAAATCGGAGGATGAAGTAAATTAGAGTCTTTTAGGATTTTCTGTCTAGATTCTAAATTTTTTATTTTTTTTAATTTATTTATTTATTTGAATACTTTTTTCTTTCTCCCACGAAAACTTGTATGGTGCTGAAAATGTCATTTTCAAATAGTAACACTATTTTCATAGAGCATAACTTTTTTTGTAAAATAGATATGAATGCGATTCTTTTGAATTTAGTTTTTTAACATCCATATGGAGGGAATGCAATTAGTTTGATGACATTATCACTATTATTTCATATTTTATTAATGTTTGAAGTTGACTAAACCAAAATTGTGACCTACCTTGACTACATAGCTTATAACTTATTGTGTATTTATCGAATTTCAATTATTATTTTTTAATAAAAAGTAGACTCGAATACGGAGGGCACTATTTTATTTTATTTTTTAAATTCCTTTTTTCACTATTTTTCATTGAATGTCAAACTCAGAGGTTTATATTTGATAAACAACCTACATTCATTTAATGTCAAAAACCATACACATAATAAATTTAAAAATAGTCAAATATATAATTGTTAGAAAGATAGTTCCGAGTACTTGTTGTATGCAAAAGGACATCTTCTTATTCATCCATTTGATCAGTGCATTTGAGGCCCGAAGCCATGAAATTCTCAAAATTTCTTGAAAACTTGAAACCATGGCCCAAACCAGGCACTTTCGATAGAAAGTACTTTCAATCGAAAGTATTGACTTTCGATCGAAAGTACTTTGCCAAAAAATGCAAAATTTAGTCATTACTAAGATAGTTTTGATCAAAAGTCATTTAGTTTCAATCGAAAGTCAAGTTTGACTTTTGATAGAAACCTATGTCGGCCTTTTTGGTGGCATTTCCGGTTAATAAGAATTAGGTATAAATAAATGTATTTTTTTTCATTTCATAAATCCGAAAGCTATAAAATAATTCACATTTAGGAGAAGGAAGACATTTTGGCACAGAATAATTTTCTAAGTTGTGATAGGAAATAAAAAAGAGAAGGCTAAACAAAAGTACACAACATTATTTAGAAGAGACTAAACAAAGACTACGTGAAGAATCATGAAAAAGATATCATCGTCGGAAACAAGGCATGTCTAAGATGTCTCTAGATAGATATTTTAAGTTGATGGTCAAGACATGTCTTAATGTTCATGTAAATGTGATATTGTATAGGTCTATTAGACTTAACTAGACCTAATTGTAGACCTATTTGGACTAACAAGACTTATTAGGACTAATTAGGACCTATTCTAGGACTATTATGACCCAATTAGAATCAGTGAGAATCAATTAGCACCTAATTAGACTCAATTAGAACCAATTATGAACTATTAAAACACAATTAGACTTAATTATAATAAATTAGCACCTAATTAGACTCAATTAGGACCAATTATACCCAATTAGGACCAATTAGAACTAATTAGAACCAAATAGTACCTAATAGGACCTATTTGGACTAATTAGGACCTAATAGGACCTATTAGGACTAATTAGGACCTATTAGGACTAATTAGAACCAATTAGACTCAATTAGGACCAATTAGGACCTAACATGACCTACTAAACTCAATTAGGACTAATTAGACTCAATTAGGACCAATTAGGACCTAATATGACCTATTAGACTAAATTAGGACCAATTAGACTCAGTTGAGACCAATTAGGACCTAATATGGACCAATTAGGACCTAACATGACCTATTAAACTCAACTAGGACTAATTAGACTCAATTAAGACAAATTAGGACCTAATATGGACCAACTAGACTCAATTATGACCAATTAGGAACAATTAGGACCTAATTAGGACCTATTGTAATACCCCAAAAATGGGCTATAGGTTCATTAACCTCCTACATCGACATATCGAATGAAATCGACATCAAAGTCCCAACCAAAGGCACATCTAAACATCATCAAATCCTAATTGATTATCATAAATTCTGCATCAGGGAATATTCCTAGTAATATTCCTATTTTATCATAATTATCTTTGATTTAATGATTATTTGGTGATAATTGGTCCTAATTGATTCTAATTGGTGCAAATTGAGTCTAATAGGTCCTATTAGGTCCTAATTGAGTCTAATTAGTCCTAATTAAGTTTAGTAGGTCATGTTAGGTCCTACTTGGTCCATATTAGGTCCTAATTGGTCCTAATTGAGTCTAATAGGTCTTATTAGGTCCTAATTGGTCCTAATTGAGTCTAATAGGTCATATTAGGTCCTAATTGGACTTAATTGAGTCTAATTGGTCCAAATTGAGTCTAATAGTTCATATTAGGTCCTAATTGGTCCTAATTGAGTCTAATTGGTCCAAATTGAGTCTAATAGGTCCTATTATTTTCTAATTGGTCCTAATTGAGTCTAATTAGTCCTAATTGAGTTTAGTAGGTCATGTTAGCTCCTAATTGGTCCATATTAGGTCCTAATTGGTCCTAATTGAGTCTAATACGTCATATTAGGTCCTAATTGAGCCATATTGGGTCCTAATTGGTCCTAATTGAGTATAATTAGATCTAATAGGTCATAATTGAATCTAATAGGTCCTAATTAGGTCCTAATTGTTCCTAATTGGCCATAATTGAGTCTAGTTGACCTCTTAATTGAGTCTAGTTGGTCCATATTAGGTCCTAGTTGGTCCTAATTGAGTCTAGTTGGTCCATATTAGGTCCTAATTGGTCCTAATTGAGTCTAATTAGTCCTAATTGAGTCTAATAGGTCATGTTAGGTCTTAATTGGTCCATATTAGGTCCTAATTGGTCCTAATTGAGTCTAATTGGTCCAAATTGAGTCTAATAGGTCATATTAGGTCCTAATTGGTCCTAATTGAGCATAATTAGTCCTAATTGAGTTTAGTAGGTCATGTTAGGTCCAAATTCATCCATATTAGTTTCTAATTGGTCCTAATTGAGTCTAATTAGTCCTAATTGAGTTTAGTAGGTCATGTTAGCTCCAAATTCATCCATATTAGGTCCTAATTGGTCCTAATTGAGTCTAATGGGTCCTAATTGGTCCTAATTGGTCAATATTAGATCCTAATTGAGTATAATTAGATCTAATAGGCCCTAATTGGTCCTAATTGAGTATAATTGAGTCTAATAGGTCATATTAGGTCCTAAATGGTCCTAATTAAGTATATCATTGGATCTAATAGGTCATAATTGAATCTAATAGGTCCTAATTAGGTCCTAATTGCTCCTAATTGGTCATAATTGAGTCTAGTTGACTTCCTAATTGAGTCTAGTTGGTCCATATCAGGTCCTAATTGGTCCTAATTAAGTATAATTAGTCTTAATTGAGTCTAATAGGTCATGTTAGGTCCTAATTGGTCCATATTAGGTCTTAATTGGTCCTAATTGAGTCTAATTTGTCCTAATTGAGTCTAATAGGTCATATTGGGTCCTAATTGGTCCATATTATGTCCTAATTGGTCCTAATTGAGTCTAATTGGTCCAAATTGAGTCTAATAGGTCATATTAGGTCCTAATTGGTCCTAATTGAGTCTAATTAGTCCTTATTGATTCTAATTAGTCCTAATTGAGTTTAGTAGGTCATGTTAGGTCCTAATTGATCCTAATTGAGTCTAATTGGTCCTAATTGGTCCATATTATGTCCTAATTGGTCCTAATAGAGTATAATTAGATATAATAGGTCATAATTGAATCTAATAGTTCCTAATTGTTCCTAATTGGTCATAATTGAGTCTACTTGACCTCCTAATTGAGTCTAGTTGGTCCACATTAGGTCCTAATTGGTCCTAATTGATTCTAGTTGGTCCTAATTGAGTCTAGTTGGTCCATATTAGGTCCTAATTGGTCCTAATTAGTCCTAATTGAGTCTAATTAATCCTAATTGAGTCTAATAGGTCATGTTAGGTCCTAATTGGTCCATATTAGGTCCTCATTGGTCCCAATTGAGTCTAATTGGTCCTAATTGAGTCTAATAGGTCATATTAGGTCCTAATTGGTCCATATTAGGTCATAATTGGTCCTAATTGAGTATAATTGGATCTAATAGGTCATAATTGAATCTAATAGGTCCTAATTAGGTCCTAATTGGTCATAATTGAGTCTAGTTGGTCCAAATTAAGTCTAGTTGGTCCATATTAGGTCTTAATTGGTCCGAATTGGTCCTAATTGAGTCTAATTAGTTCTAATTGAGTCTAATATGTCATGTTAGGTACTAATTGGTTCATATTAGGTCCTAATTGGTCCTAATTGAGTCTAATAGGTCCTATTAGGTCCTAATTGGTCCTAATTGGTCCTAATTGGTCCTAATTGAGTCTAATTAGTCCTAATTGAGTCTAATAGGTCATGTTAGGTCCTAATTGGTCCATATTAGGTCCTAATTCATCCTAATTGAGTCTAATTGGTCCTAATTGAGTCTAATAGGTCATAATAGGTCCTAATTGGTCCATATTAGGTCATAATTGGTCCTAATTGAGTATAATTGGATCTAATAGGTCATAATTGAATCTAATAGGTCCTAATTAGGTCCTAATTGGTCATAATTGAGTCTAGTTGGTCCAAATTAAGTCTAGTTGGTCCATATTAGGTCTTAATTGGTCCTAATTGGTCCTAATTGAGTCTAATTAGTCCTAATTGAGTCTAATATGTCATGTTAGGTACTAATTGGTTCATATTAGGTCCTAATTGGTCCTAATTGAGTCTAATAGGTCCTATTAGGTCCTAATTGGTCCTAATTGGTCCTAATTGAGTCTAATTAGTCCTAATTGAGTCTAATAGGTCATGTTAGGTCCTAATTGGTCCATATTAGGTCCTAATTCATCCTAATTGAGTCTAATTGGTCCTAATTGAGTCTAATAGGTCATAATAGGTCCTAATTGGTCCATATTAGGTCCTAATTGGTCCATATTAGGTCCTAATTGGTCCTAATTGAGTCTAATTGGTCCTAATTGAGTCTAATAGGTCATATTAGGTCCTAATTGGTCCTAATTGAGTCTAATTGGTCCAAATTGAGTCTAATAGGTCCTATTAGGTTCTAATTGGTCCTAATTGATTCTAATTAGTCCTAATTGAGTTTAGTAGGTCATGTTAGGTCCTAATTGGTCCATATTGGGTCCTAATTGGTACTAATTGAGTCTAATAGGTCATATTAGGTCCTAATTGATCCATATTGGGTCCTAATTGGTCCTAATTGAGTATAATTAGATCTAATAAGTCATAATTGAATCTAATAGGTCCTAATTGTTCCTAATTGGTCATAATTGAGTCTAGTTGACCTCCTAATTGAGTCTAGTTGGTCCATATTAGGTCCTAGTTGGTCCTAATTGGTCCTAATTGAGTCTAATTAGTCCTGATTGAGTCTAATAGGTCATGTTAGGTCCTAATTGGTCCATATTAGGTCCTAATTGGTCCTAATTGAGTCTAATAGGTCATATTAGGTCCTAATTGGTCCTAATTGAGTCTACTTAGTCCTAATTGAGTTTAGTAGGTCATGTTAGGTCCAAATTGGTCCTAATTGAGTCTAATAGGTCCTAATAGGTCCTAATTGGTCCATATTAGATCCTAATTGAGTATAATTAGATCTAATAGGTCCTAATTGAGTATAATTGAGTCTAATAGGTCATATTAGGTCCTAATTGGTCCATATTAGGTCCTAATTGGTCCTAATTGAGTATATAATTAGATCTAATAGGTCATAATTGAATCTAATAGGTCCTAATTGTACACAATAGAATGTGCACTTCTCTAAATCATTGCTTCCAAGAGAATCCATGGATTGGAAACCTTGAGAAATCAATTTAGAGCTCCCTAGGCATGGAGTGCAAGGATATTAAGAATGCTCTTAGCTAGAGCTATTAAGCCTATGACCTTGCTAGTAAACCATGCAATGCGAGATTCAATGAAGACAAGGGAAAGAATGCCAATATCCTCTAGAATCAAGAATGAGAATGCAATGCAATTATGCTAGAAATGAGAATGCAAGCTAAGCTATGAAAAGAAAGATGCAAGTGTTACAATCCAAGCTAATTAATCTATGTGAGCTAATCTAGAGCATAGAAATGAAGCTAATCTATGAAAGCATAAATGTGAAACTATGATGCAAGAAATGAAAGATGAATGAAAGAATGCCTTCAAAAAGCTCCAAAGTCTCTAAGCAATCCTGCAGCATAAGGTTAGTATTCAAAAGATCGATCCTAAAATGAGAAGAGAGCTCTCCTTTTAAAGGAAATGAAAAGGAATGGACCATGGAGATTAAGAGGCAAAAGATTTAATCAATGGTGGAGCATCAAAGAGGAGCAATCCATGTGCACAAGATTCCTCCAATGAGAAAATAAGAGTTGACTTTTGTGCCCATATGAGACAAAAAGTGATTTTTCCCTTTTTATAAAATAGGAATAATGCTTTATTTGTGCAACTTAGGATAAGAGGAAAAGTGGGGGGCTTTTTATTTAATAAAAGGGGAGGGAATTCCTTTTGATTAAATAAAGACTTAAGATAAGATGGTTATCCCATAGAAAATAATCGAATAGATGATAGAACTAGGATTTGATCAAGAATAAGCAATTGATAATTTTAGCAAATAATGCTAGCAAGGGGCTAATAGTCTAGATGACCATTTTTGGGTGATTACACTAATTAGGTCCTAATTGTTCCTAATTGGTCATAATTGAGTCTAGTTGATCTCCTAATTGAGTCTAGTTGGTCCATATTAGGTCCTAATTGGTCCTAATTAAGTCTAATTAGTCCTAATTGAGTCTAATAGGTCATGTTAGGTCCTAATTGGTCCATATTAGGTCCTAATTGGTCGTAATTGAGTGTAATTGGTCCTAATTGAGTTTAATAGGTCATATTAGGTCATAATTAGTCCATATTACGTCAGGTAATTGGTCCTAATTGAGTCTAATTGGTCCAAATTGAGTCTAATAGGTCATATTAGGTCCTAATTGGTCCTAATTGAGTCTAATTAGTCCTTATTGAGTCTAATTAGTCCTTATTGTGTCTAATTAGTCCTAATTGAGTTTAGTAGGTCATGTTAGGTCCTAATTGGTCCTAATTGAGTCTAATTGGTCCTAATTGGTCCTAATTGGTCCATATTATGTCCTAATTGGTCCTAATTGAGTATAATTAGATCTAATAGGTCATAATTGAATCTAATAGGTCCTAATTACTTCTGAATTATTCCTAATTAGTCATAATTGAGTCTACTTGACCTCCTAATTGAGTCTAGTTGGTCCATATTAGGTCCTAAGGTCCTAATTGATTCTAGTTGGTCCTAATTGAGTCTAGTTGGTCCATATTAGGTCCTAATTGGTCCTAATTGAGTCTAATTAGTCCTAATTGAGTCTAATAGGTCATGTTAGGTCCTAATTGGTCCATATTAGGTCCTAATTGGCTCCAATTGAGTCTAATTGGTCCTAATTGAGTCTAATAGGTCATTTTAGGTCCTAATTGGTCCATATTAGGTCCTAATTGGTCCTAATTGAGTATAATTGGATCTAATAGGTCATAATTGAATCTAATAGATCCTAATTAGGTCCTAATTGGTTATAATTGAGTCTAGTTGGTCCTAATTGAGTCTAGTTGGTCCATATTAGGTCTTAATTGGTCCTAATTGGTTCTAATTGAGTCTAATATGTCATGTTAGGTCCTAATTGGTCCATATTAGGTCCTAATTGGTCCTAATTGAGTCTAATAGGTCATATTAAGTCCTAATTGGTCCTAATTGAGTATAATTGGATCTAATAGATCATAATTGAATCTAATGGGTCCTAATTAGGTGCTAATTATTCCTAATTGTTCCTAATTGAGTCTAGTTGACCTCCTAATTGAGTCTAGTTGGTCCATATTAGGTCCTAATTGGTCCTAATTGAGTCTAATTAGTCCTAATTGAGTATAATAGGTCATGTTAGGTCCTAATTGGTCCCAATTGAGTCTAATTGGTCCTAATTGAGTCTAATAGGTCATATTAGGTCCTAATTGGTCCCAATTGAGTCTAATTAGTCCTAATTGAGTTTAGTATGTCATGTTAGGTCCTAATTGATTCTAATTGGTTCTAATTAGTCTTACTAGGTCCTAACTAGTCCTAATTAGGTTCTAATAGGTTCTAATAGGTTCTAATTAGTCCTAATAGGTCCTAATAGGTCCTAATTAGTCCTAATAGGTCCTATTAGGTCCTAATTAGTCATAATATGTCCTATTAGGTACTATTTGGTTCTAAATAGTTCTAATTGGTCCTAATTGGGTATAATTGGTCCTAATTGAGTCTAATTGGGTGCTAATTTATTATAATTGAGTCTAATTGGGTTTTAATAGTCCATAATTGGTTCTAATTGAGTCTAATTAGGTGCTAATTGGTTCTCATTGATTCTAATTGGGTCCTAATAGTCCTAGAATAGGTCCTAATTAGTCCTAATAAGTCCTATTAGTCCAAATAGGTATACAATTAGGTCTAGTTAAGTCTAATAGACCTGTACAATATCACATTTACATGAACATTAAGACAAGTCTTGACCATCAACTTAAAATATCTATCTAGAGACATCTTAGACATACCTTGTTTCCGATGATGATATCTTTTTCGTGATTCTTCATGTAGTCTTTGTTCAGTCTCTTCTGAATAATGTCGTGTACTTTTGTTTAGCCTTCTCTTTTTATTTCCCATCACAACTTAGAAAATTATTCTGTGCCAAAATGTCTTCCTTCTCCTAAATGCGAATTATTTTATAGCTTTCGGATTTATGAAATGAAAAAAATATACATTTATTTATACCTAATTCTTATTAACCGTAAATGCCACCAAAAAGGCCAACATAGGTTTCTATCGAAAGTCAAACTTGACTTTCGATCGAAACTATCTTAGTAATGACTAAATTTTGCATTTTTTAGCAAAGTACTTTCGATCGAAAGTCAATACTTTCGATCGAAAGTAATTTTGATATACTTTCTATCGAAAGTACTTTCTATAGAAAGTGCTTGGTTTGGGCCATGGTTTCAAGTTTTCAAGAAATTCTAAGAATTTCATGGCTTCGGGCCTCAAGCGCGCTGATCAAATGGATGAATAAGAATATGTCCTTTTGCATACAACAAGTACTCAGAACTAGCTTTCTAACGATTATATATTTGACTATTTTTAAATTTATTATGTTTATGGTTTTTGACGTTAAATGAATGTAGGTTTTTTATCAAATATAGACCTCTGAGTTTGACGTTCAATGAAAAATGGTAAAACAAGGAAATTTTTTTTTGAAAAATAACAGTGCCCTCCGTATTCGCGTCTACTTTCTATTAAAAAAAAAATTGAAATTCGATAAATACACAATAAGTTATAAGCTATGTAGTCAAGGTAGGTCAAATTTTTGGTTTAGTCAACTTCAAACATTAATAAAATATGAAATAATAGTGATAATGTCATCAAACCAATTGCATGCCCTCCATATGGATGTTACAAAACTAAATTCGAAAGAATCGCATTCATATCTATTTTACAAAAAAAGTTATGCTTTATGAAAATAGTGTTACTATTTGAAAATGACATTTTCAGCACCATACAAGTTTTTGTGGGAGAAAGAAAAAATTATTCAAAAAAATTCAAAAAAAATATATTTAGAATCTAGACAGAAAATCCTAAAAGACTCTAATTTACTTCACCCTCCAATTTCGAGCGGTTCAACGACAATATACATCCGAATCTGAAAGTTTTTCTCAAAATGTAGAGTTCAGTGTCCATTCAGGCTAAAAAGTGTAACCCACTATTGTGGGTTCACCCTACTGGCAGCCTCATGTATGCAATGGTTAGTACAAGACCAAAAATTGCCCAAGCAGTGGGAGTGTCAAGTCGATTTATGGTAATCTGAGAAAGTTGCATTGAGATGTCATGCAAAGAGTGCTTAAATATTTAAAGGGTACGTCACGTATGCTTTGTGCTATCAAGGTGACTCGGCTAGATCTAATAGATCCGTTAGCATTCAAGGTTATGTGAAAGCTAATTGGGTAGTGGAAATTGACAGATGATCCACTACTGGATATGTGTTCATAGTAAATGGTGGTGCTATTAGTTGGATGAGAAAATAATATATCGTAGCTACATTATCAACAACTGAGACATAATACATGGCATATACTCGTGCATGTCAAGAATTTGTTTTCCTTAAGCGCTTGTGTTGTGGTGTTAGTTTTGATGCAGGGAAGATTACTATCTTTTGTGACAGCCAGAGTACAATTTGTTTGGCAAAGAATCCTACTTTCCATGTGAGAACAAAAATAATTGATGTGCAATATCACTTTGTACGTGACATGGTTGAAGATGGAAAGGTGAATCTAGAAAAGGTTGGTACTGAGGATAATGTTGCAGATGCATTAACAAAGCCAGTGAGCATAGTAAAGTTCAAATGGTGCGCAAGCTAGATGGGGCTTAAAGCCCCTGACTCTTTTTATCCTTGTTTAGTAACTCCGCGGATATCCATATGTACTTTATCAAGTGGGAGATTGTTGAGTGTGCCTCACATATAGTGGTTGCTCACCGTAAGGTGAAACTCAACATAGTGGGATTACAGTGAAATACAATATAGTATCGTAGAGTGACAATGTTAAGACAACCAACAAAAGAAGAGGTGGTGACAATGTTAAGCAAAGTTTGCACAACATGCAGAAATCGAAAATCAACAGTCGGTGATTCTTCATTCACACATCAAAACATGGCCATAGTAATCTATCTATTCATACCAAGAAAGATTTCAAAAAAGAACATGATGACCCAATATAGAAGCGTTGGTGAAAGTTCAAATCCATACCTTGACTACAAGGGAAATCTAGAGACAAAGGAAAAACAATAAACAAATTTATTCTAAGATCAATGAAGTTTGGACAGCAATCGAGCTCCCCTAAAACCCCTC
Source organism: Chamaecyparis obtusa (assembly GCA_027943335.1). NCBI lineage: Eukaryota > Viridiplantae > Streptophyta > Pinopsida > Cupressales > Cupressaceae > Chamaecyparis > Chamaecyparis obtusa. The sequence continues at coordinate 299,389 of BSBK01006173.1, read as the reverse complement.
TACCATTCAAAAACATCTATCCTTTTTACTCGCAAGAAGCTCTCCATTTACCCCAATATGACCAATGAACACTTAAGCACGGAAGCCAAAAGACGATCATATTATAAGTTAATTGTTTTATTTATTTATGTTGTAAAACTTTCTTATTCCATCAATTTTTATTTAATGAATATTGAAATCGATCATTAATACCTAGTGCATTTAGCATAATAAATTATAGCATAAAATAATTAATATCATTTCTAACTTAATAAGTCATTAATTACATTAGACTACTATTGATGTTCATTTAATATTAATAATATTGTATTTTAACCATAATTAATTATTTTAAAAATAATTTGACAAATCTAATTAATTAAGCATCAAAACACAATTAAACGACAACGGACTCATGAAGCCAAAATGTGAATAAAAGGAAAGGGTATTGGATGCTCTTAAATAAGATTGAACTTTAGAAACAGGGCACCTAACTAAAATTTTCAATATTGTGGCCCGCCTTCCTATTTCCTTTGAAAATAGGAAAGACAGTGAAAAAAGATGTTGAACTGCATTTCGAGACAGATCTTAGCTCTTACCTAAACTATATTGACTCTGTAAAGAAGAATATGGTGTCTTTATAGTAGAAGGCACACTACAAATCAATTTGGTAACCATTATTTTGCAAACAAATCATCTAACATAACTCCAACTCTGCAACCACACACTGATCAAAAACCCTGATACAACTACACTCATTTAATAAACTATTCCAATTTCTAAGAGCTAAATCCTCTGCAACCAGCCAGATAACAGTCATGGGATTGTTATGGAGATACAGAGGTAATGTTCTTTTTGGATACATTCAAACTGGACTGGTTAAGTGCAAGTGCATTTGGCCAGCACTGAGCAAGGCAATTGCCAGATGCACAGTAATCTGATGTTCTTCCACACCAGTTATATTGACTGCAACACCTCCCACTGTTACACCAAAAGTTCCCAGCTGGACTGCAAGTTGGATCTCCATTAACCATAACTGCCATTAACACTAACAAGATATAAAGTCCCATTCTTAATCTGCTCTCTGTCATCTCTTATTTCTCTGCAATGACAAGAATTTCATGGTACCAATAATTATTAGAAAATCATAATAGTAAAGAATAGTTGGAAAAAACAAAAACAAAAACGTGCATGGTAATATCAAAATGGGGCGAGCAGAGACTCACACTTGTTTCACTCACAATGTCAGAGGCGCAGAGCACTTTTGATATAAATATTTGTAAAGAGCAACCCATTATATAACAGCGAGTTTGATTCTGTCTAGTGGTTAGGGTTTCTAATCTTCTTAGTAGAAATAAGAGTACAAATCTGCCTCAAACATAAATTAGACTCAAACATAAATTAGACTTACAGAAACATTTACTGTTTTTTCCCTCAATTAAAGATTCGAATCATGACAAAAGACATGATTTAAGAAACTGTGGTGACAAATTAAATTCAATCCCTTCAATTATAATTAAATGTTCATACTTTAATATTAAAAAACATTACACAACATAGATATTAGTCAACATCATTTTGCATAAATATTTTGTATTAGCAGCATGTGCACCTAGCGAGGTCCAGGACGTGAAGCATGTGAGCGCCGCGCGTAATAAACGGCAAAATGTGGGTGTCGATGTGAGAGCCGCGTAGAATGCGGGCAATAATGGAATTTATTATTCCCGTCATTTCAGTCTTTGAATTCCCCTGTTGTTGACAGAAAACTGATCAATACTTATGAAAGTGTGAGGATGCATTCATTCTTTCACATGGTAAAAGTTTTTAACAAAAATTATGTAGGTAATGATACAGGAATATGCAGCCCCATCTAAATTCTTACACTATATTTTGATCACTAATATAGATTGTAGAAATCTAAGATTTCTCATCGTTTAAGAATGTGATATAATTGAATATGGGTAGGGCAAGGCAACGGTCGTTTAATGGATTTTCTTGGAAAACCCAGCCAGGGCAACTTAGCAGATGGAATGAGTTTGTAGAGAGAGCAAGAAATGCATTACGGTCAAAGAAATCTTTTAAATCAAATTCTCTTGCAGGAGACAGAACATGGGATCAAAGAAAAAATGACAGATTTGGGCACTCTGTCAGACATCTTGATTTCTTGAGGAGACAGACAAAGGAAGGGGAATGGAGATTGCAAGTGTATAGAAGGTCTACGTACAGATTTGGTCCCCCTCCTTTTAGTAGAAGCTTTGATTCTCCACGTCAAAGATTTTTTCGAAATTGGGAAAACTTGAAAGGCAAGAGAAGGACGGAAGGGAGGAGAAATCCTTTTTTACGGGAGAATGTTGGGTTTAATCGTGCAAACATGCCAGGCAAAGCAACAAAACTTTAAGGGAAACCCTAACACACTCAACAACAAAAGGATTAACTTTTTTAAAACTCGGCACACTTCGAGGGGTAGAAATAAAAATGATGGAAAAAAGGGCTAAATTGGTGTGGAAAGAAAAATGTTGTATTACACACAAAATACCTCAAATGGGTTAGGGCGAACATGAGGAGTCGCCTTCTAATATTCCTATTATAGGAAATGACAATCTAGGAAATTGGGCAAATTCAAATGGAAGGGGTCACACACTCTTTATAACAGTTGAGGATAGTATCAAATTTTCCAATCACATGATACAATCTAGAGTATGTAAGGAAAGCTACAATGCGGAAATGTCTTCCTAACACCGAATTCGAAAAGGAAGTAAGCAAGAAAAACTTTTAAATCAATTGTAGAACATTAAGATGTGCATTTAAACAAGAAAACTAGAGCATAGAAACCAACAAGCACACAAGACATAGAGAAACATTAAATTTTACGTGGGAAAACCCTTTCGGGAAAAAAACCCACACACCAAAAAACTGAGCATTTTCTTTGTATTACTATAAGCGATATTACATATTCGACAATGGCCTTTTACGTACATAGACTTAGATTATGTTTTAATCTACCTGACATTTTCAACACCATTCTAACGAATCTTGTTGCGATTTATACACACAACAATATGTTACGAAATTTGGTATGTCAACTGTCACTTCAAAAAAGGGTCAACAAACTCAACCCTGTCATTCATCCAATCGAAGGTCACCGAACTATGTACGAACATCACTGCACAATGGATGCTACACCGTGGTCATCACATAGTCTACTGTGGGGTTGTTCATGTGTGAGCTTACTGCACGGTGCACATACACCACCCCGCATGGTCTACATACTCACCTCATACATATGCCTCACCGCACTATATGATGGACTCAGATCCTATGGTGAGAAACAACATACATGATCAGTACGTACAAGGAATTCTTAATAATCTCCCACTTGACAAAGTACTTACTGATAATTGTAGAGTCACTCAATACAAGGCTAATAAGAGTCAAGGGATTTAAGCCCCATCAAGCTTACGCACCATTTGAGCTTAGTTGTGATCACTAAATTTTTCAATGCATCTGCAATATTCTCATGAGTGCCAACCTTTTCTAGCTTCATTTTTCAATTTTCAACCATGTCATGTACAAAGTGATATTGCACATCAATGTGTTTTATTCTTGCATGGAAAGTAGGATTCTTTGCTAAACATATTGCATTTTGACTATCACAAAAAAATGTAATTCACCTTGGGTCATAACCAACATCATAACACAAGCGCTTAAGCCAAACAACTTCTTGACATGTATGTGTAGATGCCATGTAATCTACCTCAGTTGTCGATAATGCAACTGCAGTCTGTTGTTCGCTCATCCAACTGATAGCACCACCATTCACCATGAATACATATCCACTGGTGAGGATCTTCTTCTGCCAATGTCTCCAGGCCAATCAACATCCACATAACCTTGAATGCTAACTCATCTATTTGATCTAGTAGAGGTACCTTGATAGCATAATGTGTAATATGAAGTATCCTTCAAATATCTAAGTACTCTTTTCACCGCATCCCAATGCGGCTTGCCCAGATTTTCCATAAATCGACTCAATAATCCCACTACTTGGGCAATGTCTGGTCTAGTACTAATCATTGCATACATGAGGCTACCAACTACACTTGCATATGGTATCTACTTCATGTCTTCAACCTTATCCAGAGATCTTAGAAGTTATCATTAACCAACAACTTCGTGCTCTACAAAACTGGAACTACTTGCTGCTTGCAATCAGTCATATTTAACCTCTCAAGAACATTGGTAATATATTTGCTCTGTCTGAGCCAAAGTTTCCTAATAGCCCTATCCCTTCTGATTTCCATCCCCAAAATAAATCTCGTTGCCTCCAAATTTTTCATCTCAAATTTCAAGGACAACTGAGATTTCAAATATGAGATCATTCCCTTACTATTGCCTATAAACAACATATCATCTACATATAGAGTAATAATAAGTATCCGATCATTTTCAGCTTTATAGTACACACAATGATCCGATTTAGATCTCATAAAACACAAAGATAAAATATATGGGTATGTGCAAGATCATGAGGGGCCAAAAAGTGGCGATGTGAAAAATATTCACTTTTCACTCGTCCAAAAGCACATGAAAATGCTTGTTGAATTTTTAGTAGGCCTGGGTGTCAGTACACCTGGGCAAACCTGCCACCAAAGCAAAGGCCTAATCGGGTACCCGATATGTTATCGAGTACCCAATACCTGTGGCATAAATTTGAAACCTGCAAGCCCTTTTTGAAATGGCTTGAAATATCATATACACGATATCTTTTTGGGTATCTGATTTTGACAACAACAAATTTGACTCCATAGCATATTCGATAAGTAAATTATTTGTATATTTTGATTATTTTATTTCATTTTCATGCCAAATGTCATTTTTTTTGTTGAAATAGGATTTTGTATTTATATTTGTAATAATATATGAAATTAGATTGAAATTTAGATTTATTTTTTATTTAATTAGGCATGGCTGACAACAATGAAAAAAATAACCCTCCCGCACCAAATAACGATCCCGAAAACAATCCCCCATGTCAAAACCCTCGATCTTTAGAAGATTTGATACAAGATAATTTGTACACAATACGAGGTACATATTAAAATATACCTACATTAGGTCCCATGCTTGCCACACTAAATACAATTGTTGAAAATATTGACACAATCATGCAGCAACATAATGTTGCTCTTCATTGGCATGATGATATGCACGCCCAATTTGATGATGGGCTTGACCATGATGGGATTGCAACCCTTAATATAAGTAAGGAAGATATAGCTACCCTTTTTATCAATCCTAAAACTGGAATACAAGTTGACCCCAAAAAGCCCAAATTATCAATAAAATGGTGCACAAATGAAGCAATGCGTACACACTTTTGGGATCGTCGGTGGATGGTTTTTGATAAACCACCCCATAGCAATTTGGAGGTCCCATTTTATTTCATAAAAAAATTGTATACTAAGTTCGTGCTTGGTCACCATGTTGATTATTGGAGTATGAGGTCCAACATGGGCATAGGCAGAGGAGCTCCTCAGAGTAGGCCATTTGCCTAGTGCAAAAAGGCCACTATCTTTGTCCCCTCACTGATGTCGCACCTCCTCCTCGATTGCAGCATCTCGATATAATTGCATAGGTTGCCTCACAAACTATTAGGGTCATTCATTTGCTGATTGACCAATTGACCATGCAGACCAGGTCAGTGTTGCCTCTTGGTGTGGATGATGCTGGCGCATCGACATCTTGTTAGAGTTCACATGTATGTGAGCCCCATATTTGCACTATATGCAAGAATATGTGCCTCATACCGCTTATTGATGCTGATACATATCAGTATGTTATTGATGAGGAGGATATAGGAGACGTAGCTGCAGAGGCTGCAACACCTCATGGAACATCTACATCTCATGAGAGTGCTCAGGAGGTGTACGCAGAGCCATGGACTCCTGTTGATACGGTAAGAGTAAACATTATAAATAAATTTGTCACATGACTTATTTAATTTATTCATTTAGATTAGTTTTAATGATTGCATGCACTTATATATATATATATATTTTCCATTTATATTCAGTTGATGACACAGGAGGAGTTGAGATAGGTGGATGAGTCCACAGCTTCGGCCATTTCATTTGGCCTTGATGCCTATACGGTATATTATAAATTATGTACCCATTAGTTTTTTTTATATCATTTGGTGTACATGCTTAAATCTCTATCAATTAGAGCAATAAAATTCATACATTTACTAATATATTGTCATCTTATTGTACTCTTGCAAACTACAACCGATGTCAGTGGGGGGCACGAGGGGGTTCCTTCATCAGGCGTCGACAAAGGAAAGGTAATTAATTGTTTAAGATTAATTATGCATGCATATGTATTCCACTTGTGTGCACGTAATAAATATTTTACTTGAATTTATTGTATAGGGTATGGCTATCGATGATGTTCCGACACGGGTTCGGGAGCCTAGGTTGATAGGCATCTCGATTCGGAGTGATAGTCCAATTGTACGTGAACTTCTACATATTGTTATTTGTATTTTGTAACTAGGGTTGTTATGATGAAGTAAATTTATATATAATTGACAATCTTTTTACTCTTATAGGTTACTCCTAGTGTGAGGGAGGGCCCACGAGAATCTTTCGTATCTTTGTTGACCTAGTCCACTATTCTAGAGGAGGGATCACCAGATGTAAGTTTTAATTTTAGTTCAAATCATGTCCTATTTTGTAGATTTATTACTCTATGTTGCACCACTCTACTAATCTCATTATTGCAAATATATATTTATAGGTCAGAGTTGGTATTGTTGGCATGGTCCCTTTGCTACCAAGGACTTATGCTAGGACACCCAATCTTGGTAGGCGACCGAGAGGCCAGGTACAAATATTTGTATTCAGTTATAATTTTAATTAAATTAGTGTTTGAATTATGAATTATATATATGTGTGTGTGTGTGTGTGTGTGTGTACAAATCAAATAATGTAAGCAATCTAACTTGGGTTTGAACTCATTTAAATTGTTGCAAGATCAATCAAAGCCTAACACTTCTTCAAAGAGGCTACATTTTGATGATCCCCCTATGGCATAGGATGTAGTTTTAGTTTTGTGGTCATTTAGAGATGCCACTTGGCACATTTTGAGATGGCATATATGCCACATTGTACACCTTGAAACATTGATTTTGTAGACATTTTGAAATGGCATGTGCCATATTTGTATATGGAGATACTTTTGATACATTTGATACTTTCTATATATAGAACATGTTCATTTTTATGTTATATTTGCATCATATTTTGTATACATATTTATTATTCATGTTAATGGAATTGAATGGTGAAGTTATATCTTGACTATGATTATCATTATGTTTTAAATTATATCTTGTTGAAGTTACATTTGTTTTTCTTTACTCTGGAATACCTTGTTCATGGAGCTTATTATGTTTGAGGTTTAACTTCTATAGACTTCTATGTTCTTATGTTTCATATCATTATATATACTCACTTGAGCCACTTAGTACTACATTGTTTCAACACTATGTATATACTCATTGTGTATATAACTCATCATATTGGGGTTTACTAAATGCACAGAGAAATGTCTCTCTTATGCTGTTAGGTCACTTGGGTCGAGCGTGGTCGGGAGCGTTCCAGTGACTTCGTGGGTGGAACGGGGTTGTCATTGGTGTTTACCTGGCCAACCGGAGCCTATGGAGAAGACAGTTCGATGCAATATCAGACGGTTTGAAAGATACGGTGCTGAGCCGCTTTCAACTGACCCTCACTACAAGTTTTTGCATCGACTGAGATTGTCTTTCCAAATACAAATGAAGTTGAATTGCCGAAAATTGAGAGAGGTTATTGTAGACCTTGGAAACACAATCCCTTAGCATCTAACGTCTTGTCGATACCTCTTACGAGGTCTGAGATATGAGCCTCGGAAGATCGCTACCCAATCATGCTTAGTGCACCTTGGGGTCACTTGGGTCGAGCGTGGTCGCGAGTGTTCCAGTGACTCCGTGGGCAGCGTTTACCCGGCCAACCAGAGCCTATAAAGAAGATGGTTCGATGCAATGTCAGATGGTTTGAAAGATACACTGCTGAGCCGCTTTCAACTGACCCTCACTGCACATTTTGGCATCGAATGAGATCGTCTTTCCAAATGCAAACTAAGTCAAATCACCCAAAACCGAGAGAGGTTATTGTAGACCTAGAAAACACAATCCCGTAGCATCTAACAGCTTGTCAATACCTCTTACGATGTCCGAGATATGAGCCCCGGAAGATTGCTGCCCAATCGTGGTTAGTGCACCTTGGGGTCACTTGGGTAGAGTGTGGTCGCGAGCATTCTGGTGACTCTATGGGTGGAACGGGGTTTTCATTGGCATTTAACTGGCCAACCGAAGCTGATGGAGTAGATGGTTCAATGCAATGTCAGACGGTTTGAAAGATATGTTGTTGAGCCGCTTTCAACTAACCCTCATTGCAAGTTTTGGCATCGACTGAGATCGTCTTGCCAAATGCAAACAATGTCGAATCACCCAAAACCAAGAGAGGTTATTATAGACCTTAGAAACATGAACTCGTATTATCTAATGGCTTGTTGATACCTCTTATGAGATCTGAGATACGAGCCCCGGAAGATCGCTGCCCAATTGTGCTTAGTGCACCTTGCGGTCACTTGGGTCGAGCATGGTCGCGAGCGTTCCGGTGACTCTGTGGGAAGAACGGTGTGTCACTAGCACTTACCCGGCCAACCAGAGCTGATGGAGTAGATGGTTTGATATAGTTTCAGACAGTTTGAAAGATACGTTGCTGAGCTGCTTTCAACTGACCCTCACTGCAAGTTTTGGCATCGACTGAGATCATCTTATCAAATGCAAATGAATTCGAATAGCCCAAAATCAAGAGAGATTATTGTAGACCTTGGAAACATGATTTCGTAGCACCTAATGACTTGTCGATACCTCTCACAATGTCTAAGATACGAGCCCTGGAAGATCTCTGCCCAATCATGCTTAGTGCACCATGGTGTCACTTGGGTTGAGCATGGTCGGGAGTGTTTCGATGATTCCGTGGGTGGAGTGGGGTTGTCACTAGTGTTTACCTAGCCAACTGGAGCTGATGGAGTAGATGGTTCGATGCAATGTCGAACGGTTTGAAAGATACGCTCCTGAGCTGCTTTCAACTGACCCTCACTACAAGTTTTGGCATCGACTGAGATCATCTTGCCAAATGCAAACAATGTCGAATCGCCCAAAACTGAGAGAGGTTATTGTAGACCTCAGAAACACAATCTCGTAGCACCTAACGGTTTGTTGATACCTCTTGCGAGGTCCAAGATACGAGCTTTGGAAGATCACTACCCAATCTTGCTTAGTGCACCTTGAGATCACTTGGGTCGAGCGTGGTCGCGAGCGTTCTGGTGACTCTGTGGATGGAACAAGGTTGTCACTAGAATTTACCTGGCCAACCGAAGCTGATGGAGTAGATGATACAATGCAATGTCGAATGGTTTGAAAGATATGTTGCTGAGCCACTTTCAACTGACCCTCATTGCAAGTTTTGTCATCGACTGAGATCATCTTGCCAAATGCAAATGAAGTCAAATCACCCAAAACTGAGAGAGGTTATTGTAGACCTCAGAAACACAATTCTGTAGCAGTTGATGGCTTGTCGATACCTCTCACGAGGTCCGGGATATGAGCCTTAGAAGATCACTGCCGAATCATGCTTAGTGCACCATGGGGTCACTTGGATCGAGTGTGGTCGCGAGCGTTCCGGTGACTCTGTGGGTGGAATGGGGTTGTCACTGGCATTTACCTAGCCAACCAAAGCTAATGGAGTAGATGATTCAATGTAATGTTGAACAGTTTGAAAGATACGCTGTTGAGCCGCTTTCAACTGACCCTCACTACAAGTTTTGACATCGACTAAGATCGTCTTGCCAAATGCAAACGAAGTCAAATCGCCCAAAACCAAGATAGGTTATTGTAGACCTTAGAAATATGATCTTGTAACACCTGACAGTTTTTTGATACCTCTCATGAGGTCCAAAATACGAGCCCTAGAAGATCGCTACCCAATTGTGCTTAGTGCATCTTGGGGTCACTTGGGTCGAGCATGGTCGCGAGCGTTCCGGTGACTCTGTGGGTAGAACGGGGTTGTCACTGGCATTTACCTGGCCAATCAAAGCTGATGGAGCAGATGGTTTGATGCAGTGTTGGATGGTTTGAAAGATATGCTGCTGAGCTGCTTTCAACTGACCCTCTACAAGTTTTGGCATCGATTGAGATCATCTTGCCAAATGCAAATGAAGTTGAATTGCCCAAAACTAAGACAGGTTATTGTAGACCTCAAAAAAAAAATCCTATATCACCTAATGTCTTGTTGATACCTCTCATGAGGTTTGAGATATGAGCCCCGAAAGATCATTTCCCAATCGTGCTTAGTGCACCATGGGGTCACTTGGGTCGAGCGTGGTCGCGAGTGTTCCGATGACTCCATGGGCGAAACGGGGTTGTCACTGGCGTTTACCCTACCAACCGAAGCTGATGGAGCAGATGGTTCGATGCAGTGTTGGATGGTTTGAAAAATACAACTCTAAGTCGCTTTCAACTAACCCTCACTACAAGTTTTGGCACTGACTAAGATCGTCTTGCCAAATTGAAACGAAGTCGAATCACCCAAAACCGAAATAGGTTATTATAGACCTTAGAAACATGATCCCGTAGCACTTAATGGTTTGTTGATACCTCCCATGAGGTCTGAAATACGAGCCCCAGAAGATCGCTTCCCAATCATGCTTAGTGCACCTTGGGTTCACTTGGGTCGAGTGTGGTCGCGAGCGTTCCGGTGACTCCGTGGGTGGAACAGGGTTGTCACTAGCATTTACTTGGCCAAATAGAGCTAATGGAGTAGACGGTTCGATGCAATGTCAAATAGTTTGAAAGATACGTTGGTGAGCCACTTTCAACTGACCCTCACTACAAGTTTTGGCATCGACTGAGATCGTCTTGCCAAATGCAAACGAAGTCAAATCACCCCAAATTGAGAGAGGTTATTGTAGACCTCAAAAACATGATCCCATAGCACCTAATAGCTTGTCGATACCTCTCACAAGGTTTGAGACATGAGGCCCGAAAGATCGCTGCCCAATCGTGCTTAGTGCACCATGGGGTCACTTGGGTCGAGCGTGATCGCGAGCGTTCCAGTGACTCCGTGAGCAGAATGGGGTTGTCACTGGAATTTACTTGGCCAACCGAAGCTGATGGAGAAGATGGTTTGATGCAATGTTAGATGCTTTAAAAGATACACTGCTGAGCCACTTTCAGCTGACCCTCACTACAAGTTTTGGCATCGAATGAGATCGTCTTACCAAATGCAAACAAAGTCAAATCACCCAAAACTGAGAGAAGTTATTGTAGAGCTTGGAAACATGATCCCGTAGCACCTGATGGCTTGTTGATACCTCTCATGAGGTCTGAGATATGAGCCCCAGAAGATCACTACCCAATCATGCTTAGTGCACCTTGGGGTCACTTGGGTCGAGAGCATTCTGGTGACTCCGTGCGTGGAATGGGGTTGTTACTGGTGTTTACCCGGCCAACTAGAGCCAATGGAGTAGATGGTTTGATGTAATGTTGGACGGTTTGAAAGATACGCTACTGAGCCACTTTCAACTGACCCTCACTACAAGTTTTGGCATCAACTGAGAGTGTCTTGACAAATGCAAACAAAGTTGAATCGCCCAAACTGAGAGAGGTTATAGTAGACCTCAAAAACATGATCCCGTAGCACCTAATGGCTTTTCAATACCTCTCATGAGGTTCAAGATACGAGCCCTGGAAGATCACTACCCAATAGTTCTTAGTGCACCTTGGGGTCACTTGGGTCGAGCATGGTCGTGAGCATTCCAGTGACTCCGTGGGTGAAATGGGGTTGTCACTGGTGTTTACCCAGGCAACTAGAGCCGATGGAGCAGACAATTTGATGCAATGTCAAACGGTTTGAAAGATACGCTGCTGAGCCACTTTCAACTAACCCTCACTACAAGTTTTGGCATCGACTGAGATTGTCTTTCCAAATGCAAATGAAGTCAAATCACCCAAAACTGAGAGAGGTTATTGTAAATGTTGGAAACATGATCTCATAGCACCTAATGGCTTATTGATACCTCTCACGAGGTCTGAGATACAAGCCCCAAAAGATCGCTGCCCAATCATACTCAGTGCACCTTGGGGTCACTTGCGAGCATGGTCGCGAGCGTTCCGATGACTCAGTGGGTGGAACAGGGTTGTCACTAGCATTTACCCGGCCAATCGGAGCCGATGGAGTAGACGGTTCAATGCAATGTTAGATGGTTTGAAAGATACGCTGCTGAGCCGCTTTCAACTGACCCTCACTGCAAGTTTTAGCATCGACTTAGATCATCTTGCCAAATGCAAACGAAGTTGAATCGCCCAAAACCAAGAGAGGTTATTGTAGACCTCGCAAGCATTTGTATTTTACAGATTGAGTAAGTAGTCCTTGGGAACATGTCCTTGTTTGCAGTGGAAACAATTATGTTTTCATTCTGAAACAAGAGAAGAACCAAATGGGAAAGCATGCACACTTCTTTTCTTGACCCAGTTCTGTTGCAATGACTATTAGTGGTATGTTTGAAATTTGAACTGTGAAACTAATCATGATTAAGCTTGTGAAATTTGAACTATGAAGCTTATTATGTTTGAGGTTTAACTTCTATAGATTGTTTGAAATGATAAAAAATAATATCCTTAAAGCATTAGAAACAACAATCAAACATGTAAGAATTCAAACCATGCAAATGACATAAGTAAATGACATGTAAGATCCCTTCTTGGCACTATTGTCCACCCATACATGATTTTTTTCATAAGTCCTTATCAAGACTTCTAGGACATTTAACTTTTAAATCAAATTGATCGTTACAAATTGCCATTATAGGCTTCAAAAGATCTCAATTAACCATTAAGGATACTTTTGTCCTTCTATCTCTAATTGGATCCATGGCGACCGTAGGCATCTTCATAGGTGCTCCTAAACAAGTTACAATCCACATAAAAAACAAAGTTTATTGACTCAAAATATAATCTAAGAAAGGTGAAATTAATGTATTGATATTAAGCTTAACGAACTTAGAAAACAATGCACTAAGTTAACTTATTACCTAATCAAGTGTTCCTGAAGGGTCATCTCTTCGCTTCAAGGTCTCCAATAGTGCTTCATGATTAGCAGTACTAATAGTCTAGATTTCTTTTGTCTTTGGTCTTCCTTGATGCTTTGACAACTTGACATTTGTTGCTATAACAAGGTGTGAATACATGAGAATAGTTTTGTGCTTCTCATAGTCTTCAAATGAGGGAATTCCATTCTTTCTAATCATGTATGTTCATAGCCATGTTCCCACAACAACAACTGAACCAGTAGGATAGGTGAACCCATCACCATCTATCATGGATTGTACAAGCTTTTGTTTACCTCGTACATAATGTGCTAACTAATAATCTGACCTCTCATCATTCCCCTGCGGTGCAACCAATGCAAAAACATCTCTTGGCTTCAAAAGATCTAAAAGATGGTCATACTCAACTGAAGTGTCCATGTCATCATTTATTATAGAGAGTGTCAAAGATAAAGGAGTTAGATATTATGGAACCCATGTATCCACCCACTCACTTGACTCACAATGATCCCAATCATACTGAAAACACATGCGGCAAAAACAAGCCAAATCTCATGTCCAAATGGTCCATGTACTACTATTGGAGCTTTAGAATGAATGCATTTTTGAAGAGTCTTTCACTATTTGACAATCCCATCTATCTCCTATAGTTCCCTCCTCAACCAACCAAAAGAGTCTACACACTGTAGAATCAAGAGTCCCCCCTGTGACAATGCTAAAGTACACCAATCAACAATAGAATGAGCATCAAGAAGTACAACACTTAAAATCCTCAATTGTTCCTTAAGGCCTATTAGGACCCCTAGGAAGTCCTCATGACCCCTTATGACACATTTGAATGCTCAAGTGTGTCTATAAGGGGCCAGAGAACCCCTTAGGACACACTTGAGCATTCCAATATGTTAAAAGGGGTCACGGGGACTTCCTAGGAGTCCTAATGCGTGATAAGGCTTATTAGGACCCGTAGGAATTCCCCATGACCCCTTTTGACACATTTGAATGCTCAAGTGTGTCCGAAGGGGACGTAGGACCCCTTAGGACACACTTTAGCATTCCAATGTGTCCACAGGGGTCACAGGGACTTCCTAGGGGTCCTAACTCATGAAAAGGCCTATTGGGACCCCTAGGAAGTCCTCATGACCCCTTTTGACAATTTGAATGCTCAAGTATGTTCGAAGGGGCCATAGGACCCCTTAGGAAACACTTGAGCATTCCAATGTGTCCACATGGGTCATGAGGACTTCCTAGGGGTCCTAACTCGTGATAAGGCCTATTAGGACCCCTAGGAAGTCCTGGTGAACCCTTTTGACACATCTAAATGCTCAAGTGTGTCTGAAGGGGCCGTAGGACCCCTTAGGACACACTTGAGCATTCCAATGTGTCAAAAGGTGTCACAGGGACTTCCTAGGGGTCCTACCACGTGATAAGGCGTACTAGGACCCCTAGGAAGTCCTCATGACCCCTTTTGGCACATTGGAATGCTTAAGTGTGTCTGAAGGGGCCATAGGACCCCATAGGACACACTTGAGCATTCCAATGTGTCCATAGGGGTCATGGGGACTTCCTACGGGTCCTAACTTGCGATAACGCCTATTAGGACCCGTAGGAAGTCCCCATGACCCCTTTTGACACATTTGAATGCTCAAGTGTGTACGAAGGGTCCGTAGGACTTGTTAGAACACACTTGAGCATTCCAATGTGTCCATAGGGTCATGGGGACTTCCTAGGGGTCCTAACGCGTGATAAGGCCTATTGGGACCCCTAGGAAGTCCCTATGACCCCTTTTGACACATTTGAATTCTTAAGTGTGTCCAAAGGGGCCGTATGACCCCTTAGGACACACCTTTGCATTCCAATGTGTCCATAGGGGTCACAGAGACTTCCTAAGGGTCCTAACATGTGATAAGGCATACTAGGACCCCTAGGAAGTCCCCATGACCCCTTTTGAGATATTTGAATGCTCAGGTGTGTCTGAAGGGGCCGTAGGACCCCTTATGACACACTTGAGCACTCCAATGTGTCAAAAAGGGTCACAGGGACTTCCTAGGGGTCCTAATGTGTGATAAGGCCTATTAGGACCCCTAGGAAGTCCCCATGACCCCTTTTGACACATTTGAATGCTCAAGTGTGTCCGAAGGCATCGTAGGACCTCTTAGGACACACTTGAGCATTTGAATGTATCCATAAGGGGTCCTACAGCCCCTTCAAACACACTTTAACATTCCAATGTGTCCATAGGGGTCACGTGGACTTTCTAGGGGTCCTAACGCACGATAAGGCCTATTAGTACCCCTAGGAAGTCCCCATGACCTCTTTTGACACATTTGAATGCTCAAGTATGTTCGAAGGGGCTGTAGGACCCCTTAGAACACACTTAAGCATTCCAATGTGTCAACAGGGGTCACGGGGACTTCCTAGGGGTCCTAACGGGGGATAAGGCGTACTAGGACCCCTAGGAAGTCCCCATGACCCCTTTTGACACATTTGAATGCTCAAGTGTGTCCGAAGGTGTTGTAGGGCCTCTTAGGACACACTTGAGCATTTCAATGTGTCAAAATGGGTCACAGGGACTTCCTAGGGGTCCTAACGCGTGATAAGGCGTATTAGGACCCCTAGGAAGTCATATTATTTTCATGAATTACTTCATTTATGTCTGCTCTGGGAGGAAGATTATAGTTTCCATATTTCCGCAAGCCCTGAAATAATTTTGTTGTTATCACTCTTCACCTCCACTCTCTCAATTTAGTTCTCTCCCTCTCCACTGCACTCAGCTTAGCCATGCTTACCTTCTCTTTAACAGAGATTCTCCAAAATTTGCAAAATCCTTACATGCTATCAAATCGTGGCCTATGTCATGCAAAATGAGAAAAGCAAGTGAAATGAAAGGGAAGTATGGATCAAATAGAGAAGGTCCATCAAATCGGATCAATATCATAATATATGCAGAAAATATTGTTACGGACAAAAATATTTGTATAAATTAATGAGAAAGAGTGGGAAGAGATTCTTGGACCCATGATAGAAACTATTAAGGAATTGCATGATATATTACTCAACAGTGCAAGGAATATTATTGATGAACATGGGCTTGCAGCTACATATATTCAATATATAGAGGAAGATATAGAAAATCTTCTTATTAGAGAGATTAATGTGAGAGAAAAGGACATTTCAGAAGAAAATGGTTATCTTGGTGCCATCCAAGGTATGCCAATTACTTAGGACAAAGAGACAAAGTCCATAGTTAATGGGAAAGAATGGGAAGAGCTTCTTGGACCCATGATAGAAGTTACAGATAAGGAGGAAGATCTAGGAAGGGGAAAACAACAAAGGAAAGAAGTAAGATATGCACGTGTGAGCCTATGTCAGATGACGATGATGAGTACTCACCATCTGCTAGTAGCTCAAGTAACAAGTGTTGTTGAATTATCCACAAAGCAATGTGAAATGAAGCCTCAAATTGGTTTAGCAAGCAAATAATTTGGTCATGCACTTCATTCTAGCACCACAAATATTTCTATTAGAAGTGCCCATTCATCAATGACCTTGCATTTATGGGACTTGGGAAACCAGGTTACTCATGGTTGGCATTATCCCTCAAATGTAAGTTCATTGCCACCTTTAACAAGCTAGTCTCACTCCTCATTTTACAACAAAGGGCAACCATCTATGGTCCAAGGTTTTAATTCAGCTGACAAGTGGAGAGCTTCTAAAGGTACAGATCTCTTTCATAGAGAAGTTCCTGATTCATCTCAAGGTTCTCGTTTAGGTGACCAACACCTTAGAGGTCCACAAATAGACCCATTGATTTCCCAAATTGGTAAAAGGGTAGATGCAATTTTGGAAAGAGTATCCCAATTGAAGAGAAAATGAAATTCCAGTGAGCATAAAGTTATTGCAGATCCAATGGGTGTATCTCCTCCACTGACAAATTTAATTGCTTCCAGAGACTTGAGTTTAAATGGAGACTGTCTATTCCCAAACATGCCCCAGTCGAGCATATGAACCAGATGTTGCTTGAGTAAAGAAGATAGTGGTTTATTAAAGCATCTGCAATAACCCACTTGCTATCAGTTACTATTTTTTGAGCAGCTTGCCAAATGCTTCTATGTAGGATTTCTATAATATTTAATGTCATCATGCAAGTACATGATAGTTTTTGTAAATATTTTTTGTTGTAAAGGGTTAGTGAGCAATATCAAAGAAAAGCATATTGCATGTATTATTTAGACACATATCAATTAGGAAATCATTTTTCTCCCATTACATGGTAGAAATGCCTAGATTCACTTTGTGGTATCAATAGGCAACAAGATGAGGGAAGAAATATTTGAGAAGATGAAGTACAAATGTTACTGTCCAAAACCATTTCGAGAGTAATATTCTTCTCCTGATTGTAAGAAGAAACTCAGAATGCAGAAGACAACAAATAGTTGGGGCATTTATTTCCTATGACCTATGCCAATTTCCATTCAATTCCTATTGATGATATTCTCAATGTGTAAAAATAAACTGATGTGTTATTTTAAAATGGTGTTGACTAAAATTTATGAACATATGTCAAATATACATTTTTTCCAGAATTTGAAATAGAACCAGTGGTAATACAATCAAATCTGTGAATTTCACATCCAATCATTGGATGTTAATCAAAAGTACAACACAATAATATTTTTGAACCGATAAACAATCTTAGTCTTACTTCAAACCTACTCCCATGTATGTAGGTTCTTGGAGGTATCTACTGAGCAATGTGTGGATCTGTAATGTCCCTATCCAGGACCTTACTCACTTTGCTTAAAAGTCCTAATTAGAATTTGGATTTCTAATGCCTGTTGTGATATTATTTAAGTTTCTCTTGCTCCTTACTGATTAATATTGTAATGAATTGGTTATACTTCCCTCTCTCTCTCTCTCTCTCTCTCTCTCTCTCTCTCTCCTTCCCCTTCTCTCTCTCTCTCTCTCTCTCTCTCTCTCTCTCTCTCTCTCTCTCTCTCTCTCTCTCCTTCTCACCTTCTCACTCTCTCTCTTCCTCAATGGCCGCCCATGAATTTTTTAAATGGCTGATTGATTTCCTTTGCTTCTTTCAATGGCCATCGATGATTTTTCTGCAATCTTCCAACCTTTCGTACATAGTTGTAAAATACATATTAATATATATTATATACATATAAAATAATATGTAATATATGATATATAATGTAACATTTAATATTAATATATATTAAATAATAACATTTAATGCAAAATGTATATTATATAATATTTAGTATATAATTGATATTATATAATATTTAATATATATAATATATAATCTAATATATATCTAATATATAGTTTTTGATATATAATCTAATATATATAATCTAATCTAATATAGGATGGAGAAATGGGAGGGAGAAAGAGGAGGGAAAAGTGAAAAATCAAAATTCTGGCAGCCTTTTCAGGTACCCAAAAATATCGGGAACACAAAAATATTGGGTACTCGATTAGGCTCGGTATTGCTTTGTGCACCAAACCTACATGGTCAACTATTGAAATGTCTCAAAAACATGTTTTTCCCCTATTTCTTTGAGTTCTAGACTTCGACCATGTAGCCGACGACTTTTTTTCACCGAAATTTGATGAAACAAAAAGGGTATCTTAAGGAGATTATCAGCTTTCTATTGATATAATTGCTATCAAATTTTGAATTCGGTAAGTAATTATTAGTTATTTTCTAATTGAGTTACCTCTAAAGTGCTGATTTATATAATGATTGAAAAATGACTATAACTTTCAAATGGTATAACATTTTTGAAATCCAAAAAATGCGTCACATTCTATGCTTCGCCTATTATAAGGAAAAAAAATAAAATTGAATTTTGTAAAGTTTTGAATGAGTTAAGGTGGTCAAACACAGGAGTTTTTTTATTATGAAAACGTTGTAGCAAAAAATTCATAATTAATTATTTTTTGGAATAAAATTACAAAAAAATATGCATCACATCCGAGCATGAGTCTACTACTTATATATAAAATGTTATAATAAAATATTATCATTTGATTATGATTAAGGCGGTCAGACATACACCTACTTCTTATTTTTTTCCTAAAATTTTTGTATTGCTGCATTGAAATCTATACTTTTCACCAATCATACTAATTTTTTTCAAAAAAGGCCTATTAGTTTAGAAACTACATTCAATTTTCTATAGATTCTATTCTTACAACTTTTTGATATTAGGTTGATAGCTAGTTGAAATTTTCACGTCAAGTTGACTAACCCCGATTTGCTAATTTTTCATTGCCACTTAAGGGCATAGTTTGGCCCCTCATGATCTTGCACATACCCATATGTATCATACTTTTGATACCACATTCTGGGTGATTGTTTCAAACCGTAGAGAGGTTTTTTAAGCTTGCATACTAGATGATCTTTACCTTTTTCCACAAAATGCTCTGGCTAGGACATATAAATTTCTTATTCAAGATCACCATGAAGAAAAGTGTTCTTCACATCCATCTATTCAATCTCAAAGCCATACACTATTGCAAGTGACAACAGAAATCTAATGGACATCAACTTGGCTACATGAGAAAAAATTCTCCATAATCAATCCCTTCTTTATGAGAATACCCCTTTGGAATCAGTCTTGCCTTGTACTTGTCAATAGGACCATCCAGACCATACTTCTTAAATACCCACTTACAACCCACAATTTTTTAATCTTTAGGCAAGGGTACCAGATCCTAGGTTCCATTTTTCTCTAGTGACTTCATTTAGTCATTCATGGCTTCCAACCAAGAGTTTGAATCTAGCATATCAATAGCTTCTTTCATAGTCCTAGGCTCATCAACACCAGTAAGAAAAGCATAGACACAATTAGCAATCATCATTGAGTAATTAAACCTCTCCGGTGAATAGCCATACCTATTGGGTTGCCGCCTCTCCTGCATAGATCTCCTCACTTCCTGTGGTGAAGATTCATGAAGTTCTTGTTCATGTTCATCTGAATCTCAGAATTGTGAGAGCTCTCCTCATCTTCAAGCATATTTGGATCCTCATTCTTAGGCACATTTCGAGTTTGTAACACCTTCCTTTTAGAAACTAAAGGGATTTCAACTGCTAGTTTTCCTTTTTCTATCTTCTCTAGTTGTGGATCTGTTAAGATAGGTTTCATCTCATGGAAGATAACACTTCTGTTGGCAACACTTTTTTAGTGACTGGTTTCCATAACTTGTATCCTTTCACACCAATATCATAGCCAATCATAATGCATTTCAAATCTTTATTATCCAATTTTGACTTGATCACATCAAGAACATGAGCATACACCTCACAGCTAAAGATGCGTAAATGTCTTAACGAGGGATTCTTACTAGACCATGCTTCCATAGGCATTTTGTTGACTAGCGTTGTAGTAGGAGAACAGTTCAGCTAGTAACATGTTGTAGCCACTGCTTTAGCCTAGAACTTATGCTCCAAACCAATACTGCCCAACATGCTTCTTGCTCTCTCCATCAAATATTGATTCAACCGTTCAACTACTCCATTCTTCTATGGAGTATAAGGCATAGTGTTATGCCTCATAATACCATAATCTATGCAGAATTTATCAGAATATGCATTGCAAAACTTTATTTATTCTTAAACATTAAATCTTTCTCCCAGTTTGATTTTCAACAACGCTTTTAAATTCCTTAAAGTGACTGAACACTTCTTATTTACTCTTCAAAAAATTAAAAAATGCTCTTCTTGAATAATCATCTATAAACAACACATAATATCTTGACTTAGATAAGGAAGGAACATTCATAGGACCAAATACATCAGAGTGAACATAGTCCAACAATCTAGAAGATTTTTTAGAACTGGAATAAAACTGAACACAGTTTTTCTTTCCATATATGCAATGTTCACAGAAATCAAACTCAAGATTATACAGTGAATTAGCCCCTCAACTAGGTTTCTATTCTTCAAGGTTTTTAAACCTTTCTCACCAATATGGTCAAGCCTATAATGCCAGAGCATTGTTTTCTTTGCTAGAAGTTTAACTTCTATAGAGTTTACATCATGTGTTGTCATAGTAGCTTTATCAAACTTTACAAAGAAACTATTATAGCACATAGGTTTGGTGCCTAATCTATATAGTGTTCCAATGTGTTCACCCTTAGCTAAAACAATAGAACATCTAATCATCTTGCAACCATCATAAAAAAATATTACCTAAACTCCATCATCATTCATCTTGCTGATAGAGAGTAAGTTTTGAGCTTGACAAAGTATATGAAGTACTCCATCAATTCCCTTTACTCTACCATCGGGGAATTGGATTATGACTCTTCCTCTTCCAAAAATCTTGAGTGTGGAATCACTTTCTAGAAAAACCTTTCTGCCATCATATGGTTCATACTTTGAGAACCACTCTTTATGAGATGTCATGAGGAATGATGCTCCCAAATCGACCAGCCATACATCATTGGATGCAGGCACTGCCAAGGATGCTACAAAGGCATCAACATCACTTTGAGAAGATTTAGTTTCATAAGTACATTTCTTCTTCTTCTCCTCCTCTTTTCAATCCTTTTGGATATGACCTTTCTATTTGCAGTTCCAACACCTTGCCTTGGACTTCTTTCCAGGAGTAGGGGATCTCTCTTGTGACTTGGACTTCATTTCCTTCTTCTTGATTTTTTCCTTTGATTTGCCTTACAAAATGAGAGACTATTTAGCTTCCTGAGAGGATTTCCTTAGCATCTCCTCTGACAAAAGTGCAACAACTACATCATCCATTTTAAATCGAGTAGTAGTACTTTCAATGACCATTACCAAGTGATCCCATGAATCAAGCACCAAAGAACTCAACAATAACATACAATTCTCTTCTTCACTAATGGACACAATTTAGCATATGTTAACTATACATTCACCATATTGAATGCGTTTAGATGATATACCATAGGTGTTCCTCAATCTGTCTTTAAAGAGTACAACTTCTTTATCAAGAGGACCTTGTTTACCAAGGATTTTCCTTGATAAACGTCTCCCAACTTATTCCCCAAAGAATGTGAAATTTTCTCTTCATGGACATTCAACACAATAGAATCTACAAAGCTCAATATTATCAATCCTCTAGCCTTTCGATCCACTAGATTCTAATAATTCTTCTTCGTGCCTGAAGGCTTGTTTCCAAACAGAACGATCTATAGATCTCGGTCAACTAGCATATCTTCAACTTTAAGTTTCCACAATTCAAAGTTTGTGCCATTGAACTTTTCAATGTGTATTCTCCCTGATGTGATGACAATCTCAATTTACAAATACTATAAATGAACGCTTTGCAAACTCCCACTGAAAACAAATTGGCACAAAAAACTAACCCTACCCAATATGGATATAAACAACAATTGGCTAGGCTATGATACCACTTTTAAGGAAAGCTACGAAATAGAAATGCGTTCCTAACACTAAATTATATAAGGGAAGTAAGCAAGAGAAACTTTTAAATTAATTGCAAAACATTAATATGTACATTTAAACAGGAAAACAAGAGCATAGAAACCAACAAGCACACAAGACACAAAGAAACACTAGAAATTTTACATGGAAAATTCCTTTCGAGAAAAAAAAAACACAACAAAAAATTGAGCATTTTATTTGTATTATTGTAAGTAATGTTACATGTGCATTCGACAACAAACTTTTTCATCGGCTCATATTGTGTTGCAATACACCTAATTTTTTTAACATCATTTCTAATGAGTCCTACTACGATTTATACACACTGCAATTCCTTACGAAATCTGGTATGTCAACCATCACTTTAAAAAATAGTCAACAAACTTAGCCTTGTCACTCATCCAACTGACAGTCACCAACCTATGTATGAACATCACCACACAGTCGATGCTACACCGCGGTCATCATGTACTCAACTATGGGGTTGTTCATGTATGGGCCTTACCACATGGTGCACATGCACCTCACTACATTGTCCACCTTACATGGTCCACATACTCACCTCACATGTACATCACACTGCAGAGTGAGTAGCCACTATATGGTGGACTCACCATACAGTGATCAACAACATATGTGGTTAGTGTGTATGAGGCATGCGTTAAGGAGTTGTAGGAGCAAACCTTAATTTGTAAGTTTTAGAATATCTCTATTTTTTTAATGATTTATTAAATTAGATTATAAAGGAATGACAATATTTCACGGAAATTTCTTACCTAGATAATTCCCAAGTTTTTTTTATAGTTCTTTTTAAATCAAAAGACTCATGAGGTAAGATCTTTAAATGTAAAGGTTGGTTTTATAAGAGTTCAAACATCCATATGCAAGCTTGGACCCCCAAATTTAATCTGGATTAGAGCATAATCAAATATATTCCCTTCTCGATAGAACTGAATAATCTTCCTCTCGAATATAGAGATTTAACAATTTTAGAAATCATTGGGAACAAGTTAGGAATTTTCTTAAAGTTAGATCTTTCAACCATGGAGGATATTTTCCTTCCACCAAGTATTTGTTTATTTATTAATGTGGAGAAATATTTACCCACTTCTCTCAATATTATAAATAGATATGGGTATGGATTCAGAGAGTACTTTATGAAAATGATAAGAAAAGAGCTCTAATCGAGGAAAAATTACTTTTAGGTGCATCAATCTATTGGTGAAAGAAGGATTTAGAGGCTTGTGCTCTTGACTTAGACCCAAGTTGTCATCTTCACAATTTTGGCTATATAAATTTCACTTATTATTTCCCAAGGAAAAAATTAGTGCAAGCTCAGACAACCACAAAACTGAGGAGTGTTACATAGAATTATCTTCCTATGTTTTAAATATCCTTTTTTTAATGGAAATATTGTTGTAAGATTCATTACTTCCATGGGAGGAAGATTGGGCATTTCCTTAAGAATGTAAAGTCACAAGAGATTACTATATGGTTAAAGGTATAAACTTTTTGAATCATGTCAAGCCATATTCACTGGATATGTCCAATCTAGTAGTTCACATGTTGCAGTTTCTTACTAGTCAACATTCTAGTTAGAGGCTTCCAAAGTTTTTATGTGTGGGGAAAGCAATTAGGTAGCACTCAAAGGTATGGAATCAAAGTCAGATTAGTTTCATAAGGTTATGAAATGTATAAGTCTAAAATATAAGGGTAGGGTAGATATCCTAAGTTACTACTAATTCACATATTACCTATCGAGATTTGGAAAGATTTGTGCATAAATACTTGTTTGAAACTCAAAAAGAATGATTGAAGAGATAGTAGATCAAATACTATTAGAAGATAGTAGTAGGGAGGTATCAAAGGATTATGTTGACATTGCCCAAACTTCCTCTGAGATAGATATAGGAAATGAGTACGACTCCTTGAATACTCTTCGAGTTGGGGTTATGGAGTTAGGAGAAGAGTGGAAGGGGAACAATAACTTGGTATACGAAGAAGTGTTTGACACACTCAACAATGATATTACTTTGTAGATTAAAAAGAGCGGTAGAGGAAGACATCTTAATAGAAACAAGAAGAAAGGTAATCTATCAGAAGGATTTCCTAACTGACAAAAATAATGTGATGAAAGCTTGGGCTCAGGTAAAAGGAAATTAAAAATACTAATGAAAAAACTCCATGAAGGCTCTACATCTTTACATCTACTAAGAAAATTCAAAGACTATGATATGAAGGATTTTATGAAGCATAAATTGTAGAAGTCACCAAAAGAAGACTCGAAAAGGGAAATCCTCAATAAGTCCTCAATGGCGGATGAAGAGATAATTTAATCATTACTGAATAATGTTAAAAGGCAAGACACATTGTCACACAATGCAGAGGGAAGAGACAAGATTTAAATTTCAATAAAAGTTAGTAGTGACCCTCAAGTTCAAGGTGGTCTCCTTCCTTTAAATTATTTTAAAGAAAAACATCCTAGAAGGAAAAAGAAAGAATTGAAAGTGGATGGTCAAGGGGTTAGAGAAGCAAATAATATTATTATCAAGGAGTTAGTTTTAGGGATTAGTATTATAGTAGAGGAGGATAGATTTTCCATGGAGCTAGAGGTGGTATATGACTTATTTGGGATAATAGATCAAGATAATTTATAGGTGAAAGAAGAGCTTGAGCTAAAATGATCTCTCATAGAAAGGTTTCTTGATTCAAAAGTAGAGCCAATATTAAATGAAGGGACATTAAAATTTTCTAACAAAGAAAATTAGTCAGTTGGCATTTGGTAATAAACAACAGGGATGTTAAAACCACATTGTGACTCAAAACTAAACAAGAAGAGGGGAAGAAAATATTCATACAATCTTAAAAATTAGATGGTGAGGATACAAACCAAATGAAAATCACTTCCTTTTTGGAAGTAGACACATTGGAAGATGTAATATATTTTATAAATTGAGCATGGTATTACAACTCAAGAATGGTATGGCTTGGCCCACCGGTAGGAATAAAAGGATCCCTTAGACCTTTTAAATTGATTAAAAAATTAAATTCAGATTGACCGTTACATAACAAGCATACAACACCAATGATATTCGGTATTGGAAGAATTGGTTGTAGGAAGTGATTAAAGGTAGTTTTTCCTTAGAGTCAATAGAGACAAAGGTAAAGTTGTGGACCTAGAATTTTGAAGCTATCTTTGTTTCCCATTTTGAATATTATTTTTCAGCTCGGATGAGAAGGATCGACATCTTTCAAATTCAAAATTCAAAATCAGAATGTCCATTGCAAAATAGAAAATTGCCATAATTTTTTTTAGGAGTGGACTTAATAGCTTGTAGGACTTGTTAGATCTTCAATGAATCAAATCCGGCTTATAGTTGGCAGGGGGAAATATTTCTCAAAAATATTTAAGAGGAGTGGGATATAGACTTAAGGCTAATGGATTATCCTTTTATGACTATAGGGTATTGCTTGTATTTTTAAATGTAAGTATTGAATAGCATTTCCTTTTTTAGAGTACATTTATCGAAAGTCAAGTAAGCCCTAAAATTGACATCTCACACATGCCACCTTGAGTGGAGTTATATGCATAATGATATTTGCAGTCCCTTTTGTTCTCATTATTACAATTGCAACCTTCCTTTGTTTTATTATTTACACCATTTTTTAGTGAATTTTGCATCTGCTTCCTCTTGTTCAACAAGCCTCTATAGATTTCCTTACTAAAAATGGAGTCAACTCTTTTTTTTACCAATCAAGAGTTTGAGACAAATGGCACTCCTAGGTGAGGTTACTCAAGAGAGATGAGGTAGAATAGTTAATGAATATCTTGATGATGTTATGTTGAGAGTGGTGAAGATAATTCTAGGGAAGGATTTTATGAAGACAAACCATAAATTTAGGGTTAACAATGATATACCGAAAACTTTTGTTTCTATAATCTTGGAATTTATGGGTATGTAAAAATAGAAGCCATGCAGATTTGTAGAGGATTATTTGACAAAAATCTAATAGGTGACATGGAGAGGGTCATGGAGAATGTGGATGCCAGTTTATAGGTTCCATACCCTAAGGATTTTGTATCTAAAGATGGTTCTATTCAATGAACACAATTGGAATTTATGAAGATGCATATTTTATTCATTAGGGACATAAGGACTTTTGAAAATCGTAAACCAGTAATAGATAGAAACATAGAACTCCTATAGAGATGGATAAGTCAAAAGAAGGTTGTGGGGCTTGACTAGTGGACAAATTATCTTATCAAAGAAGGATTTTCTCCCCCCATTTGAAATCAAAGAAGATAGTAGGCTAGAAGTGGACAATGGAGAAGGACCATTGCCAAGGAACAAGGGGAAGAATTTTCAATATAAGACATCAAACACTTTTGACAACATTTATTCTTTAACACCATCCCACAATGATGATTCTCTTCTGAATAGAAAATTAAGGAAAAAAAGCTATATGAGAAAAATATTGGGGAGTAGTTCCAAACCAATTCTAGTGGATTGAAACAAGTTTTGTTGATTCAAATAAGATAATTTTCAAAAATAATTTTTAAAATTTTTGGACAGACTTTTAGAAATTTAACCCATTTTTATTTAGATAGTGCTTAAGGGCTACATTACTTTTTATGTTGTGTTGAATCTCATCTTCTTATTGGATGCTACGAACTATGCTGATTTTCTTATAGACATTTTACTATTCTCTATGGTTTTGGAAACCTCATAATGGTCTTTTGATGTTAGGATTTTTTCTAGTTCTTATGTAAATCTCTTACATAACTTTAGTAATTCAAACTCTAGCTTCAACCTTTGACTAGTTAAAAAATGATATAATTGAATTTCTTAATTTTTTTAGTTTTTTTAATTTAGGAATAATGTAATAGGAAAAGGAAACTTTCCTTTGTCAAGTGTCTATGAGCTCCAACATATACATACATACATATATATACATAGGTATGTATGTATGTATATCTTAACTTTTTATCTATAAGTTTAGAAATTATGTATTTTTACGTAATTATTTACAATATATACATATATTATTGTAAAGAAATTATGGATTCGTTTAAAAACTAATATGTATAATACTTACAATGTACAAAACCAATCAATTAGTTTAATTAAGATTTTTTATATAAATTATATATTTGATATTCAAATATAACAAAAAAAATGTACTTAAATTAATTTTGATGGTTAACTGATAGTTTTATAGTGGAATGATAGACTATTTTTGTTGACTAGATTTATATCAAACCCATAAATCATTCAAGTACTTGATATGAGAATGTGATCTTTAGGTTTAAATCTCTTTAATTGAGAGGCATTCATTTTACCAATTGAAAGCTAAGAGTTCAGAAGAGGAAGGATGGCATCATAGAACCAATTGGATCAACAATATATATGCCAAGGTCATTAATTAATGGTCAATGTAAGATGGTGGCCAATATCCCCTACCTATAAGATTCTTTGAATTAACTGCTTGTCAAATAAATGTTTTATCTTTTATTGTCACCACAAACTTTTGTCATGTGTAGCCTTTCTTTTCCTCAAGTTCATTTAACTCATTGCACACTCCTAA
Organism: Chamaecyparis obtusa; assembly: GCA_027943335.1. Taxonomy (NCBI): domain Eukaryota; kingdom Viridiplantae; phylum Streptophyta; class Pinopsida; order Cupressales; family Cupressaceae; genus Chamaecyparis; species Chamaecyparis obtusa. The sequence continues at coordinate 271,167 of BSBK01006173.1, read as the reverse complement.
GGAAATCACTTTATTTTTCTCTTCCTCAACTAGATATAATAGTTTGTGTACTAGCTTGACTCAAGAGTAATTTGGATCTTATTAAAAAATAATATAAGGGGAACCTATCAGGAGAATTTTTGTATATTATAATGTTTATGTATTTATAGAAAATTTAAGCTTATCATGCCACCTTTTCTTATTTAAATCTATTTTCTTCTTGATTATTGTAAATTTTCTTTTTATTGTATTTAGCTTGGTCATTCCGTCACATATAATAAGGGGAATAATGTATTTATCTTATCAAATAGTTAGAGCATATGTCAAGAATGTACAAGATCTTTAATTTTGTTATTAGCAGCTATTTTTTTAGCGTGTATAAAGCCTAATTATATTATGTTGGTCAACAAGAGGTCAATCACCACTCTAGATGTTGAATTTTAGTAGATATTCCCTCCATGCATTTGGTAAATTCTTTGATGGCTACAAGAATTCATATGTACCCATTTTTTGATATTTCCAAACTATCATCAATAAATTCAATACCTCATTATTTTGATTAAGTTCAATCAGGATTAATAACTAATTGTTAAACTTGAGAAAACATTAATATAAATGTGATCCCTTGCAAATTTCATTTTACCTAAATTGCACATCACATAATATCAATAAATTTGACCATATTAGAACAATGTGTCCACCACTATTATTATTATAATTGTTTTGCTAGTAGTAGTCTTTTACATAAAATATATCCAACAACATCCTTGATGATATTCATCAATGACTTTAAAATTATTATCTTCAACTAACAATTTATTAAACAATCCATTAAGGTTCCCTTACATTATTTGGTCTTGTAGTAGCATAGAATTTTGGGCCTCCAAATTTAAGGTTCTATTTTAATTATCAGTCATTCTTGGGTCAACTCATGCTTTCCAAATAAAAAAATATCTCTTTGCACCATAGATAATATTTAGAGGACTAGAAAGTTTTTCAAAAAATAGAACTTATGTGACATACTTATATTTCCTCCATGTTTGTGTTTGTTGTTACCTTGGAGATACCTTAACCTTTGAAAATATTTGTAGTTAGCACATTGATGTCATTCTATTGGATGTCATTACCCCACATAAATCTTTTTCTTCAAACTTCTTTGTAAATGAAGATGTTCCTCATAGTAATGTGAGCTACATAGGGAGTGATTATAGCTCTTATTAGACAAGGCCATAATTTTTAACAACCTTAACAAGAGGATGCACATGGTTTTTTATGACAAGTAGCACAATTCAACATCTTTTCATTATTTTCTAACAATGGAATTTTTTCATAACCATCAATATATGAAAACTAATTAACATGATTTTAGATCTCATAAATTTATCTTTGATCACTAAATACCTACTTCTCATATATGCTATCAAGAATGCTAGTCCTAGAGCTAACCTTGCATTATATATGTAATAGAGTGATTTCAAAGAGATATCAAACTTCAAGGGTATGATAGCAAGGGCATTAGCTATAGAATTTTTTAAATTTCTATAAGCACTTAATAGTGAAAGAATCCAACATTTTTATGGAATCCCATACAGCATTCCTATGCATTTTTTTTTTTACACTTAATAGAAAAAGAATTAAATATTTCTCTTTGGGTACATATGAAGCTCTAGAACTTGAGACACAAACTAGTTTTAGATCATCAAGTACACTTGAAATTTGATTCCATACTTGAAGGCTAAATTCAAACTAATTAGAAAGGTGTCATATTCAACCACATTATTGGTGTAGTCAAAAGTTAATCAAAATTTAAATCTAGAACTTGTGTCATTGAGTGACAATAATAAAAAAAATCCTACATTATTTGCCTACCTAAAGAAAGAACTAGAAAAACACATGTCCCACACATTATTATTATTTTTAAATATGGAAGCTAATGGTATGAGATGGGGTAAGCATGGGTATCAATATTGTCAAAATGAAACCAAATCATATTACCAAGTCCACTTTCCATATAAAGGAACTCATTTTTTCTTCTTTTGGATCCTCCAAAATGTATAACATTCTTTTTTCCTAAGTATTTGGACCTCCTTTCCATCTAATGGTATGGTTTAATATGAAAAAAATTCATCTAAATGCTACGACCTATTGAAGCTACCCACTTTGTTGGTAGCAACATACACCATTTTGGTATAAAATGAATAATAATTATGACCATCGTGAAATATTTATCAAGTTATGTATCGAGTTACACTTTGATGTCATTAAAAACTCCTCTATTATTAACTCCCTTATAATCTATTATAGAACAATTGTCACAAGACTTGGAAATCTTCACACCCAACTAATTCATGACCTCGAGTGGCATAACATTGATAGAAAAATCCTAATATGTAAAATTAAGGATCACCAAAATTTATATTAACAAGGTGGTATATACATCAATAAGTACTTGACTACTTATAGACAATGTTTTAAAGGAGACACCAAGTGCCTCTTAAAAATTTATCTCAAACATTTCCATCATCGTTGAACCAATTAGATAGTCAATAGGATGGTCAAATGTGGTCTGGCAATGACATATACCAAGGATCTTTATTTATTCTCAATAATTCTATGCAATTTCCATAACGGTTTTTGGATCTTCATTTGACTCAATGTGAGGAAAAAATCAATGGGGGCATATTTGGTCAAAGATGATACAAAGCTAAAATTATGCTATGACTATCAAGGATAAAAGGCATTAATTCAGCAACAACAATTATCCCCTTTTCATTGATGATATTTCCAACTCCTTTATTTATTTTCAATATCATGTGATATTTCCTTGGTTGTTTTAGATTTTTACCTACATCATTTCTTGTTGGTACATTCACATGTGCACTCCTTGGAAAGTAACGCTTTTGCATAGAGGTTTCTATGATGGACATTTTTTTTTTGTGCTAAATATTTTACTTTTTTATCATTTATTTATAAGTGTAGTCAACACTTCCAATAAAACTACATTTCCAATTTCACTTTTAATGTTTAGCTATCAATTTTTCAATTGATACTCACTTCATACTTGCATTATGGTTTTTTCAATAGGAACCTTAATGTCTTTAGTAGAAGGCATTTCCTTTTTATTATTTTATGCGAGTTAGTTAATGTGTTTAGAATCATAATTTAACAACTAGACTTGATAGCAGTTATGATCATATTGAAATAATTCGGCATGTTCATATGCATCATTGTAGTCCATATAAATATTTTCATAATACTACATGATATCATATTCAATGAATAAAAATTTCTCTTTTAAAAATAAAATTATAATAGAGCAATTAAAAACACTCCTTAAAAATTATTTAGATTCTATAAAATAAACTCTCAAACCTTATCACTTGTTAAATCAAAACTAAAGTTTAATCATTTATCGTCACTCTAAGAAAACTAGGGACTATGCTATAAAGATGTAATATGATTTGAATCCACATTCAAGAAGAAAAAAAAATTCAGTTGGACATTCTTTAATTAAAAAATATAAAAATATTTATATTTCAACTAAAATGATTTATATCATTATTTATATCACACATAATAGATAAACCTAGATAACACTAGTATTACAAAAAAAAACTAAATCTATAATTTATTTTTAATTATTTCATCATAAATAACCCTAGATTTAGGACAACTTCAATAGAGGATGTTAATGAAGCATTTAAAGGTCTCATAACAACTCAAAGAAAATACACTAAAGGGTAAAAATAGTTTGATCAAAATAGATTGATTTCCAGAAGTAGCTTTTGGATTTAATTGTGTGTATTTTGTGCATCAACATTTCACACCACTCTGTGATCTATCATTAAGAAGTGAGAGAGTGCATGACATGAAAAATTGCAAGATGCAAACATGAACTAATGCAAGTGTTATATAAAGAGGATGGTAGAGGAGAAACACATAAAGAGAGAAAGATAAGAAACTAAATAAGGCTAGACAAGAGAAAAAGTAAATGAATAAATAAATAAATAAGGAAAAAGAAAAGCCTCAAAACTAAATAAAAAAAGCCTAGCAACAATTTATAAGAACTAAAAATATTTAAACCTACCACTATGTGTGTGTAAAGAACAAGGATTAAAATGAACTAAGTTACTAAAACATGACTAAAACAAAAAATATAAAAAATATAAAAAATAAACAGGGATAATAAATGAATCAACAATAAATTCTTAATAAGAAACAAAAAATAAAAGAGCCAAAGAAACATAAATAAGCAACAAAAATAATTAAGAAATCAACTATTTAAAATAAGCAAAAAGAACTATATAAAACTAAAACTAAAATTAAAACACACGAGGAAGGAAAAACAAAGATAGAGGAAACTAAGTCCTAGCAAAAAAGGCAAAAAAGTACTAAGAACTATGGGCTCAACAACTAAAAGACTAAGAAGAGACAAACTAGTAAGAGAACTAAATGAAAAATAAGAAAATACAAATAAATAAATGGAGGGGAAGAAAATAAGCTAAAGAACCAATACGAAATGATAAATAACCCCAAGACAAGCCAACAAATAGAATTAAAAAGATGAGGAAGTGGGTGAGGGGTGCAGGGGGGAAGGGTGAGAGTGAGAACCACTAAAGGAGAGGTGTAGGGAAGGGCAAGAGCTTGCAACTAACTAAAAAAGGAGATGGAGAGAAGAGAGGGAGGGGGGAGGGAGGAAAGACATGAGAGGAACAAGGACAATGGTGGTTCCTAAGACAAACTTAAGGACGAAGATGATTATCGAAAGAGGATAACAAAGGTTGCCAAGATAGGATTAAGGTCCACCCCTCATCAAAATTGAGGTTGATGGGGTGTTTTTTTTTAAATTTCTATGACTTCCATAAGCTTTCTCTTGAAATAGTTGTCCTCCTTGAACAAAACTCTGGTGCTTTCTAAACAAATATGATGTTTGGTAGAAGAGAAATGTTTGGCTAAGGTAGATTTGTGAACCCTATCGCGCTTGATGTCAACACTGTGATCTTTTATTCTAGTGTTGAAAGAGCGGCTCATTTTACCTTTATAGGGAGTGCCACAATAACAAGCAACTTTGTAGACTCCCAAGTCTAAAAATATGACTTTGGAGTCTTGCTAGTATTGGATTTTCTCTATCTTTTTTTTCCTTCCTAGAGTGTTCGAATTTTTATTTACTGATTTCTTTCTTTTATTTTTTATAGTTATTTCAACTTCTTTTTATTAGTTGCGTACTTTAGTCTATTTGTCTTTTTATTGCTTATTTGTTTTTCTGTAATTCTTTTAGTTTTATTTATTTTGTATTAAGAATTTATTGCTGATTCATTTATTTTTCTTTCATTTCTCATATATATATATATATATATATAGCCTTATGCTTTATTATGTTAGAGCTTGGTTCCCCTTCTTCATGTTTGTAGGGTTGCAAGCCATTTTTTTTTTCTTCTTACTTCTCTATTCATTTATTATGTCTCTTTTAATTTTATTTAATTATTTTTCTTATCTTCCTAACTTTATATGCTTTCTATCTTTCCTTTTCTTCATACATCATTAGAGTTAGTTCTTGTATGTTTTTATCTCTTGCATTCTCCTACATGAACACTAAAGATACACATAATTAAAATTAAAAACTACTATTAAATACAAATAAATTATAAAAATCTGATAAAATATATTAATAAATTAATTTTGTGAAGAATTTAAGTATGCTTCATTTTAAAACCTAAATGTTCCATCAAATTTAATTTAATGAAACGCAATTCTAGCCAAGTCCTAATTACGTGTTGAAAGAATGGGGTTTTGTTCAAACGTACCGTCAGGCAATAATACAAGGCAGATGAATGTGACTATGACATGCTTTCTAAAAACCCTACAGTTAAGAAACAACATCACATGGCTAGCTGACTGCCTGCATTTGCGTATTTGTTAAGGAATTTTCTATTGTAATGGTTGTACTGAAATCTGTGAATGTGATGGATTGGTGGGGCATATTAGACCATAAAAGATGATGCAGACAATAAGCCTGGCATGAAGTGGGCAATCCTGATTTTTCTGATCTCTTACATCAATATTAGTTGTACCTTGTCAATATATGTAATTTATATTTGCAGGGAGCAGGTGAGAGACGTATGCTTCTGTAGTATTAAATGAAAAATGGACAATTCAATTGTCGTTCAAACCAACTCTTCAATAAATTATCAAGGAAAGAGTACTTTAGAAAAAACTGTTAATAATAGTTTTTAAAAATGGTATGAGCCCTATTTCAGAATTTAGCATGGTAAGTAACAATGTTTTTTTTCACTTTTGGAAGTAATTGAAACTTAATGAGATATCTCGTTATAGTTTACTATTGAGGAATTTTTTATTTCAGGTTTGGTTAATATGTTTAAATGAAGTGGGGAAGGGTCCTGAGTCGTGGCAAAGTTGACAAAACCGTTCAAAATTAATATAGCAACAGAACCAGTCCAAAAGAAAAGCAAAACAGGGTAATCAGAGCCAACTAAGAAACAATCAAGATTCAATCCGAACTTTGTGTTGCTGATCAAATATCTTAAATTGAGAACAAATCTGAACCAAGTAAACAACAAGCTGTTAAAGTTACCACCACATAACTAAAGCAAAACAAAACTGCATCAACTCTTAAAACAACCTAACATAGATCAGAGTTAAGGTTAAAGAGTTGGTCCAATCAAAAAAAATCTGAGATTTTTGAATCGAAGGGATATGATCCTATCTTATAACGCAGCAAACGGGTCCACTAAACGAGCTGTCTTACCCAGAGGAAAGAACTGACTATCTGAAGAGAAGGATAGATTTTTTCGGCAGGGGCTAAGCTTCCTACCAAACGCACCAAAGAAGAAAAATGTAAAAAATTTAGATTTAAAATATGCAGATTATGAAGAGTAAATGGTGAAAATTTCCCCAAAATCTGTTAGATTTTTATGGCTGGATAGACGCTGGCGTTGGAAAGTGAGAGTGTGGTGCTCTCCAGATTTTAAAAAAACTTTGATCTGTGTACTATTTATTATAATTTTTAAAAAATTTAGTAAGTGTTGTAAAATGTTATTTATTATTCAAGTGAGATTTCATTGGAGTTAAGATTTTATGACTGTGTTAATGGTTTCAATCAGTAACATCTAGACACTGTTTGTGCATGGATTTTTTCTTCTAAAGAATATTTATTAGTAATTTAAAACTTAAAAACAGGTTGTGTACACTGACTGTTTTAAGTTTAAAACTTTAAAAACCGAGCACACCCTACTAATTTCTTTGTAAATAGGCAAAACAGTGAAAATGATATTGAATTGCATTTCTGGACAGATATTGACTGTGTAAGGAAGAACAGACTGTCTGTAGAATATAGCACATAACTGCAAATACATGATCAAAATCCTTCTTAAACAGTTATTCCCATTTCTAAAACTTAATCCCCTGCAATCACCCAGATAGCGGTTATACTCACGGGTTGCTATGGAGAAGCAGAGGTAATGTTCTGGTGTGATACTTTCAAACTAGACTGGTTGAGTGCCACTGCATTTGGCCAGCACTGAGCAAGGCAATTTCCAGATGCACAATAATCTGAAGTGCTTCCACACCAGTTATATTGACTACAACATCGTCCACTGTCGCACCAGAAGTTTCCTGCTGGACTGCAAGTTGGATCTCCATTCACCGTAACCGCCATCAACACTAACAAGGTATAGAGTGCCAATCTTAATCTGCTCTCTGCCATTCTTCTCTCTCTGCAATAACAAGAAATTCATGAAACTAATCATAACATTCTCCTGTTTCAGTAATTATACGAATATCATACCAGTAATGTTAACTAATGAGAAAAACCCAAAAACCTTGTATGGCAACATCCACATTCAAGAGACTTACTCCTGTTTAACAAGAAAGCGGCTTTAAAATATCAGCAAGTTCCAGAGGATTTCAAGAACACTTTTTCATGATAAATCGAAATATAAAAAGGTTTATGTGGTCAAACTGTTTAGTGCTTCATAAAGACTAGAAGTTAATATATTTCCAATATTATATGATCATAGTGTGTTCACCCTAAAGTACTAATTAGTCCCGCCTATATAGGCGGAGACTTATGTTTTCCGTGCATTATCTCTTATTAGTTTGCATCGAACACTGTGCATTTCAAAAAGATTAAATTACATTTGCAATGTTCTGCAGTCATTTTATTTTTATTTTTATTTTTTAAAGAATATTTCTCTTTTCTAATTGGATGTTCATGTTTTTGCTAGTGGTTTTTTACAATTTTACAATTTTTTTCTAAAAATTCATAATATTTTTTGTGAGGATAATTAAGTCTGACTTAACATTGGTAGGCCCACACTTGATACCTCTGACATTTCGTACTGTACCCTGACATTTCGTACTGTACCGCTCTTGACACCTCTAGCACATCCGAACAGAGGAATAAATATTAGATTTTTATTAGATTTTTCATTTCTAAGTTAAATATTTTTCTTACATTTTCATTCTATTTCACATAGCATAATTGTTTCACTATAAGTTCGGTTTTTTTAAATTAAATATTTGTATTGGATTTTTATGCAATTTCAACTAATACAATTGTTCATAATAAGAATAGAAGGAAATATTATGTAATAATTAATTTTTTTCATTTTAAAAACCAATTTATTTTAATTTCTTATTTATTATTTTTATAAAAAATATATATATATATAAAAAACATTTTATATTTTAATATTTAATTATTTTATTAATTATTATATTATAAATATAAGTAATTTTATTAAAATTTTAATATAAATATAAGTAAATAATTACAACTTTTTAATAAATATGATAATTATTTTTGAAATTATATTTTAATAATAGATTGTATAGATAAATAATAGTAGTTTTTAATAAAATTATTATTTTTAAAATTTTTAATAATTTGATTTGTTAGGTTGTAAAAATATACATGTTACATAATGTTTCTTTCCATTCTTCATAACATTCTTCAGAATGAACAATTTTGTAAACTCAAATTGTATAACAATTCAATAGAAACATTTAATTTTGAAAAACATAATTTATGATAAAACAATTGTGCTCTCTAAAATTGTATAAAAATCTAATAAAACTATTTAACTTATTTTCATTTCTGAATTTTGCAAAATAAATTGAATTTTAAAATTGAATAATTAGTATTCAATAAAAATAATAATATTAATAATAAAAATTAAGTTTCTCCTGCACTCAAAAGGGAAATCTCTGACCATAGATGGTTTAAATTTTTTCAAATTCAACTTCATGAAAACACCAATAGTAGATTTGTTTAACTGACAAGCTATATTAATCTTCACCAAATGCTATATAACTTATTTCAAATTCTTAGCCTGTAATTAAATGTTGTGACTGAAATAAATTCAGGCCAGTTAGAAATTCGGAAAGGAAATAGAACCCCATGTATTATAATTCATTTGTAAGTCAATACTAGTCTACTTACTCTTCCATGCGTACAACAATAAGGAAAATCCTAGACCTCTGGACTCCTCTTTAAATCCCTGAGTAGTTGGCAAAGGCAATACGGAAGAGAAAGATGAGAGCTTGTACCATGATAGACAGGCTAGTTTGAAACACAAACACTGCATTACTTGAGCCCTAAATTCGTGAACATTTTCCAAGGCCTATTTTAAGAACCACACGCATCTAAACTGATGTTTCAAATGAATAGAGCAAGCCGAAATAGAAGAAAGAGGAGGAGACCTTGCTTAGAGCTATCCTCCCACTTGTCCATCTCTACATGTATGCAAAATGCTTTAGCGTAGATGATGCACGTGAACTGTTCTCTAAATGCCACCTAAACACTACATGCATTTTTCATCAAATTTGTTGATTGATAAAAGAAAAAAACTACATGCAAAAATAGCTCCGGCCAATAAGGAAATAGAAATAACAAAATGAAAAATCAATTAATATAATGAAACACGCAAAGACCATATGTTAAAATTTTATTGCACGGTTTTTGAAGGCAGATTAATTGCAAGAAAGGTGTATGAAAACATAAGTCTGATTGCAATTTATTATTGCATCAATATGCAATTGTTGCTATACTCATCTTTTATAGATTCTGTCCAAAAAATTGAGTTGAGTAACTTGATATAGTTGTTTGTTCATGGTAACAGAAAAATAAAAATTATCTAAAAACTTTTTTGGAAGTCATGCATTTGATTCAAAGTCCCATTTTTTTCATTATATTTTATTTTGATAGCTTTATAATTTTATGTGCTTGTACATTTCTTTTGTGTTCTATTGCGACTATATGATTTTTACAACTTAAAAATAACAATTGTTTTCCATGTTGCATAACTACATGATCATATCCTATATATTAGATATTGGCAAATCAAATTCAGTGATGTTGATATAATTGTTCTTATATTGTATAATAGATTCGACCACTTTGGAGACACTACTTCCAAAATACTCAGGGTCTTATCTTTGTGGTAGACAGCAATGATAGAGACCGTGTAGTTGAGGCAAGGGATGAGCTTCACAGGATGTTGAATGAGGTAAATAGTTTTGGGATGCCTCTATCATCTTTATAGGAAGTATGGTGTTAAGAAAGTATGAAAAAAGAATTCTAATAGTGTATTTAGGCTTACAGGAATCTTAATTGTGAGTGGCTTTGCTTTCATATTGGATGTTGAGTACAGGTCTTCCCCATCAAACATCAACCACAAAACATTCAACAATACCTCTATCAAAATATAAACTCCAAATTGTCTTTAGTATGTAGGAGAAAACAGGAGAGTGCAATATTTTCATGTGGAGGTTGCAATTGAAATGAATGTGGGAGATCAGTAAGGAATGGTTATAGTGTACTAATGGGATAGGATCCTCCTTTACAGCAGTCATTCAAATGACACATATGTTTTGTCTAACCTACTAGACTAAAAACATTTGGATCAAAGTTTCCGTATCCAGAGACTAGAGAAAATAAGTTTTCTATGCTCAAGAGAAATCTTATATTTCAAGTTCAAGGGCTTTCTTAACATTCCCAAATTAAGGAATATGTTTCCAACCTGTTGAACCATTATAGCAAGAACAGTGAGCCTAAGAGAACTATCTTTCAAGATTTGAATTTTTTTATCTTGAATTTGATTTCTTCTACAGAATATAGAAAATAAAATATCCAAAGAAAGAGATCGCCCAATTTTTTTTTGCTAATGCATTAAATTGAACCAACAGTACTTCAAAAATTAAAAACTCAAAACATTTTCAATATACCTAAGAGTAATATGCCAGCAACTCACAACAACAGACCAAACGAAAAAGAGCAACTCAAAATTATAAATGAGACTAATATAACTGAAGTGTTGAAGTATCATTTTTAACATATTGTTCTTTCTTGCAGGGCTTTTCATAGGATGCTTCTTAGCTTTGTTTGTGGGATACATACATTATCATGGCTGACATAGCTAGCACCTACACAAGTAGGACATACCCAATATACATGGAAATAATTTACCCTATTTTTAGGTTTGATCATTGATTCTTCTCTAACTTTTGCAACTTTATTGATTTCATAGCACCTTTCCTTGGATAAAACTAAGTAGAGAAAGTGACATGACACCCAATAAATTTGGACTCTAAACTTATGTGCAAGAGAATCTATTTTTGAATTCTTCATTGAAATGGACTCACAAATGCTGTAAATTATGCTTCTTTTTATTTTCTCTAACAAATGAATGCCCTTTTGTTTGTGTAGTTTGTTGACTTTATCCCAATGCTATTTCTTGTTAAACCATCATTCTTGCCTGTGTGTTCTAAGTAACTATAAATCTATAGAGAAAATTTCTCCTGAGGACATCCCAAATCATAAATATTTGATCTTGAAGGTCAGGTCCTCTGTGTCATCTCAACAATTAGATCGTCTGTGCGTAAGAAATTGAACTTCTTTTGTTCTTTTTTTTCTTGTTTCAATTTTGAAGGTTAAATAGTTTTTCAATAGGGAAAAATCTGGGTTTTGTAGTTTCTTGTAAAGCTCAACTAGTCAAGAGTATTTCTATGCTATATCTGAAAGCTGAAAGATTGAATTGGGTTTTTATAGTTTCTTGTGTAAAGTTCAACTAGTTTAGTGACTTGAATTTGTGAAATGAAAAGATATCATCCAATTATGATGAAAGATTAGTTAATGTTGTAAGGTCTGAAATTAGGATTTTTAATTTTGGATTTGATGTTTGCATCTTCATGCCTCTTTCTAAGTATAGTTCTTGAGGAATAAGAATTAAGGAACAAATTTTTTCTCTGTTTCAATTCAATATGATGTTAGTTTCATGTTGTTAAGGAAATCTTATGGACTAGCTAGATCAATGTTTCTATTAAATACCCCATACCCCAAATTATGCACCATTATTTTTTAATTTCATCATCTTTCAAGAACAAATCATCATAGTTTATTTTTTATTTCAATTTTGAGATGTTTTCTTCACCGCAAAAAATACTGAATTTGTGTAAAATTCTTTCTTCGGCTCTTCTTTTGAAACATTGAAAGGGCCACAATTTCAACATTTTTTGGGTGTTATTAGGGTTTATGGTGCTGCTGCCAAGAACATGACCTTTAAAAGAGTATAGCTGACACAATGCACTTGAGTTGCACATAAGGATTTTTATGAATCTTTGCTTGGCTTATGAAGTTTGTAAGTGTCTAAAAAAATTCATCCACTTTTCCATTCATTGTTCATGTTATGCGAAGATCATAGGTCATATTCTCGATATATCTCATGACTACAATTAATAGTGCCCAGCTTTTCCTTGTTCTGGCTGCTGCCTCATTCACAAGTGACTTCCTCTTTCATACTACAATCTTTGGAGTATGTAGCCTGTATACAGTAGGTGTGAATGTTAAGTATATTTCTATGGGCTATTTTCCACTTTCAATTGAATGGAAATGGAAGTGGGATCTTTTTAATAGTCCATGGGCAATCTGATTTTGGGTCTAGAAGGTCCACGGGCAATTTGTTTCCTTTGTGACAAATTTGTGTGAAATATACATGCTTCAATCATTACAAGTATCAAAAAATTTCTAACTGATATTTTTCTATTTGCCAGAAGGGAGATGATTGGACAAATTATCATGTATCAAAATTTATAGCAATGGATCCTACTTATTCTTTACCAAACAATGTTGCAATTATCACACTTAGGTAGTTATATGCTGAAATCTCTTTTTCTAGATGTCATTATGAACCTTCCCTTGCTTGATTTAGGACTTATTGCTTGCTACATTGTAGGTTGACTCTGAAATACTAAAATTTGAAGTCATTTTATCATGCATAGATATACAAAAGCATCATATAAGATTTATTATTCTCTCTAAGATAAACTGTACAATCAATATTCATTCTACTCAAATCTCCCTTTTCTCAAGCTTCAATCCATGCAGTATGAAAGGCATCTTTGTGTACACTATTATAGTATAGGGAGTGGGTGTTTTGCGATACAACATTATTAGTTGAACTTGAGAAGCTCACTCACATATTTCCCCTCCATTGAATTGAAGAATTAGGAAAAGTTGATTTCATTGCCCTTTTATAGCATTGGGCAAGGAAAATGCTACTCAGTTTTGAACCTTGTTCCTGTGCCATTATGTGCTCCATTGTACTCCCAAAATGTATTGCATGGTGTTACCTTAAGAATCAAACTTCTTGTAGTTTATCTAACTTATAACCAAACTCATTTGACAAGTAGCTGTCAAAATTTTTATTATTTTATCATTTTGAACATAAAATGATTTCACAATAACTATTAATGAACTCTGTCCATCAACCTGACATTAGATTTTTGTTGTACATCTAATTTTAAATATTCTGCAAGAACTTGAAGATGGAAGTGTGCTACTTCGCTTGGCTCATATTTATGAGGTTCATAAATGCTAATGCTTATTTTTACTGTTAGTGTGTTTATTATTGTCTTTGAGACATATTGGCTCATGTTTATAGATATCCATTTGCCATGTCTTGAAATTAACAGGCTGCAGAGGACACTATGTATTCCAATATTGCTACAATTGAGCTGAAAAAGATGTCTCCTAATAGAATGGTAATTTAATTTTAGCTCATCTCACTTAGTTCGGTATTCCTTCTTGAATGAAGATCCATGGTACAATAACTTGATGTAAGGAAATCAGTCAAATTGTAGATAAGTGAATTGACAGAGATGAATTTATCAGCAAATCAAGAAAAATCTGCAATGAAACTGAAAGGGTGGAAAGTGGAAGGTTATGACGCTGACATCCATACATCTTGTTATACCAATAATCAATACACACTATGCAAACCAGATTATATGCCACCACTTGTACTTCTGTGAATATTTACCATTTGAAGTTTACTCTAAGAACCTAGCCCTCAACTTTAGTCTTATCATATGATTGCAATTGCATTAAATCATTATGTTTGCAAGTCACAACTATGATGAGTTTTTGATGATATTACCGTCTTGTATAATTCCATCAAGAATATTTGTAGAAAACTATAAATTATTATCATAGGTTTGTTTGATGGTGATCTAAGTCCTAGCTTAGAATTTTGTGGTAAGTATTAACCAAACCCAATTTTAAGGTTTGCAGTAATATTAGACTAAGCTAGATTAATCTTGTGTACTACCCAGATTATCATAATCTGCCACAACTTGACTCTTCCAATACCTTTCCTATGTCTTTCACAATTACTTCCATGTGCGTGACATTAGTTGTAACAACTAATTTATCATGCAGTATACAAAAAAAAATGATTTTTGGAAGTACTTCCAAATTTGGATGTCAAGGCCTACTCAGTGGTCCCACCACATATCCCACAACAATTCAAGTGGATTTGGATGATAAGTAGTCTTGTCCCTATTCATGCACCTATATGATTTGAGAGTTTTCCTTTGCATGTTCTAGTGCAAACCTCTTGTGGGTGGGCAACACATTTCCCTGAGGTCCAGGTTTGTCAATTACATCCTCAAGTAGCTTGACTACAATCAATAGAAAGTGCAAAGTCAATTATGGAAGACAACTTTAGATCCACCATAGTGGATATTTTCTTCACAACAATGTATATTTCAAGTTGCTATGGTATATTTTTCTATAGAAAGATAGGAACAAGAGATGAGAGATTAGATAGTCATTCATCTCTTTTCAAAGAATGCTATGTATAGAATGTTCAAATTAATAAGTAGTGGATTGTAGTTTTACATCTTGCCCATGTACATATCACACATGAATTTCATCATATTTTTTTGCATCAAATCCCCAATAAGCTGCATCTCTAAAATTTTAATTTCTTTTCAATCATTTTTATTAAAAGCATTTGGCAGGACTCTAGCTTTGCAGAGCTCTTGTTTAAAAGAGTTTCATTTTTTTTCAATTTGTCTATGTTGAATGAGTCAATGGAAATTCTAACTAAAAATTGGCTAAGGGTAGATGCATCTAAAGAGTTCAGATGTGTGTGCCGCGTGTAACAGATGGTCTTGATGGAAGCAGAGTGTGAAGTTTCTCAATTGTCCTCGAATTTATTGCGATGTTCTCCACAAAAAGTTGTGTGTTACTTCATTAAATTGCCTCTCTTATTGTTGTCAAACATGTGGATCGAGGTCCTATGTCATTAATTTTTTTATTAGTCTTTATAATGAACCTTTTTAACTACAAACTAAGGATTAAGGGGTATTTATTTAATCAAATTTGTTGGGGACAAGATTCCAGCATCATCTTTTTTAGATGTTGAAGCCTTGCACTCAGCTATACTTGATCCTTGGTAGACATATTAAGAACCTTTCAACTTCATCAGTAGAACAATAGCCTATTGACATATTGTTATTACTTTCACATTATAAAAATTAAAAAGAAAGACCTCTCTTCACTTGAAATTATATGAGACTAGCAATGTGATCCAAAATTCTCCTCACCAGTCAAAGAAATAACCCTTCCCAACATTGAAGATCTTTCCAATGTGCAATTTGTTGATGACACAACTATCTTGATTAAACTTGGTGAGACAAATGTTGATGCTTTGATGATCAAGATGGATCTTTTTTATGCAGCTTCTAGGAGCAAAATCTCCCTATCCAAGTCCATGATGCTTGGTTGGGATACCCATCCCGCTACTTGGTTTACCAATTATCCTCTGATTTGGGGAGGCTTTGATCATCGAGTTAGGTATTTGGGTATTCAATTTATTGCAAGGCCTAAGGTCAAGGAGATGTGGAGTTGGATTCAAGAGAAAATAGCCAAAAAGTTGAAGAAGCGGAACAAACAATATCTCACTATAATAGGTAGGATACAGGTTTGCCAAGAGATTTTATCATCCTATAACATTTATTACTCTTTTTCCTAGCTCTTTAATCAATATTAGTTTAACCATATCCAAAAATAAATCAGGGACTTCCTCTAGTCAGATTGCAAAGGGCAACAAAAAGAGGCATGCAATGAAATGGGCATGGTGCACTAAGAGAAAGAATATGGGGGGTCTGCGCTTGAATGATCTTAGATTACAAGGAATTTCCCTTGCAACCAAATGGACTTTTAAGGCATGGCAAGGAAATGAGCCATGGAAGGTAATGTTCAGACATAACATTACCAAGGTTGTTCCGAAACAAAGCCCTTCTTGGAGTGACTTACATGTGAGTGATATCCTTATTGGGAAAAGGTCGTTATGGTGGAACCTCAAACATAAAGATATACTATTACCTCTTTGACAAGGCTACTTGGCTAGGAGTTGGGCTAATAAAGACATTAAGAACTTCAGTGACATTATTATTAAAGATGGGATGATGATCTATTGGGAGTAAATCAATGCCAAAATTTACCTTCCTCAAATGCAATGGAGGACATATTCTTTTATGAAAGAAGCTTGTCCTGATTTCTCCCCCTGTTATCCATGTCTCCATTGTTGATAGATTCTCTAGGTATTTTGGCTTGATGGATCCATGTTGCCCTTTATCAAAGCTAAAATAATTTATGTAGTCCTTGTTGATAGCATTCATATTAAGTCTCATATTTATAGATTATGGCAACTACAAATTATGAGCTTGTCACATCTTTAAATATTTTTCATTAAAGGAAAATTGGTTTTATAGGGACTAGAAACAAAATTATGATCTTGTCACATCTTTAAATATTGAACATAATTATCATCAAAACTTCACCCAAGGTCAATTTTATTGATTTAAAAAATGATTTCTTTTGACACCCTTTTGATGATCTATTTGTATGCACGTATCTAATTTAGAGTTGTTCCCTAAGGGAAAATATGATAAAATGGAACTAGTAAGATTGACATAGGTAATTTATTGTCTATATTCTTTGCAAATGAGCATGCCATTAAATTTATAGAATAATTTGATACCTCTATGAGATTAATTTTTGTGATATTTATTTCTTTCTTAATAACATTGATAAAATTGAAGAATAAATACATCCACATGATGGTATTGAATGGAAAAGAAGATGCCAATAAAATGTAGAGATTAAATATTATAGATCCTTGAGGAGTGCATTCATAAGAAGATCTAGCCATTTAACTATTACGTGTAGCATATACCAACATGGTATCAAGCGATTTAACCCCATATTGGTCTAGGGGCCATAGAAGGGGCCTTATTTCTTGGTAGTAACATGCTACTAAAAATCATTTGACTATTCAGGATCTTGTCTCATCAAATGAGGTTTCTTCTTAGGACTCTAATGGGATTTCTTTTGGGGTGGCTTTGCCCAACTCCATCCACATTATAGTGGTTCCTCTTTCTTAGTGTTCTCTTCTTGTTTCTTTGTTGATCACTCTATTTTAATAGTCTTTGGTGGATGTGGCACACCTATAACCTCTCCTTATTTTTCTCCTTGTTTGTTGATTGTCCTCTTCAGGGGATACCCTCGTCCCTCCTTGTTTCATGTCAGTTGTTAGCTCTAGTCAAAAGCATTCTTCATTTGGTATTTTTTTTTCACCCCTCATGCGTTTTTGTTTTTTTATTCCTTTCTAGTGTTTTAATTGACTCAAAGCTTATGAGATTCCTCTATTTTTCCTATTAGGCTATTATGTAAAGGTTCAGACCCTATCCAAATTTACCTAATCAGGACATGATATTTAATTTTTTTTAAATGGAAAAATATCTTTGAGTTCATCCCCATCAATGATCTTCACATAATATTAACAAAATTATTATAGATTTATAGTCTTGCACAAAATATTTCTCCCATTAATAATATATTGTTATTTTATCAGAATTCAATATATCATTTCTTGGAATAATATTGTGCTAGATTTGACATTTGAAGAAAGCATAAGATAAAATTGGAAACAAAGGATCATTGAAAGAAAATTTATTGTAAATCTAATTTTACTTTTGAAAGGACAAAACTCTTAGTTTTGAAAGCATAATTTTTCCTTTCTTTGAGTAAATTTTTATAATCTTTATTAGATTATTTAATCTTCTAGAACAATCTTTGATTAACTTGAATTTTAAAATAATTTGATTATTCACATTTATATTTAAATTTGATTGGATGCAATTATTTTTATTAATTATTAATGATGTCAGGTTTCTACAATCTATAATTTGAACATTACAAAGTTTTTGAATTAGATTGCATGGTAGTTTTTGCATCAATGTTTCACATCACACCCCATGATTCATCATCAAGATGGTAGAGAGTTAGGATACATAAGATTTTATCAATTATATTAAATTCTATTAACAAACATACATATTTTTTTCTTATATTATTTTAACAAATATTTATAATTTTTTCTTATACAATAGTGGGTTACACTTTTTTAGACATGCTGATTTTTGCTGAAATAACACAATTTTAATAAAATATGATGATTTAAGCCTTGAGAGGTTCCATTTGAAGGAATTAATTACAAATGGTTAGCTTAAAGCCTCTTAGATAAAAAAAACATTGATATAACATATATACTCCCCATTCATACCTACAACGAAGTCTCCTTCGCACCTATTAAAATGTTGAGAAAAAATCACTTCGACTTTATCTTTTGGAATATCAAATGAACTCATTTGACAAAACTATCAATGTAGTAAGGTACTACTAAAAAAATCTTTCCAATGATTATAATGTTAATATATAATAAGTTTATTATGATTTTATATTTTTAGTTTTACTAAACATAGATATTTCACCATATGTCTACCTCTATGTTTGACGCTTATGGAAAAATAGTAAATGAGAGTTAAAAAATTCTAAAAAATATCCATGCCCTAGGTATTGAATTTCTCTTTCTATTAAAAAAAATTGGACAAATACACGACAAGTTATAAGCTATGTAGTCAAGGTATGTCAAAATTACAGTTTAGTCAACTTCAAATGTTAATAAAATGTGCAATAATCATGATAATGTCGTCAAACCAATTGTATGTCATCCATATGGATGTTAAAAAACTAAATTATAAAGAATCACATTGATATCTATTTTGGAAAGAAAGTTATGCTCTATGAAAATAATGTAACTCTTTGAGAATGATGTTTTTAGAAACATACCAGTTTTCGTGGGAGAAAGAAAAAACCCTTCAAATCAATTCAAAAATAAAAATAAAAAATATATTTAGAATCTAGATAGAAAATCCTAAAATACTCTAATTTACTTCATCTTTTGATTTCAAACGGTTTAATGACAATATGCATCTAAATCTGAAAGTTTTTTTCAAAACGTAAAGTTCAGTGTCCATTCAGGCAAAAAGGTGTAACCCACTATTGTGGGTTCACCCCAATGTTGATGTTTCATGCTTGAAAAAGTCATATCTAAGATATGATAATATTTTTTATTATCAAGGGACACATTATAATAGTAGATTTCAATGCTCCTAGATGTGAAAAAAAACTATAATGATAGATGATACACGCAAAGCATATATGATGATCTATTATATAGGTGTTATTGTAAGTCACATAGGAAAGACTCCCAAATATACTTTTGTAGTGCTAGAATCCTTTTTTCCTTTCATGCTTAGTTGTTGAATGTTAAAAATAGTATATTGGAGTGCACATGTTATCTAATGCTCACAATGTACATAACTAATATTCTTAAATATCAATAGCACCATTTCAAAAAGAAGTACATGAAAAATGATATTAGATATTCTATCATTTTGCAATATGAAACATAAAGCAATCACGCAACTCAAAGGTAGACAATTTTCAAGCTCACAGAACTATTTCAAACTTTCATAGTTTTAAGAGAAAATAGGGACATTCAAAAAATTTCGCACAAGTAAGAAGTATTGTCCCTCAAGTGTCTATTTCTCACTTTTATAAAACAAAAAAGGAACATTCTATCCTTTCCTATCAAGATTAACTCTAACTAGAAGACACTCTAGTCAACCTAGGGAACCACACTTACATTCATAAACTAAATATTTGTCAATTCATAGTTTGTGCGACTAAGGATCGCAACTAAGCATAGTGAGCTCAAGACCCTAGCATGGAACCTAATGCTCTAATACCATATGTAAGAACTAACCTTTCGACACAATGCCACATCAAAAAAAAAAAGACTAAGGAGTCGGTCAACAGTCAAAGGTCGAGTGCACAAGTGACTAGATTCAAACAGATTCTTGATAATATAGGAATAAAAAAAGTACAATTATGACAAAAAATGTCAAAAAGATAGGGAATACATGTGTGTCCAAGAAAAGTGGAATGCCGACCATTTGTCAAAAGTGTACTAACATAATCACAATAATAGATGTTATATCGACTCAATATAAAGGTTCCGACCAACTTGTCTAAATAATAACTAAAAAAAATATTGACCAACTTTCAAATCAAAACAATGTAAGGTAAGGTTTAGATTAAATATGAACTTCCAAATTAATGACAAAGTAAACAACAAAATTATAGATACCACCAAGATGAGTACATAGGAGCATAAGCACTATTAAGAAAGTCATTCCTGAAAGAAGCTACAATCACCTGTTCACACAAATCATCAAGGGCGAGAATATTGTAGGAGTGTGTTTCCACCCTATCACGAAACAATTATGCTTCCCTAGAATCTTTCCAACTCGAGATAGTCTAACAATGTAAATTTGACAAAAGTAATAGAATTGTACAACACAACATATCTACTCTCAACAATAATATAATGACCCTTTTCATATACATAAGATGTACATACAAGATGAATCTTAAAAATAACATGATCTACAATTATTGCTACTGGTTTTATTTCATAGAACTAATTCCATCTCAAACATATGTAAACATAGTAGTGATAACTAAACAAGAGGATTTCATGGTGCAATCATATTCTTTTAATTAAATCAAGCGTTCTTAATACACACAATGTACATCATGGGAATTTCTATATCCAGAAAGAACAAACATCTTCCTTATAATCTTTTTACTCTCATCATTAGTAGAGTACACATATGATTATAAAAAAACACCCATCGAACAAATCAGTAATTTCAGCACATTTAATCAAAATAACTATGACAATCATTTATTAACTCTTTAGGTTTCAAGTCCCTGTAAAACCTGTTTTTACTTAATTTTCAAAACTATGACAATCATTTACCTTTTGAAAACAAAATCTTTATTTCCTTAATCCAGATAAGGAAATTTAAAGCACAGACTTATCAACCATAGAAGTAACCGATAGCTATCAATTTACTCTTCCAAAAGCATCTAATGATTTCCCTCAAGTTATATATAGTAATAATATAGTCTGTAAGGTAAATCCCAGCCATTATTTTCAAAAGGAAATCTGAAAATACAATGAGTTTAGTACAAATTCTCAGTTGACAATACCCAACACAGTAGTGGCATTGCTAAAGTTAACCAATACAACGAGTTTATCTGAACACCTCACAAACACCAGTGATCATTATACTTTGATATTCTAATCAAACGATGGACAACACAAGTCCTGTAATTTAGGCAAACTGATATGTGTGTTGTGGGTTAAGGTCATGTGTATATATTCTCATATGTATCACTAAAAGATTTCCGTATTGGCCCAATCGTCCACTACGAGCCTATAATAATAAAATGAATACATACTATATAAAGAAAATACAAACGACAGTTGCCCCGATCCGATAATCGACATCGCTGACCTTACAAATTGCACAAGAGACGTAAATTCCTATACCAATCCGTATTACAATGCATAATAGGAATTTAGCCTGTTGGGTCAGAGAATATTAGAAGTGGTTTGCTACACCCAACTCAAGAACCATGGTGCAAGAGCTGACCACTACTATGTCTTACTCAACGTTCTACATTGTATTTAACGGGGCTGTTTGATAGGCAAAAGAGAGTTGGTAGACAGATCGTAATCCCTCATATAATTACATTGATCGGGCTACCATTCCTCAATAGTTATTGTAGGATCTTTAGCAACTCATTTTGGCATAGGATTATACAGATCAGAATTATAATTGCATACTTAGATATCAAGTTTATGACAGATATCAATCTAGACAACCAAAAATTATTTTTCCCAAAGCTTTAAAATGCACAACTAGAAAGAAACCCTATGAAGGTCAAAGAAAATTATTTTGGGGAGAATGCAATTACAGCACACAGAAGGACATGCTATTCACAGTAAGAAAAATCATTACACTCAACCTCTACCAACAAGCTTGAATTCGGTATAAGTTAAGTATGCGTCAAGCTTCAAACAATAGAGGAAGATAACAACAAATAATGCACAAGAAAGTAACAAATTTCGGCCAGTTTGTCTTACCGACTATTAGCAATGGAAAGAGAAAAATTAAGATGCATCCCGAGCAAAATGGTACCTTGCACCTATACACAGGTATTGGCAGATGAGGCGCCCCAGCTGATAGAGTAATCGATAAAGTCTCCAAAACTCTATTATATGCACCGCTCTAAGACCTGCAATATCCTCCAGCTTGAAGCTGCCCTCAACCTTCCCAAAAAAAACTGTATATTGCCCTGTTGTTGAGAATGAAAAAATAGAAAACTCTTTTCCCCCGCTCGATTAACAACAGCCTCCTGAAATAAGGGATCTACCCCGCTTTTTATGCAACTACTCTCCCTTTTTGGGAAAACTATTCCCTCTTTTCCATGGATGGGTCTTACAGGGCGTGATTGTGGAATGCAAAGGGTGAGTCAACTAAAAATTTTTTATCGCATTAAAGGCTCACTCTATATCTGATCTACTGATTTACGATGCAAGATATTTTGGGTTATGACACACTGTTTGTGCATGGATTTTTTCTTCTAAAGAATATTTATTAGTAATTTAAAACTTAAAAACAGGTTGTACACACTGGCTTTTTTAACTTTTAAACTTTAAAAACCGGGCACGCCCTACTAATTTCTTTGTAAATAGGCAAACCAGTGAAAATGATATTGTATTGCATTTCAAGACAGATATTAACTGGATAAGGAAGAACAAACTGTCTGTACAATAGAACACATAACTGCAAATACATGATCAAAATCCTTCTTAAACTGTTATTCCCATTTCTAAAACGTAATCCCCTGCAAGCACCCAGATAGCGGTTATACTCATGGGCTGCTATGGAGATAAAGAGGTAATGTTCTGGTGTGATACTTTCAAACTAGACTGGTTCAGTGCCACTGCATTTGGCCAGCATTGAGCAAGGCAATTGCCAGATGCACAATAATCTGAAGTGCTTCCACACCAGTTATATATACTACAACATCGTCCACTGTCGCACCAGAAGTTCCCAGCTGGACTGCAAGTTGGATCTCCATTCACCTTCACCATAACTGCCATCAACACTAACAAGATATAAAGTGTCCATCTTAATCTGCTCTCTGCCATTCTTCTCTCTCTCTGCAAAAACAAGAATTTCATGAAACTAATCATAACATTCTCCTCTTTCGGTAATTATACGAATATCATACTAGTAATGTTAAATAATGAGAAAAACACAAAAAACTTGTATGGCAACAACCGTATGATTTCGTTCTGAATATTAGACCCTGCAACAGTGGGCTTGAACTGATGATAGATACTTTATTAATTTATGTTTATATTTATATATATAAAAATCTTGACTTTGACCCTTCATTGATAAAAAAAAAAAAAATCCGCATTCAAGAGACTTACAGAGGATTTCAAGAACACTTTTTGATGATAAATCGAAATATAAAAAGGTTTATGTGGTCAAATTGTTAAGTATGTCATAAAGAATAGAAGTTCAGATATTTCCAATGATATCTCATAGTGTGTTCCCACCAACGTACTAATTTGAAAGAGTTTCGTTTTTTTTCTCAATTTGTCTATGTTGAGTGAGTCAAGGGATATTCTAACTATAAATTGACGAAGGGCAGATGCATCTAAAGAGTTCGCGTGTGTGCACCGCGTGTAACAGTTGGTCTTGATGGAAGCAGAGCGCGAAGTTTCCTCCTCGAATTTATTGCTATGTTCACCGCAAAAAGGTTGTCTGTTAGTTCATTAAGTTGCCTCTGTTTTTGTTCTCAAACGTGTGGATCGAGGTCCCATGGTATGTATTGTCATTACCTTTTTTTTATTAATAACTAGCAGTGGCATCCGATGTTATATTGAAGATTAATTATGAAAAAAATATAAAGAGGAGAGGAGTAGATAGTGAGTACTGACATTATTCTTAGTGAATAAGTATATCTACTTTTCTCCAGCTCTCTTTATAATTCTATCTACTTCTCTTTATTCCTTTAGTTCTTACTACATCTCTCTATCTTTTTCTAGTCATATCTCTCTATCTCTTTTTATCACTCTCTATTTGTCTCCATCTCTCTATATCTCTATCTATTTATGCCAATCCCTCCCTCCCCTTGCATTCACTCCATCTCTCCCACTCTATTTCTCTCTCTAACTCTCATATCTCTCCTCTCTCCATATATCTCTATCTATATCACTTCCTACCTCTCTCATTCACTCCATCTATACTATGTATATGTATCTCTATTTCTCTATGTATCTCTCTTGCATTCCTTTATATATTTCCTTCTATCCATATCTTTCTCTACATCTATCTCTCTATATTTATATCTCTCTATATAAATTCTTATCATTTATTTTGTAGATATTGATGTGATACAATAGAAACACTATTATTTACTACCATCTTAGTATTGATTTTTTAAATACAAAATTGGCTCATTTGACTACAAATATAATTTGCCATGTCTATCTTTCTAATCTTAAAAGTATTAGTTATAATATCTTAATTTGAATTAAAAAGTATTTAACTAAAACATTTGTAATATTTGTTAAATTATAAATTAATAAGAGAAGAGAGATCTTAATATTTTGTACATATTAACTATCAAAGAGTGGGGGAGACAATTAAGAGAGATGAGAGACTAAAGGACAATGAAAAACTTAGAGATAAAAATGGAGAGAAATATATAAGGAAATTTCTATGTCTTATTATGTCTCTTATATGAAACATGTAATATTTGTATCTATTTATTATAGAACTTTCAAACAAAGTATTTCACTTTTTAATATTAATTTAAACAACTTTTATATGATATTGATATTTAATGATTTAGAGTTAGATTTTTTATAATAAATTTGAAAATAATACAATATTGTTTACAAATACAATTAAACAAATTTTTTTTAAAATATATATTAATAATATTTTTTAATGAAAATATATTTGATATTTGCATTGTATAAAATATAAAAATTAATTATAATCTGCTTAAATTAATCAAATGATTTTAAAATAAAAAATAAAAAACTAAATTTATGTTTTCAAATATAATACTATTATGAAACATAATCAATAGACCCTCCAAAAAATATATTAATCCTTCTCCCATATTAAATAACAAGTATTAATAAATATATTAAACAAAATCTTTATCTTTTGATAACTAAAATATTATATAACTCACTTGATTTTCTGTAGATTTCATAACATAATTAATACTTATAAAGTTTTCTTAAACAACTTTAACTGTTGCAATAATCTTTTGTGGAGAATAGATGGAAACTGGTAAATTATCATATTATAATATTTTTTATCCGAACATTACAAATTGTACTTGCCACATGTTTCAACTTTTAAAATTCATTTGTACGCTGACTAACACTTGTCATTCCAATTCAACAATGACATTATAGTTGAGACATATAGAAATACCTAGAGAAAATTTTACCACAAGTTTACAAAAACTAAACTTTCCTCTTAATTTTGACAAACATATGCTTTGAAGGTGGTAAGTAATATCACTTCCTCACCATTATTTTTGTTGTTGCCTCAAATTTGCTTCACTCTCGTTTTGGTCATGAAAATTTGTTGATTAATTGAAGTATAGGATGAGTTCATAGACCCAATTTAAGGTCCCTACATTTCATTTTTGTTTGGTTTTGCAAATGGGAATTCTTGTATAAATCATCTTTGACTTATCATTAGAATTATCAATGATATATTGATGTTTTATATATCTATTTTTCTACACTATGTAAACTTTTAAGTTTCATTGTTATTTTCATATTTTCTTCAATTCACATGTATGTCTTTGAACTATAGAATGAACAAGACAAAAAGGGCTTGGAAATAGTAATACAAAATGGAAAACATTTTTTTTGGCCGATTCCATTACCTAGATGTGGCACTGAATCTGGAAAACAAAGCATCTATCGAGAGTTTTCCTTATGAAGATCTGACAGTGGGCTAAATGGTGCCATTAGTAGCTTCCCCTCCTCTAAATTCTATTATTTCCAATAAGAGTATATGAAGTAGTCTATGGTGTCTATGAGTAGTCCACACCCTTCAAAATCCTTCTTTGTGCCAGTCTACAAAACACTTTGGCAAGTAAGGGTGAGTCTTTCCTATTTGAAAAAATCCACAAAATCATGCATACCCTTCATGCCTAGATGGAGAGTTCTCAATAGACTGTATTTGAGAGGGAGGTCATAAAGAGATTCATGTGTGATTTTATCCCTTTGAAAGAGGTTTCCCACAATAAGAAAGAAGGACATCCAGGAGGCAAAGGAAGTCTGCCCTTCTCTCTCTTGCCCATATAATGTGATGAATGGTGATAGAATACGACATGGACAGAACTTGAGTGATGGGTGTGCAATGGGTATGCTGAAAAGGTGTGAAGGGTCAATTATGGAAAATTTTGGTCCTTTTTTTGTCTACAGAAATGCAATACATGAGAACAATTGTTAGGTCATGTCAAAAACAATGTTATTTGTGCAACACAAGTGCCAATGGATAATTGATAGTTTCAATTCAACTATGCATCCACTACCAAGATGCTTATTTCCAATAGGCTCTTGTTATGTTTGTAACAGGGAGGGGGGAGATAATGATAGAAGGGATAGATAGGGGAGGAAGAGGGAGAGAAGGAGGAATGATATAAGGAGATGGAGCTAGTGATGGAGATGGATGTGGATATGGAGGAGACCGATATTGACTTAAAGGAGAGGAAGAGTTAAAGAGAGAGATGTGAGAGGGGTAGAATGATATACAATATATAAATATATAGAGGGAGATAGGAGAGAAATGGGAGATGAAGAGATATAGCTACAATTTATAGAGAGAGAGGTAGAGAGGAGGAGATATAATAACTAGGAGAGAGATATATAATGAGATATAGATGTAGAGGTTTAGAGAGAGAGAGAGAGATAAATTCACTGTTAATTCTAATAGCTTTTATTATTTTGTAGTTTAATAAAAAGGACAAAAAAACTAATTAAAATGAATTTCAAAATTAAAAGTTTAATGTACATAAATTTTCTATTCTATTTTATTATTAAAATGATTATAGAACTAATTTTTTTATTTTTTTATTTTTGATCGGTAAAAGGCCAAACCTAATAATTTATTAACCATACACAAATGTTACAAAAAAACCCTGCTCAGTGCAGGTGCTAGTAGGAAAGAGTGGGGTTGAGAAAACCTCCAGCCTCGCTTGGGACCGTAGTCCGGATTTGATACATGAGAAATTTAAGAGGGCATACCCTCCATAACCAAATTCATAACATAATTATTATAGGCTTAATACAAATTTGTTGTATATCTAGTCTATTATGTAATGCTCTCAAGTAACCATTAGTCCTTCCTTCTAGAAATTGCATGCTAAGCGTTAGAACCTTTACTTTCTAATTAAGTCTAACTTTGCGAGGACATTTTCCAGTCATAGGGGGTTGTTCCCTGATTATCCCATCCGAATGCGGGCTCCTCAAAATGTCTCAAGATTTTCAATACCTAAAATATCTGAGCTTTTTCTAAGATCCTTGTTAGTATATATCCAAAATAAAATTTTGCTAATCTGGAGATTACAAACTACTGATAGGAGAGAATAAGTAATGTGCATTTGATTGACATAAAAGTTTTCTTAAAAGAGGATGCCTTTACCTGCACTTGTACCACCTGGTTTTAAGTGAGCTATTGTATTTGAAGCCCCTGTTTCTAGGCTAGATCAAAAGGACTATCACCATGCTCTTATGAGAAGTATTCTGCTTTGTATATCTTACTTAAAAACATTGTTAATCCATAACCTATACAAACTAAAGTAATCTAATCATTCTGATGCTAAAAGAATTCTCCATTATTCTGCAATACTTAAGTATTCAATATAGCTGGAAGATGCAAAATGACTCAGAAGAGTGCTTATCATTCAATCTAATATTCATATCTTTTACAATCATGATCTCTCAATATTATTAGACATTTTTTCTCAAGAAATATCTATTAGTCCGTAAACTAAAATAAACATCTTCTATAATGTCCATAAACTACCAAGGGAAAGGAGAATGAAATTCAAATAAGAAATAAAGTAAGATCTTGAACCTAAAGCTAATAGCTAGGAGGGAGAGCATGAGCAAGGGCTACAGGGCAACAGGATAGCTAGTAATTCAAATCTATAATTAAGATAGATCTTGAACATAAAGAAGATTGCTATGAGGGAGAACATGAGCTAGAAGAAATTACAAGATCTAAACTTAGGTATAGAGACCAAAATCAAATTCACTTGCTATAAGAGAGCAATCTAAAAGATGCAGTAACCCTGGTAAGTAAAACATGTAGTAAATGTAGCAATTTGAATTGACTTAACTTTTTATCTCAAGCTCATGAAATTATGACCCTGTTGCCACACCTTTATGGAGTCAAAACACAAACTCTAAGGGCCCGTTTGGTGCATGGAATATGGGCTCTAATTCCGGAATAGTATTTTCAGATTATTGAATTCCATGTTTGTGTCCATCCAAACAAGTAGGAATTGGAATTTCAAAATTCCAATTTTGCCCACAAAATGGGCATTTCATCTTCCATCTAAAAAGGTGGAATTAGAAATTCTCATTCTAATTCCACTTTTCAAATGCCTATTTTATGTGCTGTCGGGTCCGCTTGCAGTTTATAATATTTTGCGTCTGAAAAATGCGGAAGAATTGGACGAGAAGTTCACAGAGGATTGCACGCCTGTTGAATTCATTGGGCTTTTTAATCTTCGGCTCCCTTGAAGAGCAATGGTGAAGATCTGAGACAAGGTAGCCATGGCGCCCAACTACGGATTCTTAATACCTGACAAATTTATAATTAAATTTCAGCTTATCCCCTTTATCGTTGGCAGTTTATGTGTAAATAGAAAAAAGGGAAATGAGGCATTTCTGGAACTGGCAGGGATTCAAACCGTGCTCTTCAAGGGAGCCGAAGATACAGGAGAACAAACTGCAGTAAACCCTCCTGTTGCTGCTGCCGCCATCTAACCGTGCGCTAATGTTGCAACAAACTATATTGCCAATAGAGCAGCTTAATCTTCTTCCTAGAGTTCACCGTAAAGAGATTTGGGGAATACAGAGTTCACCCTTGACCTAGACGCTCAGCTGTCAGCTGGATTCTCAAGGTGTTTAGTTAGTTGCTTGATTTGGTTTGCAACTAAATTGGTGTTTTAACAGAAGAAATGGAAGATTGATTCTGTGGGTTCATATGTGCCGAGTTACCAGTTACTTCAGACTCTTTTGTCCATTTGGTGCATGGAATACAGAATGCTAGATATAGTCATCTTTCGGGTCAACCAAACGGTTCAACACATATTCCGGATATCATTTTGAGGATATGTATCTTCCATAATTGTAGCATATTCCAGAATTGACTATATCCAGCATTCCGTATTCCATGCACCAAACGGGCCCTAATTGTAGATAAATATGACTTATTCATTGAACACATAATTGTTGAGTTCTAGCTAATTAAGAAAACCTCTTTTGTACCAATTATCTAGTACCTATATTGCGCTATCATATCAATGAATATAGTTTAGCAGATTATAAACTTAGAACAACCTTTACAAGGGAAATAAGGGAAATGATGAAGGGAGCTTATATTCGGATCGGGTGGATTCTTGACCCTAAGAGCGAGAGGAGCAATCTACCCTTAGTGCCAATATCATGGGTGATTATACTCTTCCTAATATTATTAAAAAATGTTTGCATAATACTTGCTCATAGGAAGTGTCAAGAATAGCCCTATCTCAAGTTAGGGAAGCCCATATTCAATCCTTTCTACTAGAATTTTAAACTTTATCAGATAAAATCTCTGAGAGAAGTTGTATGTATCAATAGATTCGAACCAAATATTATTTAACTTAATCCTCTCTATACCCCTAATTGGGAGATGAAGATTATATATTGATCTTACTATCATATAATCTATTTTAAGGATTTGAATTTTAACCTAATAACAGTGACATACATTCAGATACTAACATTAGTCTTCTTATTATTTTATACTGAGAATATTTTCATCTACTATTTTAATCATCATTAATACCAGTGTTCCATTTAGAATAACTACAAGAATTCAAAATACTATTGTTAGCCATTAATCTTAAGCTGGCATCCTAGAGAGTAGGGGATCTTGGAATATATCAATATCTCAAAGTTAACTTTTGTGTAGTCTTTAGATGTTTAGTATAGGAGAGATTTTTATAACTCCAATTGTAGGATACCATTATCATTTCCTAACTAGAGAATCAGAGCTTTCTGAGTCGAGGATTCATTTTTGCTTTTTCTTATGGTGCTTTCCTTCGTCCAGCCATAGATCAACTAGGTCTTCTAACTTAGACTCCGAAAAAAAATCCATGCCTGCATTTCCAACCTCATCTAAATGCCAATACTCATAAAACCAATCCTCCTTGATAGGTTTATGAATATGCAGGTAGTGTAATAAGAAGTACACATTTCTCTTGACAATGTCTTCTCTATCCTTGAAGGCTTCCATATCCTCGGTAGCTATGATAGGGGTAGAGGGTAGGAGATTCCCTTTGATAGTAACCATATCATAATACCTAGGTCTCACAATTGTTAGGTCCTCTTTAATATTGTGGAGGGCTTTATCTAGATTGCCAAGAAATCTCCGTTTAAATATCCTGTAACAAAGTCTCCAAATCTCCTATTTTTTAAAACCCCAGAAGAAGATGATTGCTACGAACATGGATGTGATGTTGGATAGGACTCTATATATATCCTCATTATTAAGAAATTCAGGGCCTAAGACATGGAGGGTGGCTCGGATGATGAGGGCATGTTTGTCTATCATCACCCTTTTAACAAGTTTCATCATTACCCTTCCTTCAAAGGCCATTTGACTCTTGCTATGGGTAAGCTTTATTGGAGTATCCATACTTGCCTTCTGGATAGGAGAATCTAAAGAATTGGATTGGGAGAATATTGAGAGCTTCAAATGAGGGAAAGCTATTTACAATGTTTAGTTTGCTGATCTACATGTCATTTGGGTTTCTGAGACTGTTCTGAAATATGGATAGATTTTAATCTTATGATTTCAACTTCTTCAGGGAAGGCAAGGAGTTTACTTAATTCATTTGGATTATCTTAATTCTAGATGTTTAATATGCCAAGAGGAAATTGAATAGGGTGTTAAGGGAAAGCGTCTGTTTAGGGCCTTATAAGGTACACAAAGCAATTATCAGAATAATTACTATAAATTGAAAAATAATCTGATAGGAGAATAAATTCTAAACATGAATTTAAGAGAACTACATCTCATGCCAGAATATCAGATTTAAGAGGGGCCCTGTCAAATTAAACATAAAGTTTTACAATAGATAGATTTAATACTGTATTGGGTACATATATATTTCTACTAAATA
The DNA here is from genome assembly GCA_027943335.1 of Chamaecyparis obtusa. Lineage (NCBI taxonomy): Eukaryota > Viridiplantae > Streptophyta > Pinopsida > Cupressales > Cupressaceae > Chamaecyparis > Chamaecyparis obtusa. The sequence continues at coordinate 239,114 of BSBK01006173.1, read as the reverse complement.
TAGTCTATGAAATTTACAGTAACCTTAATGTCTTGTCTTATAAAACCCTATATAGTATTAGTAAACATTCACTAATTGAATACAAGGTATGTAGGTATTTATATATTGGAATCCCAAATATTGAGTATCGCTGATCATATGGCATCACCTTTCTGGGTCATCTTATAGTTCCAAATGTTCTCATTCTTCCTCATGACGACAATGTACTCATCTACATTTGCCACCTTTTTTGAATGGCAAGTGCACTTGAGAATCTCGGGAGCCATAATATGAAGACTTGCTACATCCATTTCATCAAGTTCCCTCGGGATGTTGAAGTCCTCGCTTCTCCAATACTTGAGGATCCCTGCTGTGTCCATATCACCTGGGAGAATTTCACTATAGAGGAAATCTAGGTTTCTGAGCATCTCTGGCCAATGGGCATCGAACCATTCCTCATCTTTGAAGATAATCATGGGGATGTGCTGTGTTTGTAGAATTGCTTCTAACTTGTGCACCTCTATTTTCATCGTGAGTTTTGGATAAGGAATTGTAAGTTGATTGTCAATGCAGAAAACCATGTTTTCAAGACCTCTGAGAAGATCTTCATTGAACATGTCCCAGGCTACCTAGAGGATTTCTTCTTTCCTCTTTCCTACAAAGACTAAAATGGCTATGAACTAACCAATGACTGACCCATTGGTTTTGAAAGTATATTCATAATCAAAATAGTGGTCTCCCATGGCTTTTTCTATTGGCCTTCTTGCAACATTTGACAGAGGATTAAGAATCTGGGTCCATCTTTCCGGCATGATGCTGCCTTTGAATGCCATTGCTCTACTTCCTTTGGATGCAAAGGTTATTAGTTTAGTTTCCATTACTTAGGGGAGTTTGAATCTTGGAGAAATCAGTTCTGTAGAATTACTTGTGAAAGTTTACGGTAGTTATATGTAGTGAATCACAAGGCTAGATTATTTAGAGTCACGTTAATCACTCCTTGGCGGTCACCTCTTCTACATCTTTGACTCATGATTGTTAAATTTTAAATGATCTCCTAGTACTATCATAATAGAACACTCTTAAGAGGGTAGGGCTATTCTGGGTATGTGCAAGATCATGGTATGCCAAACTAGGCCCTTAAGTGGCAATGAAAATTCAGAAAATCAGGTTTAGGCAAGTTGACATAAAAAATTGAACAAGTTATAAATATTATATCAAAAATATGTAAGAAGAGAATTTGTAGAAAATTGAATTTAGTTTCTAAGATACTAGGGATTTTTTGAAAAACAATTATTCTATATGTTGAAAATTTAAAATTTCAATGTAGTCATATGAAAATTTCAGGAAAAAATAAGTAGGTGTATGTCTGACCACCTTAAACATAATCAAATGATAATATTTTTTTACAAGATTCTAGATATAAGTAGTAGACTCATGTCTGGATGTGACACATATTTTTTGTAATTTATTTCCAAGTAAATAATTAATTATGATTTTTCTTCTACAACTTTTCAAGAATACCAAAACTCTCGTGTCTGACCACGTTAACTTAGTCTAAACTTTATCAAATTGAAAACTTTTTTTATTTTTCTTGTAGTAGGAAAATCATAGAATGTGACACATGTTTTATATTTAAAAAATGTTATATAGTGTACGGTTTCATAATAGATGAAGATAATCACACCATTGTCTCTCTCAAGGATAACATATATATTCCAAAGACTACCTTACTCCATCATGAAATACACTTGAATTGTCAACCCAGGGACGTAGGACTTGAAATGGGTTAGCACGGTATGTGCACTAAGTTCCTTCAAGAATCTTAACTCCTATGCTGCAGGAAAGTAAAATGCATGGAAAGAATCTATACTACTACTACAAGACAGTAAATACACTTAGGCTAACAACAGATAACTATAGAAAACTTGGAAAATGAACCTAAACTAGTTAACAACCCAAAACATTCACCATGATCATTTTCCGCAAGTGCTATAGGAACTTTCATAGTAACAATGCTGTGGGACTAATACAATAAATCTATCTTGAAAACAGGAAATTGCAAGGAATGAATCTACTCTACGTAAATCTACTTCCACCTCCCAAGTGGGCCCCCTTGGTTGGCTTCAAACAACTATGGACGCAACAAGTATTCCAAAATCACTCTTTCATTAAAATCATTCCTTCATTTCATAAAATGAACAATACATGAAGAACAAGAAGAGTAACTTCTAAATCTTAAACTAGCATTGTCTATTTTTTCATTAGCTTACTAAGACGATCTCAATCCATTATATAGTGGATTGGACATTTATTACAAACAAAAACATGAAAGTCTTTAAACAAACATTGCCAGAAAAGAAGGTGGAAGATCAACCATGACTTAGTATATTTATTACTGAGTAACAGAATAACAACTTGCAGGGAATATAGCAAGTTGTGTCTTCTAGATTTTTGTTTTAGTAACTCCTCTATTGGCGCGGCTTATCCACAGGAACTAAACTGTGCTTTCCTTGCCACGATTGGTCTTCATCATCCTTTTCCTTTAATGCAATAGTCACCACCCTTTGCATTGCTCCTCATTTTCTTGAAAAGTTAGAAACATCCGGAATATATATGCAAGATAACATTCCTACTCTCATTCAAATATTAAAACATAGCTTTAGATATTTATATGAAATACTACATTCTATGTATAATATTAAGCAAAGTATGTCATCACACTACCCATAGGTTTAGTAAGTTCTAGCTGTCTCTTGGCATAAGTTCATAGATATTTACACAAATGTTTTGGAAATGTTTTTGACAAAGCACAAAGAGTAAATGAAACTATATCAAAATTAAGGCATTAATGTGCCTCATCATCTACCCCCCACTATCTGTATGCTTGTCCTCAAGCATTATACTTGCTTGCCATTGCCCTGAAATCACCAACTGTGGTCCTTCCCTTCTTTCCACTCCTGAAAGTATAGTAGAATCCCCTACTGCTCTCCCAGTGATCACCTCTATGCTCTTCCACCAATGGATCTATGAGAGTAGCATTATTATCATAAAGAGGCTAGAGAAGTGTAGGAGGCTGAAAAGATAATGACATCCACAGTTCTTTCCTGATTTGTCATCCTAGTTGCATGTGTCTGGCTACCCTGTGAACAACTACCTCAAAATTAATAGGACTATGTGGTTCTGCCTTCTTAAAGGCTTCTGGCAATCTGTTCCATCTGTTCCTAAGTCTTGCAAAGGATCTCTGATGTGTAAAATTGGGAAGTGTCTGATATTCTCTATAAACCTTTTCCCTCTTTGCAAACACCTTCTCCCTAATCTTTGGTTTCAGTTTCCCATAGGTTAGTCTAAACCAATCTCTCAAAAGGTCATCAGGCCTGAGTGATTTAGACCATAGTGGTAATGGTTTAGCTTTCTCAAGATCTCTATAGGTATTCAACTGCTTGTCATAGTTAGTTTCGTTATGTATCCAAGACATTAAAGCTCTGAGGTGGACATCCCCTATGTATAAGAGAGGGTTCCACTCTGTCTCATGTGGAATTATGTAATTATGTACATAAAGTTCACATAACAAATTCTCTTGCCATGAAGGCAGAGTTTGATAAACATTATAGAAATCTTGAGCACTTTTAAGTTCACAATTAACATCCCTTATTGTCATCATCAATTGAAACAACAAAAACTGCTCCTTTAAACAAATGGAATATACCCTTGGTGGTGGCCTACAGGCCATCACCTGGTCAGCTAGCTTTAAAGCTATATTCATCTTCTATTTTTGTTTTTCAAGTTGCTCTTTTAGTGACTCAATTTCTTCATCTTTGTCAAATATTACTTTTTGCATTTGGTCTCTTTCTTGCCTCCACAAGGCCTTTTGAAAAAAAAAAAGATTGTACAGACCAAATAATAAAGATTGGATTGTAGATGAAGGAAATTCTTGAGCCATAGATTTCCTCTTTTTCTCTTTAGCAACTTGCTAGAAATATTGGGTATACCAAGAGGATTTATAAGGGATGCTTGAAACATTAGAATATATAGAGACTGGTGGCAAATTAGGTTGATAATTTCCTGGGGCTTTTTCTAAAACAACAGTAGGGGCCAACTCACACATTTCCTAATTTTCCTATGGCATCTCATTAACAAGCTCATTCTCATTTATTTCCACATGCTAGGGTTCAACCCGCACAGGGGAGTCATCTGGAACATTCTCAATCACTGGTTCTGTATGGGATTTTGAAATTGAAGCACTTAGGTTTTCAATGGCAACTAGGGATACTTGGCCTTGCATATGAGGGCTTCGACGCATAGGAACCTCTTTGAATTCTACTATTTTGCGGGCCTGTTTTGGCTTAGATGCTACTTGGGTAGACACTACAGGAGTGGTTGCTATAGGAGCGAACCTCTTTCTCTTTGTCACTTTAGCAGGAAGGTTTTGGGATTTCTTTTCAAGATTAGGGCTACTCTCATCAACCTTTTTCTTGCCTTTGCCACTAGAAGAACTAGGTATATCACCTTCTAAAATAGACTCAATAGGTTTATCAACAGGGGATAATATTGGTTCTTTTTCTATTTCAACTGGATTTTGACCAGGCTCTGCAATTTCTTCCTCAATCCATAAATTCTCTGGGATGGGGTTGGCTTGAGGCTGCAAGGTTTTAAACTCAATGAACTCTACCCATGATACAGGGGAGGAATCCCTAAGTGATTTTTTGACTAGGAGTTTGACTAGGGCATGATGAGTAACAAAATTCACCTTTCCTTTCTGAGTTTCGTCAGTACTAATACATAGCATATTATAAAGGAAATTGGGAACATTAACCTGAATGTTATGTCTTACACAACTAAGCAATTTAAAATGGTGAGCATGTAAGTTTGAAAATCTGCCCTCACAGGTCAAATACCTGATGATATGAGTTGCCAATTCTAGATACGGTGCTGGTAGAGAGAGTCTTTTACATCATTGTTTTGAAATTTCTAGTGGAGGGTCACCCGGCCGAGTAAACTGTGCCCGAGATGACTTGGCATCATGTTCATTTGGGTAATGGTCTCCAACCACTGGAAGTCCTATAACTTCAGCTATCCACTCCTCAATTGAAATCACTAATAATCCCCATACGGTGGCTTCACCCTCATTAAATGTTCTCATGAAATCCACTGTTACTTCTTCATTGAACTCATTTAACTGCAAGAAATAACCAAGCCATCCACAAGCATTAAACTGTTAGATGGCTTCCACATCTGCAAGTAGAACACTATGAACAACAGGCTCATGCCTCTATAACTATCCTCCCATCCTTCAAATCCCCAATTTCTTTTCTCACCACCCTGATAATATTTACCCCTCAACACTCTGTAAATACCTTATTCTTAGAATTCAATCTATCTTTTTGAAAAATGCTGATACCATACTCTCTTAACATGACTCCGTTGTGTTTGGCATGAAAAATGATGATGCTATTAATTATGAAGGACATTATGGTTTAACTGGAAGTGTTCTCGTAATAAATTTTAGTCCTCTTCATTCATGTCAAACTCAGGAGATCTTTCCCAAAATTGCAATGACAAGGTACAACAGATACAAAAAGATTTAAAATTAAAATTAGACTGCCGCCAAAGTACAACCAATAACGTGGACATGACTTGGGTGATGTGGAGATGACATTTGGAAATTACTACACTTTCTCACCCCCACTAAATTTTGATAAGTGTCCACACTTAAAAATTTTGTAAGGGAATGAGAAACTGGCTTAAGGCTTTAGATGATACATTTAATGCAATATTATATATAAATATCGAAACCTATGTAAGAAAAATGAATAAAGAGTAAAAATGTTGTATCTAAAAACTTTAGATCATACTTCTGCATGCAAATTGAGGAGGTGGCGATGTCTGGGGACGACAGAAAAAGGTGTTGACAGTGTGTTTTATTGAAAGTAGTAAAAATAGTATTGGTGGGTGACATGGAATGTGAGTGGATGATAGATAAAGAAATGAGGTGAGTTGATATGAATAAAAAGAAGAATGAATGAAAGAATAGACCTCAGATTAAATGAGGTTTTATTATGAGTGCTCATTGAAGGCTTGTCATGGTATGGCTGCAAGAAGAAGGTTCGCACCCTCTGCTATAGGAACTGTGTCTATAAGAGCTGGTAAAATGTTCAGTTGGAACTATTGCAAGAACTCATCTTTGGTCTGTGGTTTATGATAGAGATGAAATTAGTGGCCATTTACAAGTAATTTGAATTGGACAGGATCAATGGTTGTCAATTGAACTGCTCCATTGTCGAAGACATATTGAATTTCATAAGGCCCTAGCCACCTAGTCTGCAGCTTCCCTAGATTTTCTTTGAAACGAGAATCATATAGGAGAGCCCAATCTCCTTCTTGGAATTGTTTGTTCTTGATATGTGTATCATGCCACTTCTTCCTCTACTGCTAAATGATCTCTATTCTTTCCAAAGCTGTCTTTCTCATTTCATCCAATGAATTCAAGTGGAGAAGTCTCTCTTGTTGTGTTGCAGGAAGATTGATGTTTAATTCCAGAGTAGTTCTTAATGTTTTATGTTCAAACTCAATAGGAAACATTGCTGCTTTTCCATACACAAGCTCAAATGGGGTGAATCTAGTAGTTGTTTTCCATGTAGTTCTATAAGCCCATACTGCTTCATTCAATCTGCTGCTCCAATCTCTTTTGTGTATTTGCATTGTCTTTGTCAAGATGGCCTCAATTTCTCTATTGGTGACCTCTACTTGCCCATTTGCCTGAGGGTGATAAGGGCTAGATTTTTGATGCCTTATGCTATATTCTTTCATAAGTTTAGTTATCAAATTTGATGTGAGTTGGGCTCCCTGATCTATTACAAGTTCTCTGGGGACTCCATAGCGTGTGAATATCTCCTCGTACAAGAATTTAGCTACTTTCTCATCTCGTGCATTTTTCATTGCCCTAACTTACACCCATTTAGTTAAATAATCCATACATACCAAGATGTAGGATTTTCCATTTGATGGTGGGTCAATTGGACCTATGAAGTCCATACCCCTCTTGTCAAAGGGTGTTATAACAATCTGTGGATTGAGTGGCATCTCATCTGACTTGGTTGGCTGGCCCATCCTCTGGCATTTGTCACACTTGCCGGTATAGTTTGTTGCATCCTTATGTAATGTTGGCCAATAATATCCAATTATAAGTACCTTTAATGCTATTCTTTTTCCTACAAAATGGCCCCCACATGGTTCATCATGACAGGCATGTAGTATGTCATAGATTTCATCCTCTTAGACGCATTGCCTCATAACTTGATCTGGTCTAGTGTAGTAGAGATTGTTATCTATCCATGAATAATGAAAGCTTTTCTCTACAAGCTTCTTCCTATTTTTATAAGAGAAGTGTGGTGGCCTTCTATTTGCAGCAAGATAGTTTGCTATATCTGCATACCATGGTGTATGGGCTGTTATGTGAAATAAATGCTCATCTGGAAATGTATCTTCTATTGGAGTTGAATCTTCATCAACAATTTGAAGTCTTGACAAATAGTCAGCAACCACATTGGCTTTGCCTGGCTTGTCTACAATAGTAATATCAAACTCCTGCAATAACAAGAGCCATCTTGCCAATCTACTAGTTATAGCAGGTTTGTTCATTAAGTACTTTATAGCTGAGTGGTTAGTATAAACAAAAATAGGATATCCAGTTACATAGTGTCTAAATTTGTTCAATGCATAAACTACAGCTAAAAGTTCCTTCTCAGTTACGGTGTAGTTTAGTTCAGGGCCATGAAGACTCTTACTTATATAGTAGATGGCATTTTCAAGGTTAGTAGGCTTTTGTCCTAATACAGCACCTACGACATAGTCTGATGCATCAGTATGGATATGAAATGGTATTGACCAATCTGGTCCCCTAAGAACTGGTGCTGTGGTGAGGAGTTGCTTAAGCTGCAGGAAGGCTTCATTACATGCGGGTGTCCAAATGAATTCAGCTTCTTTAGTCAATAATGTATACAAGGGACTAGCTATTTTACTGAAATCTTTAATGAAACTTCTGTAATAGCCAGCATGACCTAGAAAAGATCTTACATCTTTTGGTTTTGTAGGTATAGGCAATGTTAAAATTACCTCTATCTTAGTTGGATCCACTTGTATTCCTACAGCTGATATGAAATGACCAAGCACTACTCCTTCCTGCATGAGCATGAAACATTTTTCACTATTAAGTGATAGATTATGTTCTTTGCATCGAACAAGAACCTTCTCAAGATTTATCAAGGCCTCCTCAAAGGAGACTCCAAATGCTGTGAAATCATCCATGTATATTTCCATGTAGTCATACGATATATTAGCAAAGATGTTGATTACTGCTCTTTAGAACGTGGTTGGAGCATTACACAGGCCAAATGGCAATACAGAATATGCAAAAGTACCCCATGGGCATGTAAATGTGGTTTTATCCTAATCTTCTAGAGCTATACTTATCTGATTATAACCACTGTACCCATCAAGAAAAGAAAAATATTTCTTACCAGCCAAAGTGTCCAGAACCTGATCAATAAATGGTAAAGGAAAATGATCTTTCTTTGTTTCCTTATTCAACTCCCTATAATCTACACATATCCACCATTTTCCCCCCTTTTTATGTACTATGACTAGAGGTGAGACCCACCGACTATTAGATATAGGATATATAAAACTAGCATCAAGCAATTTTTGCAGTTCTATTTTAACTATTTCTCTGAGTGTTGGATTAATCCGCCTCTGGGGTTGACGAAGTGGTAAACACCCTTCATTGATATATATTCTATGAGTGCATAATGTAGGACTAAACCCTTCCATATCTCCATAGTCCCATGCAAAAGCCTTTTCATGTTTTTGAAGAAGTTCTGTTAACTGTTGTAATTCTTTTGGAGGCAATTTGTTATTGACATGTAGATTATGAACTTCTATCAACTCAACAGTGGTTGTAAGATCAACCATAGAAGCTTCAGAAATGGGGCTTGTGTCTAGTTCACATGGTAAAAGCTGGTGGATAATTTCTGGCTCTTTAGGCAGAAAACAATTCTCTATAGAATCCTCATATGTTATTAATTCTAACATAGAGCTGTCAAATACAGCTTTGTCTACCACACAAGTATTATTAAGGATACTCTGAATTACTAAATCTTCTTCCTATAGCTTTAGAAAAGACTACCTATGCAACATCATAAGCTGAGCCATAGAGTTTAACTCTCCCTCTTCATCCCCTAAATTTGGCCATACAGGTGTGCTTAAATCTGGTTGAGGTTGTGCTGGAGGATACGGGACAAATTGCTTTGTTGCCTATCCATCTAATATTGTCATACTTCCTGACCTGCAACTTATATTTGCATCAGCTGTGGCTAACCATGGGCATCCTAAAATGATAGGGTAACCAGACAAGTTGACTTTTGGGGATAGAATCATAAAATCTGCAGGATATTCTAGAGAGTCTAGGGTTACTACTACGTCTTCTATCATCCCATTAGGAGTGACAGTGGAGCTATCTACAAGTTGCAAAATTGTTGGGATGGTCCTCAATCCTTCTATGTTCAGCTTTTTCATAGTATCCTTTGTCATTACATTTATAGCAGAACCAAGATCTATCAAGACATTTTTAACTAATTGGCCATTTATAATCACATTCACAACTGGACTGCCTAGGTCAGAATATTTAGGAATAACCAATTTCCCTAACATGATGTCAGCGAATTGCCCTATGACATGGACTGTGGTTGGATCCTTTTTCTTCCTCCCTGTCTTTTTAAGACAGGCTTCTCTGATAGCTTTACCATAAATAGGAACATCCTTAATAGCTTGAAATAAAGGAATCTGAACATGCATATTCTTCAATTGGTCAATGATGTCAAAGGATTGTTCTTGTGTTTGTACAAGTTTTCTCTATATGAGTTTTTGTGAAAAAGGAGGTTCAACTGCTATTTGTGTTTGGGTTGAACTAGTTACATTTGTTGGGTCAACCGTTTGTGGTGGAGAAGCTGTTGGTATTGATGCTATAGGAGTATCTGGTATTTTAGTTATGAGAGGTGATTCAGGTGTTGGTAGGGTTGTACCAGATCTCAAATGTATATTTACAACATTTAGAACGTAAGCAGGATATTGCTGAGCATCAATAGAATACATGGGTTGTTGTGGCTATTGGTTATTTGGATTTGGCTGGGGTTGTGCAGGCAATTGAGTCTGCTTTTGAGGTCCAGAATTTGAAGGTGGTGGCATTAGTTCAGGCACATTTGCTTCAGGTGGTAAAGGTGGGTATCCAGCATTGTTAGGCCACTACTGAGGTCCTCTCCATTAGTTTTTAGGCTGCCATTTCCCTTGGGGTGGTTGCCATTGGTTTGGGAATTATGGCCATTGAGGCCGTTATGGAGGATACCATTGACTTTGTGGATTATTTTTCCAAACATTATTCCAATTAGGTTGACTATATTGTGGAGGACCTTGGACACTACAATTTTGCCATTGACTACCATATGGATTTGAATTTTGTAAAGGGTCTTGAGGCATACCTTGATGTGGGGCCCATGGCCGGTGTTGAGCAATGAAGAATACTTGCTCATCTTCTCCTTCTATCTTCAAGTACTCAGTTGGAAGATACTGGTTCTCCATATTAGTAATCAATTTGCATTGGCAATCTTTCTTCTATTTCTGGCAGTGTGGACAGTACTCAACTAACTGCACTCCGCCTCTGCATGTTTCTTCTTAGCAACCATTGTATCCAAATGTGTAGCGACATCATTGATGATGTCCTGCTTGAAGTCAGACAACAAATTTGAAATCTCTAGCTTTTAAATACCAGCAGAGCCACTTCCTTTGGCTATTGATGAGCAAAATCCCCTTCCTTTCTTTACTGCTGACCTAGAGTAGTTCTGGAAAATCTTCTGAAGGTCATCCCATGAAGATTGGGTTATATCCCATCCTACCATCAAATCCAATGCTTCAAGGCAATTCTCATTTACTCCTCTAAGAAAAATCAACTTCTGGGACTCCTCTTGCAAGGCATGTTGTGGGTTCTTCTGCAAGTTAAACAGGAAGTGAGATATATAATCTTCTAATGTTTCATCTTCTCGTTGTGACATTCTAAAAATGTCATCACCTTTTGAATCATTTCCCCTACGATATTCCTTATACTTATTAAGAAATAGGTGTCTCATATCATCCCAATTTGTTATTGCATTTATGTCCAGGCCCATGAACCATTTTAATGCTGACTCTTTCAGTGTGGCTGGGAATAACTTTAGCTTATGACTATCATGATTATAGTCAAAACTCTGGTACAAGATATCAAATTTGAACAGAAAAGTATCAGGATCCTCTATGACAAGGCCATAAAACTTTGGTAATGTTGATGCAGGTATATTTTTTAGGTTAGGATTATTGACGAGACTTGGTATTGGAAATGGAAATGTGTGAGATGCCATAGCTGGAGGTATAGGATATTGAAATTGTGGCCTGAAGTTGGTAACTGTTGGTGGATTTTAGACAACAGGTGGTACTAGAGTGGGGTTAGTATGGAAGGTGGCCAATATTTCTTCAAATGGACAAAGGTCAAATGTCTTCTGGGTGTTTTCTTCTATTGAAGATGATGATGCATTAAACTTTGGGCTTGCATCAAGAAATGACAATTCAGGTTCTTCAAATTCTTCTTCTGGTTTTACAAGCTCCTTAGGAAGGAATCTACCATTGACATCTCTCCTTCTTCGATGCATGCAAGAAATTGGTGACTTGTTAATCAAGCTCACAACTCTGTGATTCTTAGCTAACAAAGTAATCTTAAAATAAAGGACTCATGAAGGTTCCTAGTTTGACACCATCCTCGGCAATGACACCAAAAATGTACGATTTCATAATAGATGAAGATAATCACACCATTGTCTCTCTCAAGGATAACATATCTATTCCAAAGATTACCTTACTCCATCATGAAATACACTTGAATTGTCAACCCAGGGATGTAGGACTTGAAATGGGTCAGCACGGTATGTGCACTAAGTTCCTTCAAGAATCTTAACTCCTATGCTGCAGGAAAGTAAAATGCATCGAAAGAATCTATACTGCTGCTACAAGATAGTAAATACACTTAGGCTAACAACGAATAACTATAGAAAACTTGGAAAATGAACCTAAACTAGTTAACAACCCAAAACATTCACCATGATCATTTTCCACAAGTGTTGCAGGAACTTTCACAGTAACAATGCTGCGGGACTAATACAGTAAATCTATATTGAAAATAGGAAATTGCAAGGAATGAATCTACTCTACCTAAATCTACTTCCACCTCCCAAGTGGGCCCCCTTGGTTGGCTTCAAACAACTATGAACGCAACAAGTATTCCAAAATCACTCTTTCATTAAAATCATTCCTTCATTTCATAAAATGAACAATACATGAAGAACATGAAGAGTAACTTCTGAATCTTAAACCAACATTGTCTATTTTTTCATTAGCTTACTAAGATGATCTCAATCCATTATATAGTGGATTGGACATTTATTACAAACAAAAACATGAAAGTCTTTAAACAAACATCACCAGAAAAGAGGGTGGAAGATCAACCATGACTTAGTATATTTATTACTGAGTAATAGAATAATAACTTGCAGGGAATATAGCAAGTTGTGTCTTCTAGATTTTTGGAACAGTAACTCCTCTACTGGCACAACTTATCCACAGGAACTAAACTGCACTTTCCTTGCCATGATCAGTCTTCATCATCCTTTTCCTTTAATGCAATAGTCACCACCCTTTGTGTTGCTCCTCATTTTCCTGAAAAGTTAGAAACATCCGGAATATATATGCAAGATAACATTCCTACTCTCATTCAAATATTAGAACATAGCTTTAGATATTTATATGAAATACTGCATTCTATGTATAATATTAAGAAAAGTATGTCATCACACTACCCATAGGTTTAGTAAGTTCTAGCTGTCTCTTGGCATAAGTTCACAAATATTTACACAAATTTTTTGGAAATGTTTTTGACAAAGCACAAAGAGTAAATGAAACTATATCAAAATTAAGGCATTAATGTGCCTCATCATATAGTTTGAAAGTTATAGCTATTTTTCAATAAGTCTATTAGTTAGGACTAGAAAGATAAAAAGTAGGTGTATGTCTAACCACATTAAACAAAATCAAATGATAATATTTTTTTAGAAGATTCTAGATAAAAGTAGTAGACTCATGTCTGGATGTGATGTATATTTTTTTGTATTTTGTTTCTAAGTAAATAATTAATTTTGATTTTTCTGCTACAAATTTTCCTAAATATAAAAACTCTCATGTCTGACCACCTTAACTTAGTCTAAACTTCATCAAATTGAAAGAATTGTTTATTATTATTGAACTAGGTGAAGCATAGAATGTGATGTATATTTTAGATTTCAAAAATGTTATATTGTTTGAAAGTTATAGTTGTTTTTCAAAGAGTCTATCAATCAGGACTTATTTTTCACATCGCCACCTTTTGGCATACCATGATCCTGCACATACCCTTCTATTTTATCCAAAAAGTTCATTCCTCGATACTAATATTGGGAGAAAATTGAGTGCTTGTTCACTAGACTATATCTATATTCTGATGAGTATTATATTAATTTCTAGATATCTTGAAGCAGACATGTAATACCTCATAGCAGTGAGGTGTGAGTATATCTAAGGGATGAATTAATAGTTTTGGTACTAAATATTAAACTTATTTAATACTGCATCTAGATTTGGAAAGGTAAGATTATTGATGCTAAGTTAAAAACCTAGATATAATATATATTTAATGATGCTGAAAAGGGCTATGGGGAGTTCCTCCAATATCTATCTTCTATCATATCCATCATAGATCTATACTCTATTACATGTGACTAGAGACTATATATTCAATGAAGGTTTTGGAGTATTATAGTTCAATCAATTACAATCTGTTATTCCTTGCTTTTATTAATGGGTTAAAAGGTGTTTTGATTGTAAAAATCCAAATTTATTTGTCAATGCATGATAGGGGGACATGTCTATTATTTTCCAAAATCACATTAATATGGCCCTATACTTTAGCTGGGAACAGGAACTTGAAGTTTTAAGCTACATATATTGAATGCTTTTTAAGATAATTCTCGTTCTAACTTTAGCCTAGAGAATAGGGATTAACTTGAATTCATCTCCTCAGAAGAATGTACTTTGTCCTAATATTATAGTATTGCTCTTAGATATTCTACTCCTAAACATGCTAATCTGCACAATGTACTGACAGATCATTAGCCTTACATGAAACTCCTAAGCGAATGGGATATGAAGTGAGTACAACATCCTAACTTATATTGCATTTGACCTTTGTAGTGGAGTATGCTCTCAAAAGTTTAAGGATTGGTGTGCGCTATATACATATGTATGCTTGTGAAGCTTTTCTTACTCAATAATCTTTGCCTAGATTGATCTTTTCCTTAGAAACCATTTAATTTAGATAGGTCCTATCCTATACTAAAAGTTTATACAACTAGTTGAGTTAATTTCTATATTAACATACATATGAATATGGTATGATTAATACTAAAAAAGTTATCATTTTAGTGTGCCATAGGTGATGGGCCTATGAATCTACCATACTAGGTTATGAATGATGACTAGTATGGAAAATTTTATCTATACAAATATTAATAATATTGATTAAATTTTATATTTTAATTATGATTATATATCTTTGCATTTTGGATCTTCTAATATATTGTATATTGAAATAAGTTCTAAACACCATAGAATTTTGGTTTTATTTATTAGTACCTTGAAATAATACATGTTATTTGTAGGGTATAGACTATTGGGGCTATTTTAAATTCCCTAGAATTTACATTGGATTTAGCGATACTTAATAAGGCTATTGGAAGAAACTAAACTATCTTGGTGAATTAACTTCTTCTTATACAGTTTCACCATTTGCTCCCTGATTAGCAAGAATATCAGCTCCAGTATTACCTTCTCTATAACTGTGTTTAATTTCATACTAGGGGATAGTGTCCAAAATTTCTATAATGTCTTCTAATTTCGAGTTTAGTTTCCAATTTGGGATTTTCCTTGTTTTGATAGCATTAATAATTATTTGGGAGTCTCCTTCAATTTCTATATTTGAAAGGCCTTGTTGTTTACATAATTTGAGTCCTTCCAAGGCAACCTTACATTCTACCATGTTATTAGTTATAGGATTGATGGGCCTAGCAAATTTAGATATAATTTTTTCCCTTCCAATTATGAATAATCCCTCCAATTCCTGCTATGCCTGGGTTGCCTTGGGATGCCCCATCAAAATTTAACTTATACCATCCTTCTTTAGGAGGTGACCATTTACAAGTACTTCTGTCAATATTTTTTTTGTTTCCTCCTTTACCAAATAATGGTGGGATAGCCAATCTAGGCCAAATTCTTCTGATATTATTATCCCATTGCTTAAAAGAGTTTTCATAACTAGTCTGATTTTGAAGTTTGTTATTAATTATTTCAATAATTGACGCTTCTATTTTGTTAGTTATTGATCTCCATTCAAGTTTTTGATTTGTAAATATTCTCCTATTACTTTCTTTCCAAATTTCTCACAATAATATCGATGGAGAGATTACCCATATATCTTTATATAGGATATCCGTATTTAGAGAGGGCCATGCTTTGAGAAAATCCACCATATCAAAAGGCCTAGCTGAGTGCCAATTTAGACAATTTCTTAACCAATTCCAACAGTTAAGTGTAAATGGGCAGTTTAGGAGTAAGTGGTTAGCATCCTCTTCTTGTCATTCACATAATGGGCACCTTGAAGGACCTTCAAAACCTAGTTTTTGAATTTTGTCAGCAGTCAAAATTCTCTTTTGTAGTGCTACCCATAGGAGTATTCTTGCCTTAGGGAGACATGCATTGTTCCAGCATAAGTTTAAAGGGATATCCAGGGTATCCTTGTTATGTTCCTGCATAATTGTCTTATAACCATCCTTAACTTTATAATTTCCATTATTGGAACCAACCCATATTAGTTTGTCCTCTCTATTTTTTTGTATGATTACTCTATCTTTGAGGATATCTTTAATTTTTTGTCTATCATTAGGATCTATTGGAATATCATCTATATTTTTCCATGCTAATTCTCCAGCTAGGGATATATAATCCTTTACAAAACAACCCCTAATAGTTTTACATCTTTCTATAAATTCTTGATTAAAACCAGATTTAGTGGGAGGGGGAAATCCTCCCCAAGAGTCTTCCCCAAAAGGGGCCTTATCACCCATCCCAATATCCCATGTGAGAAGGTTGTTAATAACTCCTCTACTCTCTATTATAAAATTCCAGATCTGAGATCCTTTAGCATGTGAATGGGATCTGAAAATGTTGATGGAGTCCGCATTTGGGATATATTTGTTCAAAAGGATAGAGGCCCATTTACTATTAAGTTCTTGATTTAGTCTCCAAATGAGTTTGGCACCTAGTGCTTTATTTTGCCACTAAAATTTTTTTATTCCTAATCCACACTACTACATTTGGGGCCAAATTTCAATAGAAGCTTCTGATGGGTAATTTTTTTATTATGAATTTGGTGTTTTTTTTGTAATAGGCCCTGATGGTGTTGGTATTTCAATGGGTGTTTAATTGACCATCAGAATTCTGACAGATTCAGGGTATAGATGAAAAAAAAGTGAAACGGCCTCATCATTTTTATTTCAATTGGATAGAGAAGGAGCAGGATAAGGAGCAAAAGTTGTGCATAGGAGAAGGTATGTGATTTCTTCATCTTTCGAGCCTCTCGCATCATATTCAAATGCATTGCATTTTATTTGATCATGAATGATCTTTGAAATGACTGCATTCTACTGGTGTCGTGCCCTAGCTCGTGCTTTAACTCCATTATTTGATGTTATTGGTGCTTGTGCTCAAGAATATCCATTTTTTTGAAATGTTGACTATGGTTATCAAATGGACAACCCCTGAGCTTCTAGCTAGGTGCCATTTGTATATTTGATAGCTTAGGGCATCAAATGTATTGTATCATTGATAGCTGAGACTTTGTTAAAAGGAAATAGGACAAAGAATGATTTTGATTTAGTCTCTCCATTTTGATCCCTAAGTGGCTTACAACCCTAGAGAAGTATATGCAAATTTACAGATGCAGTTGCAGTATACATTGTAGTATATGTAGATATTGTATAAACAAAGAGAATACTCTGAAGAGGAAATGCTTCAATGTGGAACAATTGAAGGACACTATTTTACTTTTATATGGACATCTGTAATGTTTTTGATATATTTCTGAGATAACAAAACCATAGAAAGAATAGCATATATAGAAGAAAGTAAAGAATAATGATCATACTTTGAGATATTGTGGAAAATTAAAGGAAAGAATGCTTGGTAGGGTTATCATGCAATTAGTGAGTGATCCTTCATTCCCCTCTTCTAGTGACCCTTCAAAAATGGGTTATCATGCAATCAGTGAGTGATCCTTCATTCCCCTCTTCTAGTGACCCTTCAAAACTGGGTTATCATACAATCAGTGAGTGGTCCTTCATTCTCCTCATCTGCCCTGCATCCAAACATATTGGAAATACACAATACAATGATAACAAGTCTTTCAAAATCACCCTTCCCTCAAGGAACACTATCAACCATCTCTTCCACATAGCATTTCACTGTTGTATGAGTGGATTGTGTAGGAACAGTTAACATTAAACAAGGAGACAACTCCTTAACACATCTTGGAAACCATTGAATTCAATAATAAATGAAACCTAACACCAAAACTATTCCTTTCATTCACTTCTACCAAGAATAAAGCATTTAATCCATTCAATATTACATATAATCATTAGACAGTTACATTTCATGACTGTGTAGAGGAATAGTCACGACCAAAATGATCAAAACTACTTTCACCCTTGCACAAGCTATTCCAAAATTCAAGTAAAATGAGCAATATGCTATATCAAATAATTCATATTCATAGTAACCATTCAAAGGATCATTTTGTCAATGAACCCTTTGATTGTACCCCTGCAACAGAGAAAGGAAACCTCAAAATAGAGAAAGGAAACTTAGTAAAACCAGTCTATGCCGTTGTTTGTGAGGGAAACTTAGTCACAACATCAAGTATCATCTCATCATGGTCTATTCACCATGTTTCAACACCCCATTCACTCTGATCTATTCAACTTACACCATTCTTCTTCTCCAGGACTCAAAGGCTTGAAACAATATACGTGGTTAAAATTCATGAAATACTAAAGAAGACCTACTATTTGTTAGACAAATCTTCATTGTCCCCCACAAAAAACTAAGTAATAACTAGTCTACCCTTAATTTTTTTAACAATGCACCATATTAGATAAAGTAGGTTCTATCACACATGGCACAAACTCTCTTCAAACTCATAATACGTTGTCTATGTAGTACAAAACTTATGAGATTCTAAAGAAGGCTTCCACCTTTTGAATTTTCAAATACCAAATACACACACAAGGGTCTTCATTGTCATTCGATCACCCTTCCAGTCACCTTTTTCCAATAACCATTTTGTAAATTGAAACTAGTACACTAATTCGTATAACAGTTCTTCACTGTGCTCAACTACACTTTACAAATTTGTTTGTGGATCGATCTGTAATCAACATGAATTCATAGGAGAATAGAAATACAACACATTAAAACATTAATTATCCTCTATCGACTTCCACTACCTTTTGCATATTGGTGATGTGTTCGATCATGAAGATAATATGGTTAACAAATAGTAGTACCAAATGAGAAAACTAAAACAAAAATGACTTGCAAAAACAAGTGAAACCTTTGGGAAAACATAACATTCATAGAGACAATCAGATGCAATTACAAAATAATATTTCATTCATCTTGTTTCATATTGCATTTCTCATCTTGTTTCCCATTGATTCTCTTTTTTTCTAAATCACTATCAAGCTTTATTATGCAAAGATTCCTTTACTTATGATTCATATGTCACAATCATGTGATATTATGGTCTATAATTTTAAATAAATCCCCTCCCCATGCTGGATAATTTAAGCTTTACCCATAGTTGCTAGTCTGTAGGAAGACTGGAAGTCAAATTTCTATTGCCCATCACCAAACCTACAAATTTGTCAACCTTGTTTCAAGACTCTTTCACTAACATCTTTCATAAGCATCATTATTATGTATGTAGATTTTCAAATACCATAAGATCAATATAAAAAATTGCAAGAGAATTATCAACTATGCAATAAAGCGATGGGCATATAAAGCAACAACCCAAACATCCAATCATTGGATTGTTTGTAAGCCTTTCTATGATATCTCATGCTGACTTAGCCTAGCACCATTGACTATAACATTGAAAACTATACATTGGACTATAGCCACTTAGCCTAGCACCGTTGACTATCACAGAGACACAGGCACGACACATGGTCTGACTACTACAGGGTGTATGACATAAACATTGGAACAGACATGGCATCCCATGGGACATGGGGGCATATTTTTCTATGGGTGTAAATGCCTAAGCATTCAAATTTGCCTAAGCAGTACTTTGAGTAGTAGTCCAACATATGTACTACTATGAAAATCATCACAAGTCCATTTGTTGGAGGGCTACTCAGTACACATGTTTGGAGGTCGGAAGGAAACAAGAGAATTTGAAGAGTCATGATTCTTAAGATTGTACTTAATATAGCCAAGCTTCATTCAATGGCACATTCAAACATGAAAAAAACCATTCTTAAACCCAATTAAACTAGTAAACCAAAGGACATACTGATTATAAATAAACTAGTAAACCAAAGGACATGCTTTTACTACTAAGTCTCTGTTTGTTGACCATACTGACTATAAGTACTTGACATATATCACAAATGTTACTAATTAAGGTTGGCGGGATGATTATGCCTATCCTGAAAAAAGACTGTCAAATCATTATGCTTTCAAATCAATTACCTATCAATGTATCCCTTGTGAGGGAGAGAAGCCAAACACATAAAGAACATGCACATAAACACGACAACTGAAAAACTTAAATGGAATACACCAAGAAGTACCAAATGATGAATGCTCAATTGTTGTAATGGCAAAGCAATATCAGAATCGTCCATTTCTAGAACTTGATTTTTCTATAGTCCTAATGATTTTTCTTATTTCTTGTCTGTGCTTGGTGACATGATTTTGAACATTGTTAACATACTTAAATGGAATACACAATACCAAATGATGAATGCTCAATTGTTGTAATGGCAAAGCATCAAAACTATCCATTTCTAAAATTTGATTTTGTATAGTCTTAATTATTTTTCTATAGTCCTAATGATTTTGAAAATTGTTGACAAAGAGTGTTTCTTTTTTTGATTATAGTATAAATGATTTTTCTATAGTCGTAATGATTTTTCTTATTTCTTGTCTTTTGTCCCTTTTTGATTTCCTATGTTTGTGCTTTGTGACATGATTTTTTCACCTTCTTTTGATGGTATATTTCATTCAATCTATGTGGAATACTATTTTGTTCAGTATTTTATTTCAGCTTCATATTTCTTTCATTTTTCATATACACAGAGACTACACATGCTGATAAAAAAATGAGCTATTCAATTTAGGTTTACTTTTCATTATTGGAAATGGTTAATATTTCTGATGGTACTCCTTGGTGTATTTCATATAAAAATAATAAATGTAGTAACGATGGTCCGGTGCATTATTGATTTATAGGCTCAATGAATCTTGTCAATGTGGTGGTTGGTAGTGTGTGTTGAAGACTTCACGGACACCGAACAACCCTAGATGATAATTTTGGTGCTGCCCAAATAGAAAAAATGTTGCTAATGTGTATATATTTAATGTTTCTAATGTAAATACTATTCATTATAATATAAGAACTAATGTAGACTGGGCATCATAGGGAAATAATGGCTGCAGATACTTTAGTGGGTCGATGACAACTCATCTACATCTATCCGCCCATCTCCACTTATCCGCGATGAAGGTTTTGAGTGCAAAACGTGTTAGGCTAGGGAAAATTCTGAAATTATATTTTTACGATGCCTTCTCTGTATTGTAATCGCATATCTTTGTTGCGATCATATGCAGAGATCAACTCAGGAATTAGTTAGTTTAGTATTTTCATATTGTAACTAATAGTTTAATATGGATATGACATAACTTCTCTTTGCCTCAAGTGTGCATATATATGGTTTACATCTTTTGTTAGAATAATTCTTCATGTTTATGGCTTAGGTGAGCCCCAATCTACTATCAATCACATGATTTAATGTATAGTGTTTTTTTGGTTATTCCATTTGTTCCTTGACCTTGACTATGGATAAACTATCATTTTCAAGCTTGAGTGAGGCTTCATACTATGCACCATCCGTAGATTTGTATGCAATGCTAATTTATGAACGTAAATAACGCATTGAACATAATCTATGAATATTGCGTGGTATGAAGTCTTGCTGAAGTTTGAGCATCCTCCCTTTATTCTAGTGGGATTGGAAGGAGTTCATTTTGGATGCAAAGGAGAAACGAGATACTCAAAGAGGAATTACACCAACAAATAAGAGAAGGTATAAATATTTTAATAGATTTTTATTATTAAATAATGAAATTTGCATATACTAGTGTTCTAAGCCTCCTCATTACATGATTTAAGGTCTTCATCCATGGATAAATTAAATTAGACTTACTATCCAAAACACATAAAAAACATGCACATAAACATGACAACTGAGAAACATAAATGTAGATTTCACAATAGCTGAGAAACATAATTGTAGGCATCATAGTCACATTCTTTTGGAGATAATGTAATTGAGTTGTGTACCCAAGCGATGGAGAGAAACTTCTACACCCCCGATTCCAAGTTGAATACATATGTTGGAGGACCTTGTATTCATGAGCAACAGATGTAGTCAACTTGGAATCGGAGGTGCAAGAGTTGCTCTCCATCGTCTGGGTATACAACTCAATTATGTTGTCTCCAAAAAATTGTGACCATGATGCCTACAATTATGTTTCTCATCTATTGTGTTCTAGGACCCCTTATGACCCTTTATGACCATTTATGATCCCTAAGAATACATCTTAGAGGTCTTAAAATGTCATAAAGGGTCATAAGAGGCTCCTAGGAGGGGCCAAATGAGCTTCCACCTTCACGTGGTTGGCCCTGTTAAGTAGAGAATGTTATACTCTTCTTGAAACAAAGAGAAGCTCAATAATTTAAGGTCTCAGTCCACGAACAAATTAAATTAGACTTACTATCCAAATTGGTACATTGATGAGAATCAATGATGGGCCAAAGTTTTTAGATTCTGAGAAGACATATATGTAGTGGAAATCCATAGAGCAGATATAAAATACTGGAAGAGAAGAATTCCTCATCTAATTTGTGAAATGCAAAAGTGTCTACCTTCAACCTTTTTCAATGCACAAAAACACTACCTCATACACCAAGTTGAGGAGATTGAAATGTGTGGACCCATACACACTCAGTCAATATGGATGGTTGAGAGACACCTAATATTTTTTATGGATCTATCACAGTAAGTAAGCTAAATAGATGATATTTCAAATTTAATTATTTACCAATTAGTTTATTTGATGTTAAGTTCCAACATAAAGTGAGTAAATTTGTTTTAAGTAAGAAAATAATGATAACATGAATGTGTATGAAATTGAAATGTAGCCTGCCAATTCTTGCCATACACAACCTGTGCGTGTTGATGAAAATGAGGATGTGCATCACAGTAATACAAGTAAACATCTTAAATTGATTGGTGTAGTAATACAAATTTAATTGTAATTGGTGTTTGGATTAATGTAAAAATTTATATTGCAGCTGTAGAGAGTGTAGAGGTTGTTGTTAATGAGCAGGTTGAGGTTGAGGTTGAGGCTAGACAAACTGACCTCAATGTTGATGATGTGACTAGATTAGGTAAAGAGCTATACGATTATGGCTTGTAAAGTACTGAAATACTTTAAAATGTTTTTAATGTTTCTAATTATAATAAAATGTTTTTAATTTAAACCTTTTATATGTTATTGCAGATGACTCCCCTTTGCATCAACCGAGAACTAGGCATGCATTGAGATCTAATGAGAGGGTAGATGATCATCATGATGATATCGATACTCCTCTTAACGATTACTTCTTAACAAACTAGAAATCAAAAGAAAAAAAAGAAATGATTGTCATCTATGCACCTTAATTGATAATGACTGATTTTTATATGCCAATGAATTTAATTATGTTGTATTGAATGTTCATAAATTTTATAATGTGTTAATGAATGTTATCATGTGATAATTAATGAATGTCACATTTTATTAATGTGTGAATGAATGTTATCGTGTGATAATTAATGAATGTTCCATTTTATTAATGGATGAAATAATGAATAAATGTTAGATGTTAACGGGGAATTTAGAGTGATGTTGGGGGGGGGGGGGGGGGTGGCGGTGGGGCCAAATGAGCTTCCACCTTCATGTGGTTGGCCCTATTTAGTAAAGAATATAAAACTATTCTCGAAACAAAGTGAAGTTCAATAAGTTTGTTCCTTACATAGGGTCTCAAGTGTAGCCTTTATCCCACTCTCAACATTGCAAGGCTTCAAGTGGTGTTCTGAGATTAGTTTCTCCATCTCCCACTGACATCTTGTCTTTCTCCTAAGAACTCTCACCAAGCTCTGATACATGGATGAGCAGAAGATGTCCCTTATAGGCTACACATATATAATATGGTAGATCTAGGGAACAAATATACTACAACATAGAATGAGTAAACATGAATCTATAGTTTCTTCATTCACAATGAAAATTCAAATTACAAGCCATATTTTAGATTTAATATTCATATTCATCTTTATCATGATCATAGCCATTACAGTCAGCATTTGGTTCAACTTCATTTGAACCACACTCCATGTCGAGTATGATTATAAGGCATGGAGTGTGGTCATACCCATGTTACCATAATAATGAGTTAGCCTATAAAATTATGAATAAAATACTACAGGTGCACCTGGGATTGGCCTAGGCACCCAAGTTCCTACCAAAGGAACCCAAGTCAAACCCAGAGGAGAACAAAAGTAGAACCGAAACTGATGTAGGAGCATCCTGGGTGTAAGAGCAATCTTGCATCACCCAAAAATATTTCTATTTTTGAATTCAATAAGGGCTATCTTGTGTAGGGTTGTTATTTATGGAAACTTGCTATTTTTAGTAAGTTGGTCATATGATCTCAGAATGTTCTGATTTCACATGTGGAGGTTCATCTCAGTCGTATCAGCTTGCCGGTAAAGTTTCATGGCTAGATCAGGTCTAGTTTTGAAGATATTAAAGATTTTCGGCATTGGCAGCAGGGTACAAAAACTTTGAACTCAATTTTGAAGGCTTTAGAGGCCCTGAATGAGGTCAAAAATTTTGGTGGCGAGCACCTATGTGGGTCAAGCCTATAGAGTGCTTCATGACATTTCCAAAATGGGGTTATAATAGTCAATCGGGTCAACTAGCGATGACTTATGGTCTTCAAAAGTTGGGTCACCTAAAATGGTAGAAAATAATTTTCCTTCAAAATTTCTATTTGGGTTTCAAAAGTCATTTTGAGCTGACTTTGATGTAATAAATTGTAAAATAAAATAATTCTAAGTTTGGTCGACCCTAAGGGCTAAATTTTTGGAACCTTCTCGGGTGATGGAAATTGCCTATATAAAGAAGGCCCATAGTGTTGTCTAGGGCAGTTCTAGGTAGATTTGGGTAATGATTCGAGGCTTGTCCTACAGAATATTGTAAGGGAATGCCCATGTGGCTTTGCATATTGTAATTTTTAAAGTTTGTAATTTCAAATTTGTGGAGATAATAAGAAGCCAATTTTCTATTCTTGCATATTGTTGTTGTTTCTCTATTTTTGTTATATGTTTGTGGTATAAGGGGGAGCACCCTTCATCAAGTGGTATCAAAGCAGGAGTTCTTGAATGTGTAAATAGATCACCAACTATGAGGCAGCTTGCACCAGGACTGTGGTTAGGGTTTCAGTGCGCATCGCGAAAATGCCTCCATGAACAGAACGTGGTAGAAGAGCTGGTGCTATGACACTTGAGGTTAGAGAGCTGTAGAGACAAGTGCGAGCATTGCAAGAAGAGATTCTTAGAGGAATGAATCTTAATGTCAGAGATGAAAGCGAGGATGAAGCCGAAGAAGAATATCAAGAAGGAGAAGCTGAAATTGTGAACCAGGAGGAAGACAGACTTTTTCGGGCCATTTCCAAGATTGGAAAAAGACCTAAGATTGAGGTTCCTACATTTCATGGAAATCTTAACCCAGAGGAATTGATCGACTGGATCAATGAATGTGAGGAATATTTTGAGTATGAAGATGTTGAGGATCCTGATAGGGTCAAATTTGCGAAGGCCAGACTGAAAGGTCATGCAAAGATCTGGTGGCAATAAATTCAATTGGAGTGAAATAGAAGAGGAAAAGATAAAATCACAAGATGGGATCGAATGGTGGATAAATTGAAGTGACAGTTCATTCCTGTTGATTATGAGCTTGACCTACTAAAGAAAATGCAAAGTTTGAAGCAAGCAAAAAGATTTGTTCAGGAGTATACAAAGGAGTTCTATCGACTCCTCATCAAAACAGGCCATGTAGAAGCTAATAAGGAGAAAGTTTCCCGATACCTTAATGGGTTAAGGCCAAGCATTCAGGAGGAGTTGAATTTGGTTTGAATGAATAGTATTAAGGAGGCATACCAGTTTGCCCTAAAAGTAGAGGAAAAGTTGAACACAAAGTTTGAGAGTAGACAAAATGGAAGAGGTCATGGTGGAAGATCTGGTGGATGGTCATATGGTGGCTAAAATAAAGATCTGAAAAAGAAGGATGAGGCCAATAGTAGCCAAAATCAGAGAGGAAATAATTCCAATCACTTCTAGGATCAAAGTAATAGAGATCAGAGAGGAAGAGGAAGAGGACAAGGATCTAGAAGAGGAGGCTTCCATGTAACATGTTTTCATTGTGGAGAAGAAGGTCATAAGGCATTTGAATGTCCTCAATGCCAAGGAAGGATAGATAGAAAAAATGAAGGCCAGACCAGAGTTGCACATGTAGATGAAGATGCCAAATCCTCACATTCTGAAGATGTTGAAAGAGGAGAAACACTAATTAACAAAAGAGTCTTGTTGAGTGGTGAGAATGAACCTGAACAAAGGAGGAGCCTGTTTCGCACCAGGTGCAAGTGTGAGGGTAAGTGTTGTGATGTGATTATTGATAGTGGAAGCACTGACAATTTGGTGTTAGAAGAGATGGTGACAAAGCTGGAGCTCAAGAGATAGAAGCACCCACATCCATATCGGATTGCCTAGGTAAAGGATGACCACAAGGTCATAGTCAATCAACAATGCCTAATGAAGTTCAAGATTGGCAGGTACCAAGATGAGGTACTGTGTGATATCATATCTATGGATGTATGTCATATGTTGTTGGGTAGACCATGACAGTTTGATAGATGTGATGTACATGATGGTCATGCAAATACCTATTCCTTGACAAAGGATGGAATGTGACATAAGCTAAAGCCATTGAATGACATAGAAGAAAAGGTATGTGGTAGTGCAAGAATAAATTTTGTTGATGGAAGAAAGTTCCTAGATGGTATGAGGCATGAGCATGTGTATGTTGCTTTAATTCCAAAAGCTGGTAAGGAGGAAGTAGAAGATGTTCCTGTAGAAGTTGTAGATTTTTTAGATGAATTTCAAGATATTGTATCTGATAATGTGCTTGATAGATTACCACTAGTCAGGAAGATCAGTCATCAGATGGACTCGATCCCAAGAGCGAGTTTGCCGAATAAGGTAGCACACAGAATGACACCTGCATAAAGTGAGGAATTGAACATACAAGTACATGAGTTGCTACACAAAGGATTGATCCATGAGAGTCTGAGTCCATGTGCTATATTAGTGGTATTATCACCAAAGAAGAATGGAGAGTGGAGGATGTGTACAGATTCCAGAGCAATAAACAAGATCACAATCAAGTACAGGTTTCCATTGCCACGAATGGATGATATTATGGACTGTTTGAGTGGAGCAATGTATTTTTCAAAGATAGATCTGAAGAGTGGATATCATTAGATTCGGATCAGAGAAGGAGATGAATGGAAGATTGCCTTCAAGACAAAGGAAGGATTGTATGAGTGGTTAGTCATGCCTTTTGGGCTAACCAATGCACCGAGCACTTTCATGCGGCTCATGAACAAGGTTCTGAAAGAATTTCTGGGTAAGTTTGTCATTGTTTACCTACATGATATTTTGATCTTTAGAAAGACATTGGAGGAACATATGATGCATATTCATATGGTGTTTGAGAAGCTAAGAGATGAGAAATTGTTGATTAATTTAAAAAAGTGCAGTTTTGTGAAGAAAGAGTTAGTGTATTTGAGATTTGTAGCTTTAGTAGAAGGTCTAAAAATGGACCCAGAGAAGGTACAGGCTATCCTTGAATGGCCTACTCCAAGGAGTGCTACTGAGGTAAGATCTTTTCATGGTTTGGCTAGCTTTCATAGAAAGTGGACTAATGGGGCAGAAAAGAGTTTTCAATTGTTGAAACAAAAAGTTACAGAACAACCTGTTTTAGCACTTCGAAATTTTAATAAGGTGTTTCAAGTAGATTGTGATGCTAGTGGTACTGCAATAGGAGCTGTTATGAGCCAAGAAGGTAAACCTGTTGCTTATTTGAGTGAGAAGTTAAATGATGCCAAGAGGAAGTATTCTATTTATGATTAGGAATTTTATGCTATATTTCAGGCATTAAAGAAGTGGAGACATTATCTGCTTCCTAAGGAGTTTGTTTTGTATATTGATCATCAAGCTTTGCAATATTTGAATAGTCAAGGAAAGTTGAATCAGAGGCATTTGAAATGGGTTGAGTTTTTGCAGAGTTATACATTTGTTTTGAAACACAAGAGTAGAAAGTCTAATAGGGTTGTAGATGCTCTTAGCAGAAGGCAACTATTGCTGACAGAAATGCAGATTGAAGTGGTTGGGTTCAAAGAACTCAAGAATTTGTATCCAAAGGATCTTGATTTTGGTGAAGCTTGGAAAGCTTGTATAGAACTTGTTACTCTAGACAGGATGAAATGGCTAGATTTCATCATCCAGGATGATATGCTATTCAGAGGGAGTTAGTTGTGCATTCCGCAAAGTTCTATGAGGTAGAATCTCATCAAAGAGAAGCATAGTGGAGGATTGGCTGGACATTTTGGTCATGATAAAACCATTGCTTTGGTTGGTGAGAATTATTATTGGCCATAGTTGCAGCAAGATGTGAAGAAGATTGTATAGAGTTGTAGAGTATGTCAAATGGTGAAAGGAGTGAAGTAGAATAGAGGGTTGTATCAGCCATTACCTATACCAGAGAAGCCTTGGGAGGATATCAGTATGGACTTTGTTCTTGGTTTACTGAGGACTCAGCGGGGACATGATTCAATTTTTGTGGTGGTTGACAGATTTTTGAAGATGGCACATTTCATTCCCTGCAAGAAGACTAATGATGTTGTTCATGTAGCAGAATTGTTTTTCAGAGAAGTGGTGAGACTACATGGTTTACCAAAGACCATAGTTTCAGATCGAGATACTAAGTTTGTTGGATATTTCTAGCGGACATTGTGGAAAAAGTTGAAGATAAATTTGAAGTTTAGTTCATCACATCATCCACAGACTGATGGACAGACAGAGGTGGTGAATAGAAGTTTGGAAAATTTGCTGAGATGTTTGGTTGGAGACAAGCCAACAGGATGGGATTTGATTTTACCACAGGTAGAATTTGCATACAATAATTCTATCAACAGGAGCACTGGTAAATCACCATTCCAAATTGTATATGGAAATAGTCCAAGAAATGCATCTGAATTGAGAAAGATAGATAAAAGAGAAATAAGTAGTGCTGAAGCTGAGGATTTTGTAGAACATTTGAAGAACATCCATGGGGAGGTGAGGAAGCACATTACCAAGATGAATGCACAGTATAAGGCTAAGGCAGATGAGAAAAGGAGGCATAAGGAATTTTAGGTTGGGGATGAAGTCATGGTTCATTTGCGGAAGGAGCGGTTCCAATTAGTACATATAACAAGTTGAAAATGAAGAAGTTTGGACCATGTAAGATACTGAAGAAACATGATTCGGGAAATGCATATGAGGTAGAATTGCCTAGTGAGCTGAATATTTCACTAGTGTTTAACATTTTAGATTTGATAGAGTATCATGAAGGAAGTGTTGAAGATGATATCACAACAGCATAGTGGAGTATTCCAACAAGTAGTTCAGATACCAAGGAGATTGAAGACATACTAGACAGTCGTGTTGGCAGAAGCACATGGAACAGGACATATGAAGAATATCTAGTCAAGTGGAAAGGATGACCTATTGAAGATTCATCATGGTTGACAAAGGAGGAGGTTAACCATCTTGGTTTTCTTCTGCACACCTGAGTCATGATAGGGTCACTTCTCAAATTACCCCGGGTGTCTGATGCAGGAACATCCTGGGTGTAAGAGCAATCTTGCATCACCCAAAAATATTTCTATTTTTGAATTCAATAAGGGCTATCTTGTGTAGGGCTGCTATTTATGGAAACTTTCTATTTTTAGTAAGTTGGTCATATGATCTCAGAATGTTCTAATTTCACATGTGGAGGTTCATCTCAGTCGTATCAGCCTACCAGTAAAGTTTCATGGCTAGATCAGATCTAGTTTTGAAGATATTAAAGATTTTTGATATTGGCAGCAGGGTACAAAAACTTCAAACTCAGTTTTGAAAGCTTTACAGGCCCTAGATGAGGTCAAAAATTTGGGTGATAGGCACTTGTGTGGGTCAAGCCTATAGAGTGCTTCGTGGCATTTCCAGAATGGGGTTATAATAGTCAATCGGGTCAACTGGCGATGACTTATGGTCTTCAGAAGTTGGGTCACCTGAAATGCCAGAAAATAATTTTCCTTCAAAACTTTTGTTTGGGTTTCAAAAGTCATTTTGAGCTGACTTTGATGTACTAAATTGTAAAATAAAATAATTCTAAGTTTGGTCGGCCCTAAGGGCTAAATTTCTGGAACCTTCTCAGGTGGTGGAAATTGCCTATATAAAGAGGGCCCATAGTGTTGTCTAGGGCAGGTTTGGGTAGATTTGGGTAATGATTCGAGGCTTGTCCTACAGAATATTGTAAGGGAATGCCCATGTGGCTTTGCATATTGTAATTCTGAAAGTTTGTAATTCCACATTTGTGAAGATAATAAGAAGCCAATTTTTTATTCTTGCATATTGTTGTTGTTTCTCTATTTCTATTATATGTTTGTGATATAAGGGGGAGCACCCTTCATCAGGAACCCAACCTCAAACAAAGAACCGAATAACTTGGCTTTTTTCTAATTCAAGTTTATTTCTAAATTCTTCTATAATTCCAACCTGATTATTCCATATTTTGTTTTCCAATTTTCCTTCTTCCTTACTCCAAATTATGTTATGTTTTTATTTCCTTTTACTAATTGTGCTATTTCAAGGATCACCACGCATGACTTGGTTAAGATGATGAATGTTGTCAATGCCTTTATTACCAAGGAATCACCGCCCGCCATTAATGAATATTAATGATCATTGTTTCCTAAGGGTAATCATTGTTTGTGTATGTTGGTCATGCAAGTCTTTGGATGTGATTTGCATGTTATGAGGTTTGTCAAAAGTGGGGGTATGACCTGCTAGTTCGATTATAACATATTGACACTTACACCATGAAGAAGACAAATGATTAAACATAAAGAGAGGACCAACTGAATCATCTTGTGGTCAGTCTATATCACATTGAGAAACAACGTCAAGACTCAAGAATTAAAAAAATCAAAAGTTTCTTCAAGACCATGAATGATCAACAACATTCCATCAGAAAATAAAACACTAATCTATGTTATCATTAAGCCATAAAATATGTCTTTAAAGTTTAGAAGCATCACAAAAACTTTCAAGAAACATAGTACTATCCAAAATATGTCTTTAAATTTTATTTCTAATGATTATGATGATGTTGATGTTGATGTCTATAATTTATTTCACTTAATGATGCTTACTTAGATTGAATTTTGAATTGCCAAGTTGGAGGACACTTTCAAAGTTTAGGGTCTGTTCTACATGATACTCTTAGTTACAACTCAAATGAAACTCAACATATTTTTGATGTTGGGAAACCCACTACAAAAACTCATCCACGAGTGAAATTTAATGCTGTGAATCTTGGCATTGTTAATGTTATTACTTTTCCTCACGTTTCATATTTGTGAAAATGTTTCTTGCCACTATCTTCTTTTTCAATTCCTATATTTGTAGCTTTTTAGATCATTAACTTAAGCATTACATGTCTTTGTTCAAAGTTTATTCTAACACTATATTATATCTTATTCTTATTATATTAATGTTCTTTGTTGTGGGGTAGGAGGTCAATCTTCGTTGTCTTCATTGTGGGGGACAGTGAAGATTTCTCTGACAAATAGCAAGTCTTCTTTAGTATCTTATAATAACATGCTAAACTGATAAAGGTGTTATGGGCATTTAATCTGCAATTACTAATAGATTAAGCATATTATTACTATGCTTAATGTTCCATTTAAATGCATTTAACACAAAAAACAAATTTACAAAACTAAACCAATGGCATGTTTACAACAAAGATGTGTTGAGGAGTTTTCTCCTTGTTTAATGTTAACTATTCCTACACAATCCACTCATACAACAGTGAAATGCTATGTGGAAGGGATGGTTGATAGTGTTCCTTGAGGGAAGGGGGACTGTGAAAGACTTGTTATCATTGTATTGTGTATTTTCAATATGTTTGGATGTAGGGCAGATGAGGAGAATGAAGGATCACTCACTGATTGCATGATAACCTAGTTTTAAAGGGTCACTAGTTGAGGGGACAGTCAAGGTCCAGATGATTGGGCCATTGGAGGACCCTATTTCTTTGTATTAATTGCTATTCAAATTGGATGCATGGATTTTTTGTGAATTATCGGCTGCTATGTATCCTGCAACTACATCTGTAAATCTGCATATACTTCTCTAGGGTTGTAAGCCACTTAGAGATCAAAATAGAGAAACTAAATCAAAATCATTATTTGTCCTATTTCCTTTTAACAAAGTCTCAACTATCAATGATACAATACATTTGATTTCCTAAGCTATCAATACAAATGACACCTAGCTAGAAGCTCATAGGCTGTCCATTTGATAACCACAATCAACATTTCAAAAAAATGGATATTCTTGAGCGCAAGCACCAATAACATCAAATAATGGAGTTAAAGCATGGGCTAGAGCACGACACCAATAGAATACGGTCATTTCAGTGACAACAATATACAATGGCATCATTAAACATGCCAGTAATATCAACAAACATGAATCCAAACATTTAAAAACCAATGGCATGTTTACAACAAAGGTCTAATAGAACTCCCAACAATTCTTAAACATACTTTATCTGATATAATGAATTCTTAAACAATTAAGGTTGGAGTAGACATAGTTATCACACATTTTTTATGTGGTACAAGAAAGATTTGGCTAGGTCAAATCTTCCTTCGTGCTAACAGTCTATAGAATTAGAACTTTATTAACAATTGATCATATCAGATAACTAGTATGTTTAAGAATTGTTGGGACTAGTCCTTTGGCATGTATTAAAAAGAATATAATTTTCAGCATATTATTATCATTCTATTTCTTTGTTGTAAACATGTCATTGGTTCAATTTTGTAACTTCACTATTGTATGAGTGGATTGTGCAGGAACAATTAACATTAAGTAGAGAGCAAACTCCTCGACACATCTTAGAAACCATTGAATTCAATAATAAATGAAACCTAACACCAACACTATTCCTTCCATTCACTTCTACCAAGAATAAAGCATTTAATCCATTCAACATTAAATATAATCATTAGACAGTTACATTTTCTAACTATGTAGAGGAACAATCACGACCAAAACGATCAAAACTACTTTCACCCTTGCAAAAGCTATTCCAAAATTCAAGTAAAATGAGAAATATGCTATATCAAATCATTCATATTCATAGTAACCATTCAAAGGATCATTTTGTCAATGAACCCTTTGAATGTACCCCTACGACAAAGAAAGGAAACTTTAAAATAGAAAAAGGAAACTTAGTGAAACCAGTCTATGCCGCTGTTTGTGAGGGTACAGTCATGATAAGTGCCTCTCAAACCTCTCCAAACATCTAAGATTGTCTTTAAATACTTTATTGATATCTTCTAAACATTAACCAAATCAAACCTACATTTGAATCCACACACAATAACCCAAAAATGAAGGGTTTTGTATCCTTTAATGAATCTCAGTCACTGGTAATGCATAGATAGTCAAACCAGTAGTCTCCAAAGCATTCAATAAGTGACTGGATTGTATTTAATACATGCCAAAGGACCTATTGTATGAAATTGTCAATCACATAGCATTTCACTATTGTATGAGTGGATTGTGCAGGAATAGTTAACATTAAACAAGGAGCAAACTGCTCAACACATCTTGGAAACCATTGAATTCAATAATAAATGAAACCTAACACCAACACTATTCATTCCTTTCACTTCTACCAAGAACAAAGCATTTAATCCATTCAACATTACATATAATCATTAGATAGTTACATTTCCTGACTGTGTACTAGAGGAACAGTGACGACCAAAATGATCCAAACATTTGAATATAGTGAATTGATATCCTTGAGCACAAGCACCAATAACATCAAATAATGGAGATAAAGCATGAGCTAGGGCACGACACCAATAGAATGTGGTCATTTTAGAGAGCATTCATGATCAAATAAAATGCAATGCATTTGAAATTTGCAGTCGAATATGATGCCAGATGCTCGAAAGATGCAAAAATCACATACCTTCTCTCACACTCAGCTTTCGCTCCTTTTCTCCCACTCCTCTATCCAATCGAAATAAAAATGATGAGGCCATTTCACTTTTTTTTTTCAGAGCCAAATCTTCCTTGTACCACACGAAGAACATGCCATTGGTTCAATTTTGTAAATTTGTTTTTTGTGTAATTAGTAATTGGCATATTAAATGCAGATAACACCTTTATCAGTTTAATTAGCATGTTATTATCATATCAGATAAATTATGTTTAAGAATTATTGGGACTGGTCCTTTTACGTGTATTAAACATAATAGAATTTTTAGCATATTATTATCATTCTATTTCTTTGTTCTAAACATGCAATTGGTTCAGTTTTGTAGATTTTTTTTTTTTGTTAAATGCATTTTTCATGAGGGGTCTTCTTCTAAGGAGATTGATGAAGATTGTGCACTTCAAAAACCAATTCATAAGGTACCAATCATGTTTCATATTCGCTTATATTTTTGGATTGGTAAATCTCATTATAAGTTTCATCTCCTTTCTTTTGATTACTATGGAAGAGATATATATCTTACATTTAACATTCAACTTCTTTGAATTTTAGAACATGTAGTGTGTTTTTTGAGGATTTTACCAAATCAACTTTTAACATAAACCAAAAGCACCAAACTGATATCTTGCTCTTTCAACTTGACAAAATATTTGCATTTGACCAATAACTGCGAGCAACTGAATGATAAATCCACATACTTGTATCTTTGTAAAATACCTGGAACATCAAAAAGATGGCTAAGTGGTTGCCACCATGATTTTTATCTACTGAATATGGGAAAAAAAAGCACCAAAAAGAATTGAATAGAAAACATGATTGGTCATTTTAGAGAGCATTCATGATCAAATAAAATGCAATGCCTTCTCTCGCGTTTAATCAGCTTTCACCCGCTCATTTTCTCCCACTCCTTTTCTGTACAATCGAAATAAAAATAATTTGGCCATTTCAAAATAGTGAATCGATATCCTTGAGCACAAGCACCAATAACATCAACCATTTTGATCTGTGAGTACCCTAATGTTGGCAAGAGTTCTTTTATTAATAAGATTACTCTGCAAGCTTGAAGAAGCGATATATTTTGGCAAATGAAGAGTGGAAAGACGATGATATTCCTGAGATCATGAATGGACACAATGTTGCAGACAGAATGGGAAGACATCTTTCTAGCCTAGCCCTAGATCCTTCAATAATTGGGGTAGGATCAAGACCTAGGCTAAAAAGATGTCTTCCTTTCTATTGTGGAATATAGGCTCTGCTGCTGCAACAACAACAGACTACGATATAGACATCACAATAGCTGAGAAACATAAATGTAGGTGTCATGGTCACAATTTTTTGGAGACACAACATAATTGAGTGCTATTCCCAGTTGATGCAAAGCAACCACTACTTTGCATCATCTGAGAAACCCACTCAATTATGTTGTGTCTCCAAAAAATTGTGACCATGATGCCTACATTTATGTTTCTTAGTTGTTGTGTCTTGGGACCCCTTATAACCCTTTATGACCCTTTACAATCCCTAAGAATACATCTTAGATGTCTTAAAATATCGTAAAGGATCATAAGAGGCTCCTAGGAGGGGCCAGGTGAGCTTCCACCTTCATGTGGTTGGCCCTGTTAAGTAGAGAATGTTAAACTATTCTCGAAACAAAGAGAAGATCAATAATTTAAGGTCTCAGTCCATAGAGTTTTCAGATTCTAAGAAGATGTATATGGAGTGGAGGCCAGATTAAGTACTAGAGTAGAGATGATGATTCAATAACCTACATCTATAAAACCTTCACAATTATCCCTTCTTTGGCCTCCACTCATTCCTCTTCTAAAAAATGGTTATCTAGAAACTTTGGATACTGTTTCTCATCCATGCACGAAATGTGCTAGTGATCGTATAAAATTACTTTAGGCCTCCAGTATTGATGAGATGTACAATTGTAAAATGTTTTTGCGAGACGGGGATCAATTTTTGTAGTGTACATAAATTCAAGGTAGTGATTATTCTTGACGACCGACAGGTATAAGTCTTCCAGGCCTTACCTAGTAGCTAGGACTAAAGATAACACAACTCAAGAGAGCATCATAGGTTGTCTCTTTCTTTGGTCTATATTATTGACAGAATGTTTTACCTTTCATTAGCTCATCAAGTCTAGGGATTTGAAAGAATTTAATAGAATATTTTCATGACAACATATATTATTTAAGTTGACGTTGCACGAATTTATCTACTTCGTGCACTTGTAGGTCTACAAGTGTGTGACGTAGATAAATTTGTGCAACATCAACTTAAATAATATACGTTGTCATGAAAATATTCTATTAAATTCTTTCAAATCCCTAGACTTGATGAGCTAATGAAAGGTAAAACATTCGATCAATAATATAGATCGAAGAAAGAGACAACCTATGATGGTCTCTTGAGCTATGTTATCTTTAATGTGCATATCCGTCAATTTTTTGACACTTCATAATTAATTCTGATGGTAGTGCTATACATCTGACATCATTTCTTGTCTGAATATAGGCCAACCCATCACCTATCTGATAGATAAGATGTCAGAGAAAAATACTTTACAACAATTACGATGACATTAATGCTATACGTCCAACAGGGCGACCTGTTGGAGATAGACTACCATATCGTCGCTCTTCCGAAAGTGGAAATGTCGCAGATATGAAATTTTTGACAGACTAGAGCGACAGTAATGCTATGTCACCAACGGGTTTATCTGTTGAAAGTTGGTTGCAGATCTGTTGCTATTCCAACAGTTCTATTGGTGTAATTAAGTATTTACTAATTACACTTTACTTAAGTTTACTTAGGATAATGCATTTGCATATTAGTTGTCTTTGAGACACCTAGGAGTTTGCATTTCTTTTTAGCACATGGTTAGGAGAATCTCCACTTTAGGTGTGATAGTTGTCATCACATACCTCTTTGTGTGTGAGATCTACCTTTAGTGCTCTTATCACATTATCATCCTCTCATTGTTGCACATACTTTCATGTACAATGGAGGATGATCCACCTTTGGTGGACATGTGATTCCACTTTATGTGGGTGATATCTTATCATCTCCTTATCATGTAGTCTTATTGCATTGCCTATATATTTAGGCACTCCTACATTGTATGTATTCAATCATTCAATCTATTATTCATTATTTGATCATTTGATCATATCATATTTGTCTCTCTTGTGCTATCTCTTGAGCTTCTAGATCTTGGTTTTTATTCTTTACCTTAGGCAAATTCTTACATGGTATCAGAGCCAAATGAGTCTTCATTGCATAGCCATTGGAGAGCGATTTATTGCTTCAACTTTTGGAGAGCCACAATTCAAATCTGGGATCAGCATTTTGTGAGAGCGTTTTGAGCAAGATCAGACCTCACACTAGTAGATTTGAGGTCAAATTTTGACCAAATTTATCGACCAAAGTGGAAATGGTCTTAAAATTTTCTTTCTTTTTCCTTTTATCCCCGTGTTGGTCAAAATTTTGACCAATACGGGGATAAAATGTAAAAAAAAAAAGAAGATGCATTTCATTTTTACTTTACCCCTTTCTTTTTCGGCGCAGGTGACAGCGGGCGGGAGCGGGCGAGAGGGCAGGGACAACTGTGTATGAATTTTTTGTCTCTAATTCTATTTTTTTTCTAAATTGTTATATGGTTTTACTGTTCCCACAAAGTGTTAAGAAAGATGCAATAAATCTTCACATCTTTGTGTTGCTCTGGCAACAGTAACCAGTGTGGAACATTGTGTTGCTATCGAGTTTCTTTGTAATGAAATTTGTTAGACTGTGACATAACTTTAATAAGCATTATCGAAGTTTCAATAAAATATGTTAGGGCATAGTTTATTGGTTTTATGAAACTGTGGAATCTGCGTTGAATAAAACTGTGATGTTATCTAGTTTGTATTATAAGAGGTTTTGAACTGTTATAACTGCATAGAATCATTTTAGACTTCACAGCTTGCAAGAATCGGTATATCGGGTTCGATTATATGTTGAAACCTTGACTTGTGGTTCCCCAAATTGTTATCAATACCTTTGGATGGAGAGCAAGCCAAGGATAGATGTAAACAATGAAACATTAAGCACAGAAAATGGGAAGCAATTGGCTACTTCTAGAACCAATACCCGAACTAGTGCATAAAAGGTGTAATCAAATCAGTGCCTAATCGGCACACATTATGTGAAAAGTTTGCAAATTGTGCCCTAAATAAACAATAAACAAGAAAACAAACGGTGAGTCAATTAGATGAACATATTTTTGGATACCCTAGGCTGTAAAAGGGGTGAATACAACCCAGTGGTAAACGGGTGTTTAATACCAGTCGAATTTGATTGCACAGTCTCAAAAGAATGTTAGATATTAATAGTAAAGACAATCTGTCAAATCCAGATTGAGGATACTCTGAATTTGTGAAGAATCATCTGCTGTGAAAGAATGTTTAAAGTGGGGA
This sequence comes from Chamaecyparis obtusa, assembly GCA_027943335.1. NCBI lineage: Eukaryota > Viridiplantae > Streptophyta > Pinopsida > Cupressales > Cupressaceae > Chamaecyparis > Chamaecyparis obtusa. The sequence continues at coordinate 200,673 of BSBK01006173.1, read as the reverse complement.
AGTTCGATAGCCAAAAGTCAAGCTAGGCTTACAAAATCTTTTACCGATTGCAACCACTCATCAAACCACTGCTAAAACTTCTAGATGGAACTGAGTTTAAATTGATCAAATAGACTCGAAGATTCCCTGTAGAAGTTTGCAGTGATAGTTAGTGGTTAAAGAGGTAAAGTCACAAGCCTTATCAATACCTGTAGAAGAACACATTGTGCCTGCTCTGTTCACATTGCAGAAACAGAGAAAATAAGAAGAATCAAATATAAATCTTCAAGTTAAAGTTGTGATCAGCTGTAACATAGAGAGTTATGTTCAAAAGAGTGAATATACATATATTGTAAACATAGAAGTTATATTTGCATGTGGTAAGAAACAAAACTGGAAAACATCACAAGCTAAGTTTGGTAGATTGTGTAAAGAAATTACAGTCATCGATTGGCAGTCTTAAATTTATATTTTCTATTACCAAATTGAGGGATTTGGAATTATCAGTTGAATTTGTGACTGTGCTTGGAGTCATTAATCGTGTGAACCTATAATAGAATGTGGGAATCTATTCAAACTTTAGCTGTCTAAAGCTTGGCATCAAACTGTTATGATTTCAAGAATAGGTTACACATTTGGTGTTATTTTCTTTTATTAGAATCAACAAATTAAAAGTGACACTCACTATAAGGACAGTCACAAATGAGGACAGTCACAAATGAGGACATCTCACAGTGACTATCCCTTGTGTAATTGCCACTTGAATGCATTGCTATTGAACCACATTAATGCTTTTTTCCTTCAACAAATGAGGATAGTCACTATAAAGACAACATGATAATGTACACTCACTATAAGGACAGTCACAAATGAGGACATCTCACAGTGACTGTCCCTTGTGTAATTTCCACTTGAATGTATTGCTATTCAGCCACATTAATGCTTTTCTTCTTCAACAAATGAGGATAGTCACTCTAAAGACAACATGATAATGTACACTCACTGTAAGTGTACATTATCATGTTGTCATGATAATGTACACTCACTATAAGTGTACATTATCATGTTGTCTTTATAGTAACAGTCCTCATTGAAGTGGCAATTACACAAGGGATAGTCACTGTGAGAACTTCTCATTTTGTGAAATTACACAAGGGACAGTCACTATGAGATGTCCTCATTTGTGACAAGGACAATCACACATGAGGACATCTCATAGTGATTCTCCCTTGTGTAATTGCCACTTGATCGAATGTATTGCTATTGAGCCACATTAATGCTTTTCTTCTTCAACAAATGATGACAGTCACTCTAAAGACAACATGATAATGTACACTCACTATAAGGACAGTCACAAATGAGGACATCTCACAGTGACTATCCCTTGTGTAATTGCCACTTGAATGCATTGCTATTGAACCACATTAATGCTTTTTTCCTTCAACAAATGAGGATAGTCACTGTAAAGACAACATGATAATGTACACTCACTGTAAGGATAGTCACAAATGAGGACATCTCACAGTGACTGTCCCTTGTGTAATTTGCACTTGAATGCATTTCTATTGAACCACATTAATGCTTTTTTCCTTCAACAAATGAGGACAGTCACTGTAAAGACAACATGATAATGTACACTCACTGTAATGACAGTCACAAATGAGGACATCTCATAGTGACTGTCCCTTGTGTAATTGCCACTTGAATGTATTGCTATTCAGCCACATTAATGCTTTTCTTCTTCAACAAATGAGGATAGTCACTCTAAAGACAACATGATAATGTACACTCACTGTAAGTGTACATTATCATGTTGTCTTTACAGTGACTATCCTCATTCAAGTGGCAATTACACAAGGGACAGTCACTGTGAGAACTTCTCATTTTGTGAAATTACACAAGGTCACAAAAATTACAAAACAAAAATAATATTACAGTTCACAAAAATAATTTTGTGAACTTCTAATATTATGACACATGAGGACAGTCACTTTGAAGACAACATGATAATGTACACTCACTATAAGATCGATGTTGATGCAGAGTGGCAACAAAAGGTGATGGAATTCAATCAAATGCTTGTTTAAACCCACAAACTCCTATTAGGCTTCAAAGCCACTCAAAGACAAAATAGTCACAAAACCTTAGATCTGGATTCCAAAATTTCAAAGATGGTGTTAGATGTGTTAAGAAAGAGGATTCAACAGGTTTCAAGAAGTTTCAACACTTCAAACAATTCTTAGCAAGCAATTTTCTCAAAACTGTCAAATAGGCCTAATTGCCCCTTTTCTAGTCCTCCAGCAGCGTTATAACCCAAATAACTCAAAATTTATCCAAATGAACTTGCAAAAAAATTATCATTCTAGATACCCTTTTGGGAGAACTATAACATACTAAAAAACCAGTATCAACTTCTTTGGAAAATGTGCCCCAAAACCTTGACTGTCACTATTTTTCAAGAGGAATTAGTGATGTTTTACAAAGCAAGTGTGCTAAAAACATATCCAAAAGCCACAAAATTCATAGGAAATTCTTATTTTGTGTCCAATTAGATGATTCAACAACCCATTTCACTTTATGATTTCATTTGCTACCAAAACCCCAAATTTGCCCTTAAAACCCTCTATAACCTAGGGTGTCACCAATCTAACACTTCCACTCACTTCCAGGTCATAAAATTCATGGTTCACCATGAGTTCAACATATTATTGAATAATATCAAATAATATTTATACCTTGTTAAGCCAGATGTCTGGCTGCTACACATATGGCATGTATTTGGGTACCCAAACTTGTCCAAACAACCATCAACTTTGCATTTCTTTCACATTCTCCTGCAAAACTTCACTTTTCTGGTTTATTCATGGTTAGATAGACTCGTTAGTGCTTCTAGGGTCCATCCTAAGGATCAGATGTACAAAGATAGGATGGTACCCCCATTTACCATTGAAGAATCAAAGCAAACTTTCAGTTTCAGCGTTACAACAGCAAATAAACTTGCAATAAACACTCAAAATAATATGAAAGTGACTCAATAACCCTTAAATGTATCTTACCAACATAAATGAATGATTATCACATCCAATGCACTTAAATCTTGCAAGAAAATCTCAGATTTTCATTAAATTATGCCCTGTCTGTACAAATCTTGTACTTTGCCGTACATAACAATGCCTTCTCCCCTTTCATCAGGTTAACACAACTTATATAGGTGTACATACACCTGTCTAACTGATCAATTTGGTTAGAAATGTTTTATTTAACAAACAAATACTAAATCCTAAGTTTCCCTCCAAAATGCCTACATGACTGTTTATATTCAAATTCAAATTTATAAACTATGCATTCTATAACTTTTATGACATTCTAACCTATGTTATTGACTCAAAATGATCTCAAGACCTTATTGAATATGAAAAAATATAAAAGCACCCTCTAGGACACCCTTATGGCTCATTAGGCCATTTTACATCAAGTTGCCCATAGGCTTTATCAAGAATTTTATGACTCTTGACTGGCAAAGTACATTGTTCATTACAATATGCCATTATTGGCCTTAAAATATCCCAGTTGACATGTAGGAATGCCTTTGATCTTCTGGTTCCATCTTGTTCCAAGGTGTTCCTAGTTGACTTGATAGGTGCCCCTGCACCAGATGTCCTCATTTGTGACTGTCCTTAAAGTGAGTGTACATTATCATGTTGTCTTTAGAGTGACTGTCCTCATTTGTGACTGTCCTTACAGTGAGTGTACATTATCATGTTGTCTTTAGAGTGACTGTCCTCATTTTTGATTGTCCTTACAGTGAGTGTACATTATCATGTTGTCTTTATAGTGACTGTCCTCATTTGTGACTATCCTTACAGTGAGTGTACATTATCATGTTGTCTTTAGAGAGACTGTCCTCATTTCACTGGGCATGATGAGAAAGGCAGATATACCTATCAAATAATAGAGGCAAGAATATTTGATTATAGACATATTTATAAGAACCTTGCTTAGTATTTGTTAGCATATGTGCAATGACTATATTTATGATCTTTGCAGGCATATCAATGTCCTCATTTGAAGAGCTAGCACAAAGTATATGTGTGAAAATTTATTTCTAATTATTAATATATTGATGGAGGTGACTAGAGCTCTATTACAAATGAAAGATAAAATATTAAATTATTTAATTAGTTTCAAGTTGAAAATATTGTAACAATTAATGTATCTATGAATTGATGGAAGGATTCATGTGTTTGCATCCATTTATCCTGCTTAGTCTAGTGGAGTAGTCACTTACTCCCTACTTAGAAATTTCCAAATTGTGGGGTGAGAATGCTAAAGTCCTCATTTTCATTTAAATGAGAAAATAAAAATGGAGATGATGTAGGTTTTTCTTCTCTTTTTTTTTACCTTCTTGGTCTTTGGATTTAAAAAGAAGAGAGGCATGAGGAACCAAAAAATCAGCAAGATACTTATCCAAAAAAGCTAAGAGTAAATTGTCCCATATTTGAAAAAAAATTATAATTTGTATTTGGTTATTATTTGGGATATGTGATGTTTTATAGATTTGAGATTAAAAGATCTATTATTTTTTTTAACATTTGACAAATAGATTGCATACTCGATATGCTTCAATATTTTGCATCCATCTTTGCATAGGTATATGACAAAGATAAAATCTTTGAAGACATTCATTTTCAATATTTCTAATTATTATGACTATATGTCAACATTCACTAAAATAGGTATGTTTATTTATATCACATTTTTATCGTGCACACATTTACATGTGTAGTTAGCTTTAAACAACTCCTCCAAAAGTATTTAATATATATCTAGGTTCAAAGTGCTTCTTATTTTTATACTTGAGTTTTTTGTGTGAATTTTTTGTAGGAGATATTTTGTAGTCATTGCAGAAGATGGAAACATACAAGATGTTAGAAGCTTGTTAGTGATTGTTTATTATGTTTCACAGAAGAGAAGATGGGGTTAACAAAGGAAGAATTAAGTAACAAAATGTTGCTTATTGTAGACTTAGTGATATATTGATGATCTATCATGTTGATTTATCTAAATTTGAATATATATTTTTAATTTAATTTAAATACATCTTGGGTTTAAATTGATTCAATGTGCAATATATTTTTAAAAATTTGTTATGTAGGAACTGCCAAGAATTTATTTACTTGTGAATTAGACCTTCTAAATTATAGTATGAATTTTTTTACTTGTGAATTAGAGTTTACTCAATTATAGAATCATCGTACATAGAAGGGAGATGGTCACTTTATTGCAAGTGGCATCTTGTTTTTTAGAATATTGAACTTAGATGATTATCTTGTTTTTCATAAGGGGGGTGATTATCGTTTATTGCTTACTATTTCATTCTCTAAAATTGATTATATATAAAAGAGATAAGAATCAACATAGATAAGAAGGAGATGATTATCATTTATTGGTTATTTTTTATTGTGTAGTATGTTATTTTCTAAGAATCAATGTAGATAAGATGGAGATGATTATCTTTTCTTATAGGGTATCTTGTTTTATTTTATTTTGTTTAGACAAAAGTGGAAGAACCACTATATATATTTATATTTATAAAAACTGATTCAAAAAGAGCTCAATCAGGAAAGAACCAGGAAGAAAACTCGACTTCGTCGCTTTATATACAAAGGTTTAAAAGAAAACCTTAACGCTATTTGATTAGTTTGTTACATTCGGAAGGTCGTGGCCACCTTTGAAGAATGCAAGTGGTCAAAGACCCATACATTTCAAATTTTGAACTGCTAGTGGTTAAATTCAAAAATCAAATAGGATGCATCTCTAAACCAATCCCATAGGATGCATCTCTAAATCAAACTCTTGCAAAATAGCCATCTATTTCTCGTGACGCTCTCCCAAATCTGACTACATAACCAATCTCTTGACCACTTGGTCAGGCATAATGGCATATATATTGCTTCTCAAGATATATTGTCTAAACTTCTTGAATTATCTAACCAAGCTGAAAGCTTATTTCTCGAGGGCCCAATACCTCACTTCAACATTATTGAAAGGTGAACTCATAAAATTGATGCAGAGGCTTAGGGTGTCCAATCTAAAACCTTTTTAAGCTTACAAAAATTAACACAGATCTCCTCTTGCTTCTTCTGTACATGCACCAAATTTTCCACCCAAGTGGAGTGGCGGATAGGAAAAATTATCGTTGCAGCAAATAACTTTTGAACTTCCTTGAAGATTAAGGGTTCTATCAACAAATTAACAGGTTGCTACTTTTGTATGAATGACTTTATGTTAGGCTTGAGAGTTATGTCATGGGTGATGATGGAAGTATCAAATATCTTCAGATCTTCATATCAACTTGTGTTAACTTACCGATGACTTGATGCTTGACTCTCAGTAAAATGGTGATATAGGGTCCTTATATTACACATAATTTTGATTAAAAGTTAAAATATAGCATTAAAATCTAAATGATAAAGATATTTCATATGATGTTTTTGATATTAAAATGGTTGAGAAAATGGTTGTTCACTAACGATTTTTATTAGCAGGTTGCAAACAAATCATCCTTCTTCCACCAACGAGTCATTCCATTCAAGAAAGACCATGTCTGACGATATCAACGCACAAACAAATAGGGAGACAATTGCTAGACTATGGTCTAACTTAAAAAGAAAGGGTGATGGAAAATGTTATTGTCCTTGCAAACTTTTTAAGGGCTTAAAGACTCGAAGATATCTAATCAAAACAGCTGAGGAACATTGTAGGCAACATGGTCACATTGAAGGGGGAAACGAATTTCGTCCATTGGTATGTATTTTAATATTTTATAAAATACATAAGACATGATTTGATGATGACAACATGATCATGGTTAATATAAGGTCATCATTTTCATATAGGTCAATGTCCCTTAATTTCATGTTATGGACCATGACAATCTAGAGAATGTGGATTTCCAAATGAGGGAACATGGAGGTGTGAACATAGAAGAAGAAGGTAATGATATCATGGAAGAAGACCATGATGATGAAGAAGATCAATATGATCACGATGATCAAGATGATGATGATGTTGATGTAGAGCTTGATGTACCTTTACTTGAGAAGGCACACGAGCCCCTATATGAAGGCTCTGAAACAACTCTTCTTGCCGCTGTATTGTTGTTGGTGAACCTGAAAGTTATGAATGGTTTATCCAATGTAGCAATGACACGTATGTTAAGGTATGTCATCTTTTTTCATTATTTTAGTCGTAATTCCCTTGCAATTAATATTGGATGAATCATGTAGCAATTAATATTCTTTAAATTAACAAATTATATTTTTGGTCGTAGGTTGGTAGGTGAGTGTTTGTTACCACCATCAAACATCCTACCTCGCTCGTACCAAGAATTATCTGCCGTTATGAAAGATATTGGAATGGAATATCAAACAATACATGCATGTCCGAACGATCATATTATATATTATAAACAGCATGAATTTGCAACAGAATGCCCTATTTGTCATATTAGTAGATATCAATCAGATCGAATAACAAAAAAGGTGCCTCACAAGGTTCTTCGACATATTCCCATTATTCCACGTCTGCAATGATTATTCAAGTGCAATAGCTTGGCACAATTTATGGATTACCATGCACGCAATAGAAGTCAAGATGGCATTATGCGAATGTCTACAGATGGCTCGGCATTTAAGGAAATAGAAGAAAAATGGCCACACTTTAAAGAAGAACCTCATAATCTCAAGCTTTCATTGGCAGTGAACGATGTCAATCCGTTTGGAGAGATGAGATCTACTTACTCGGTGTGGCCTGTTTTTGTTATCAACAATAACATTCCTCCTTGGTTGTCCATAAAGAGGGAGCACATAATGTTGTCACTGATTGTTCCAGGTATATTTTGATTTAATGGTCATCTAAATTAATTTATTATTAATAATCCATCAAAATGGTCATAATAATTATGTAATGTTTTTGTTCATTCAACTAGGTAAGTACCAAGTTAAAGATATCAATGTATATATTGAGCCCCTTATCGATGAGTTGATGGTGTTATGGAATGGGGTCACTATGTATGACATCTCTAGACCAATAGGACAAAGACAAGTTCAATTCCATGCAATGCTTGTATGGACAATACATGATGCCCCTGGGCTAACACATTTTTGTGGTATGTTCTCTTCATAACGCCTCTTTTTTGGTATGTTATAGTGCTAACACAAAGTTAACACATTTAATCCAATTAGACATGATCTTGTAGGTCTTCAGACAAAGGGAAAATTTGCATGTCCAGTTTGTGGTCCAAAGACAAAATCTCATCATTCAAAAAGTTTGAGAAAGCAGGTGTTCGATGAGAATAGACACTTTTTCCACGGGAATCATAAGTACCGAATTACTGAAAAACATCTTTTCAATGGGAAAGAAGAGACTACATCAAAGCCATGGAGGATGACACCTCACCTATGGAAGTTGGCATACAATAAAATAAATCATCGAGGTAATGTCATTCCATCTGATGGGTTTTGTTTCAAATTTATCTTTTGATATTGTGTTTTGTTTACTGATGATGTAATTGATGCTTGTGAAGGTCATCAAGGCATCAATGACCAACTTCCAAAAGGACTCAAAAGTTATCCTACGCAATTTACTAGGTTGCCGTACTACGAGCAACTCCCAATCGTGCATTTGTTTGATCCTATGCATATTGGAAAGAATGTAACAGAGACATTATGGAAAATATTGGATGGAAGGCATGACAAAGACCAAATCATCAAAATTTGTAGTGACATTGAAGAATCCAACCATGCAATGAAAAATTTTATTCAATCCAATCAAAATGGAGACCAGATTGATACAAGTGCTCTTCCATGGTTATTGTCGGAGCAGCAGAGCAATGCTATAAAAGAAATTATAAAGAAAATATGATTTCCTACAGGATTTGCTGCGAACATAAATGATCTCATATCAAAGAAAAGTGAATTTGGGCCAGGGATGAAAACACACGATTGGCATATATTTATTAAGGTAATTCATATTACTTTGTATTCACTATATATTTGTATACTGCATGTGGTTTTCATTGCATTCTTTTATAAAATATTGACGAGATCATTTTACAAATATTGCAGTATGTTCTACCTCTATCTCTCCCACACCACTTTGCCAATGGTGTCAAACAAGTTATATATGATCTTGGAAAATACATGAGATGGTTGTCATCTAAAGAAATCAATAAAGAAGATATAAAATACTGGAAGAGAAAAATTCCTCTTCTTATGTGTGAAATGCAAAAGTGTCTACCTTCAACTTTTTTCAATGCACAAGAACATTACCTCTTACATCAAGTTGAGGAGATTGAATTGTGCGGACCTGTACCAACTAGGTCAATGTGGATGGTTGAGAGGCACTTGAAATTTTTGAAAGACTTGGTTCGACAAAGAGCACATCCTGAGGGTTCTATGGTAGAGGGATATATGGTATACCAGACCATGGTGTACATTAGTGAATATCTTCCGAAGTTTGCAGCAAAGATCCATGTAGATCATATTTGGGATCCCAACTCCATTAACAAATTTGAAGGGGAGCACTTGATGGGCAAAGGTAGATTGAGGAAAGTGAGAGGTAAATCTAAGATGTTATTGTAGTTAATTAATTCTTATAAATCTGGTCGAGAGTCGGATGCAATAAATCTAAGATGTTTTTGATACAGCTGGTCGAGAATGGGATGCAATACATTTGTATATTGCAAACAATCTTGATTGGATGACGGTATGGATTGAACGATGTCAACAAAATGGTTGTTCATTAACATGGGAAGGTGTTGCTTCATTGGTTAGAGAAGGTCATCGTAATGGAGATCCCAATGTTACTCCAATGGTAATTGATCTAGCACATGGTTTAAGAGGTGGACAGGTACGTACAAATTTATTAATGATCATGACTCGTATGTTTCATATCAACTCATGATACAAATAATTTACACACTTTTAAAATTGCAGGTCAAGCACCACAAAGCTATGTACTATCATGGCCACAAATTTCGTATAAAAAAGTTGGATGATACAAAAAAAACTTGTGATTCTAGGATAAGTGCAGTTTTCGAGGTCACCAATATATCATCTAGAAATGACCTACATCCTCAACAATCTCAAAATCAATACTATGGCATCTTAGATGATATAATTGAGTGTGACTTTAACTCCTTCAAAGTAGTTGTATTTGTCATCAAATGGTACAGGCTACGACTGAATCAAAATGATCCAGATAGAACTGTTATTCAACATGATAATGGATTTACAATGATTAATACAAGGTTGTTTGAGCCAGTTGGAGATGAGCCCTATGTTCTTCCAAGCCAGTGTGAGCAAGTGTTTTACTCAGAGGTTCCACATAAACAGGGTTGGTCATTTGTTGTTAGACATGATCCAAGAGGAAGGCCGATAAAGTATAATGTTATGGAAGAAGAAGATACTGAAGATGATGAAGAAGCAGATGATGATGATGATGATGATGATGATGATGATGATGATGATGATGCTGATGGTGGTGATGATGATGATGATGATGATGATGATGATGATGATGGTGATGGTGATGATGATGGTGATGGTGATCATGGTGATGATGATTGCGGTGATGCTGTTGATGATGGTGATGATGGCAATGATGGCGATGGTGATGGTGATGATGATGATGATGATGATGATGATGATGATGATGATGATCAATGACATAATTGAAATGGTTACATATTTATTATGTTCAATTCTAATGATTACATATTTATGTTTTGCTTTAAATTGTAATGGTTACATATTTATTCTATTCAATTCTAATGATTACGACATATGTGATTTATAATTACCAATTTTTTGTTTACGATGCTCAATTAATTTTTGTTGATACATGTATATTTATGTTTGATTATCACCCTTTTTGCAAACAGGCAATTGACTACAGACATTGTCACCCCGGCCTTCTGTTGACGATCTTGCATTCTATACATAAGGTAAATTTGTTCATGTTATCTTCTAAGTTATTTGTAGCATACGTATCATGTAATATTTAGCTAACTTAAGATAAATGATTAACATATGCAGTAAATTTGACCCCTTTGGTGTGGATCGTGCATAGTGACATGGATCGGCAGGTATAAGTCAATAAATAGACATAATTTTCTTATATTCTTCTTGTTTATCACTGAGCACGTATGTTATAAATAGACATATTATATAATCATATAATGTATATATAGACAAAGAACCGTATAGAAATATAATATATAATCACTTTCAACCTAGTACATTTTATATCTCTCATGTATAGACAAAGAACTGTACGTATGGGTCACGACTTGATTATTCTATATATATTGACATGGCAATATCTCATTTGATGGATTGCAGCACCCACCAAATAGGTACTTGTCAGATCTATCTACATCGAATGAGGGAAATGAGGGAATGCTAGATGAAAGTTCTATATGTAGTATGGCTAAAACAAGGAGATCAACTAGAGGTCAAAAGATTAGAAAAAAATTTGACAAATGCATGCAATATTTCCTTGCTAATGGGGGGTCATGTTCTTATGATGATGAGACCAAAGGCGACATCAAGGTGCCCTTTCGGTACACACACATTGAGAAAGAATGGGTACCCAATGAGCTACCTCCAATTAATACTGATTTTTGTGTTAATGAGAGGATATATCGCATTGCTCCATCCTCATTACATGGTTTGGGCCTATTTTCCATGGATGGGATAAAGGTATATTACAATAGAGTTGTTGAATTGTTTGAGTATGTCGGTCCGTGTTACAATTACAATGATTGGATGCGGATTGTTCAATATAAAAAAAGTATGCATAGGTATGCACTATCAGCTAATTATATACAAAGGAAAGAAAATGATCAAAGTAAAAGATTTGCAATGTACATTGATGGGAGACCAAAAGCAATAGGTAATATTGCGAGTTTTATAAATAGTACGCGACCTTCATCAACTAATAAGCAACCCAATTACATATTTGAGGCGCGCGAGGGGAATCAAGTTTTTGTATGTGCAATAAAATCAATAAGTGCAGGGGAAGAACTGCTAATAGATTATCATTTAAATCGCATAGATACAAACAAAGTTACTATCATGAGGGTGGTAAGTACTATATACTATTTTATTAATAAGTTTTTTTTTGCTAAGTCTATTGCTTTTAGTTCGCTAAAGTTTTTATATTTAATCTTTGTCACAGGATGATATGGATCTCGCACATGATAGAGGCCACAAGGATGCTCCTCCCACTTGTTCTTCAGCAAAGGTAAACCTTATTAAAATTGTACAAATTAGATAGTTGAAAAATGTTATATTATTACGTTATTTTATTTATAGTTTTGGAGTTTTTATGATAGTTTTACTGATATTCCTATCACAATTTGATGTTCAGGATAAGGGAAAAGCACCCTCGATAGTAGAGGCAATAGCTACCCCTGATGATGATGATCTTTTTGTAGATTCGCCTAATGTTATAATCATGGTAAAGAAAAAAATGAAACAAATCAATAAAGATATAATTAACATTTTGTATGAAAGAAATCCAAGTGAGGAGATGCTCAGGAGGCTAACTGAATTGAAAGCACTCGGACATCGGTATCAAGTAAGCAGTAATGAATCTTTAGTTATAACAAAATTTCAGTAAAGGTTAATATTTTATACTCTTTTATGTTGTGAAGTAAAATATATGTAATATGTGTTCTTGTTGTAGGATTTTATGGAATCTCTAGTACCTGGTCAAGGACAATGTGCACATGAGGCCGGTACTAGTAGACCTCCGGCTGCCTCAGGTAAAATAATCCTTTAGTTGACAAGTTACAAGGAATTTTTTCTTTGGAACATTCAAAAACTTCTCAAGTTAACTCTTACTTTTATTATTTGAAAATGTCTTTGCTAACAATGTATTGTTCAGGTCCTCAATTGCAGGAGACTCCTACTAGCCAGGTTGCCCATAGAAGATTGTCAAGTGCAATGTCGGCCACAAGGGCCATGCAAACATCAACGCCTTCAAGGGCTATGGCATCTGGTAAATCATTGTTTTACTATATTTGGTTTTGTGCTAATTATGATTTCATAATTTGTACTTTAATCTTGGGTGCATCACATAGTGGATTATTTTTTTGGAGTAGGAGATACCCTAGTGGCACCACTTGGTACACCTGCTACTGATCAATCTGCATGTATTGGTGAAAATTCACCACCATTTCCTGGATCTACCCGTGTTACTAGCATGGGTGCGACGCAGAAGTCATTATTGATTGACAATAATGAATCAATGCCTATAAAATGTCCTCAGATTCCAGGTACTTTAAATAATTATTTTTTATATTGTAATATGCATTCACCTATTCATAACAAGTTTTGGATTGATTATCCCATGACATTTTTTGTAGGAAATGATATGTTTTATAAGAAACTTTATGACCTAACATTACATATATTCGGGCCCACCATACATAAAAGGTGGAACATCATAAGTGAACTAAGTTTATCCCACTATTTTTTTTTCATATCATTAATTGGTATAGTATTTTTCCTTTCATTCCAGTCTTTTCTTTTAGTGGCTATATCTAACAATTTTGTGTTTTTCCTTAAAAGGTGGAATTTGCAAGAAAAAAGTTTAAAAGATCAGCTCATCAAAGATTTACATCATGAGTTTGGCAATAATATTTTTGATGAGAAGAAAATTTTGGAAAGAGCTTGCAAACATCTTAAGACTGTGAGGGACCAATATAGAAAGAGTCTCGTCCAGAACCCAAAGTACGAGCGTCCTCCCTTTATTTCAGTGAGGGATTGGAGTGAATTTATTTTAGATGCAAAGGAGAAAGCGGACGCTCAAAAAGGAGTTTCACCAACAAATGCGAGAAGGTATGCAATAGTATTAACTACTAGTGATAAGGTGTTTGGCATGGACTTTTGAGATGATAATTAAATTTTGAATGCAATCATCATTTTTCAATATAATATCTTGGTATGATGTTTTAGACATTTTCACCATTGAAGGCAATGTGTTCAGCATTTCAAAGTTTCATTTGTTATTCCATATACATGTTTTTATAACCATTTTTTCAAACTTTTCATAGGTTGCAGGACACTTCAAAGGCAACAAAGGCCAGGCTGGAAAAGATTGGGCAACACAGACTTGGCGCTAGCGGATATTCAAAAATTAAAGCTCGCATTGTAAGTAGCAATAAATGAATTGCAGAGAAAAATTATTTATAAAATGCAAATAATTTTGTTTAATCAAAAAATGCAGGGCTCTGATTTTAATTTAGAGGCCACGGAAGAACACAGAAAAATTGCCTTCAAGGAAGGCTATCAAGGCATGGCTGAACGCCTACGGCAAGCTTCCACTGGCCCAACCGAAGAGTCTCCTACATCATGTGCACAGGTAAATATGCCAAAAAATAGATTAGAAATTGAATACTTGAGCAACAATCAATTTGATAATAATGTCCATTACATTGCAATGCAGCCTACAATGCCGCATCATGAAGCCACTGATGTGGATCATACTATCCAAGGAGGTGCTCATTTTCTATTTAAAACTAATTATGTAATTATTAATATAATTTAACATCTTAAATTGAACTTGGTGTAACATTTTTGTGTATATTTTAGAGGATACAGAATTAGGTCATGCTGAACGAGTGCCGGAGGATGTTCAGACTGATCACCATGTAGATCATGTGGCACATTTAGGTAAAGAAAATCTATGTTTTGTTCTTTTAAATTAATTTTTTGATTTATAGTTATTTTACTTACATAAATACTTGTAATTCAATAATATAAAAGTGTGAATTTAACTCATGAAGTAGTTATTGCAGCAGACCCCCCTTCAGCGCAGTGGCCTCCTATTCCTGAACAGATGAGGAGGAGACACACGTTGGGATTAGACTCAATAGAGGAGGGGAATGATGAGGACATTGATCTTCCTCTTAGAAATTATATGATTAAAAAAAATAGCAAGAAACCCAAAAAGAAATGATTGTAATTAACATTTATTGCTAATGAAAGAACTTTGTCTTAATGGATGTAATTTTGTACTAGTAATGTTGATGAATGATGTGTGTTAATATGTGTTAATGAATTATTCGTGAATGTTGTGTGTTAATGAATTATGTGTTAATGAATTATTTATGAATGTTGTGTGTTAATGAATTTTATGTGTTAATGAATGTTATCATGTGATTATAATGACTGAATGTTATATTTCAAAAATGCCGGATGAATGAATGAATGTTATTAAATGTTAATGGGGAATTTAGAGTGATGTTGGGGGGGGGGGAGGGGCCAAATGAGCTTCCACCTTCACGTGGTTGGCCTTGTTTAGTAGAGAATATTAAACTATTCTTGAAACCAAGTGAAGCTCAAATTTTAAAGACAAGCTTAGAGTTTTTGATGCAGAGCCTTCTAATATCCCCTTAAGGAACCCTATTCAACTCGAGGATTCAACAACGTCTTGGAATCCACTCAAGGAACTAGAGTTCAACTCGAGGATAAATAAGAAGTTATTGACTTTAGGATGTCAACCAAACACTCCTCTGCAACAGGTTCACTGCCTTGATTCATTTTAGACAACGCTACTTCCCAGCAGGTCACTCATCCCAATATTATTCTAGTTCAAGTGCTCTTTACTAAAAAGGTTCCTCCAACGTTAAGCCCACTTTTCTTGCAACCTAATGCAAAGTTGGTGTGTGGCATCCATATTGATTACCTCAGAAAACAAATCCACTCCACTTTGTAATTGCTTCTTTACCTCAATATCCCTCAATGCCTTGACTCCCAAGTGTACCTAGTTTCTCTCAAACACCAAACCTTCACACAAGAATCCAACCTTCATTTTAAATTCAAAAAACATCTTTTTATGACCTATCCACCATATTCCCACAACCCATTTGATTTGGACAACCCATCTTCTATCCAACACACACAATCAGTCCTTGAAGCTTGTAGCCCTCACCAGTCATTAAATTGACTTTTCCTCTTACTTTCCCCAAACAACTAAGTAAACTCAAATATTATCTAAATACCCATTTGGGCTCTTTAAATCCTCTGAAAGATTCAACCTATACTCCTTTGGACCATACCCAAGATCCAATACCCCTAGCCTATCCTCACCAGGCCTAATTCTCCACTTTGACATGGCAACCCCTAACTCCACTTGCTCCCAAGACTCAAAAGGTTGAAACAGTCATTCTAGAGGTTGAGAAATGACACATTTCCAACTCACCAAGTCTCCACCCTTCACTTAACTCATTTTCCACCAAACCCTTGCTTTTAGGGACATACCATGAGGATTTGATCAAAAGGACCCCTCCCATCAACTCTAGGCCAAACTAACTGTGTAAACACCTCACTATAGACCCCCTTATAGGTAATCCATCACCAAACCTCTTCAATCATGAAGCAACCAACTTTCAACATGACTGGTGTCTGTTCAGGCTTAACCTCCATCAACAAATTATTATCCAACACTGCTCCTTCACCAAGCTTCTCTATTCTCCTGCATTAGATCATTATGATACAAAGAAATACATGGTTGTGGGATCGTGTACATGTTAGCAGTGGTGCATATGGAGGATTTTGTGATCTAGATTCACATTCAGGTGTCTTATTATCATTCCTTTTTGTTACTCTATGCTTGAGATTCTTCAGCTTGATATGAGTTTTAAACTCACCTCATACGGCAAAGAAGTACAGCAGAAACATACTTCATATTTCTGGTATGGTTTTCAACATTCATTTCAATCTATGTTTTCTTGGAAACAGTCAAATTTTTAATGCTTTTATTTTAATAGAATTATACATTTCTAAATTAGAATTTTTGAAACCAGCACAGCCATTGCTAGAGCCAAGACAAGAGGTACCACACAAGATCAGATAATCTATCCATTCATGACATGGAGGCAACTTCGTGGGAGACTATTCCAACTACACTATCTAGAGCACTTGGACCTCAGTCACAATGCCTTCTTCCCTCCTCTTGCCATCCCATCACACTTTCACAAGCTCAACAATTTAAGGCATTTAAGCTTGTACAACTCTATTTTCATTGGTCAGATTCCAAGAGAGATTGGTAACATCTCTATTTTAATTAAACATTTTCCATTCTTCTTAGACTTACAAATTTTCATGATGGTGATCTTGTTTAATTAAAAATTTTCCATTCTTCTTAGACTTACAAATTTTCCTTTGTTAATTCATTTCAAGGATGTATTTGTGCAAACATTTATGTTGCAGCTTGCTGTATTGTCTAATCATCAAAATGGATGGGATACCCATATTCGTCAAGTAAAGATTTATGGTCCCTATCCGTAAGTATTGTTGTTGCCTTCATATTTTGAAAGACTATTTTAGTTCATTTTAGTATAAAATGGTGGCACTTTTTCTTTAGTTTCTATATCTTATGCTTAGTGAAAAATAAAACATTTCTCATCATGTTTCTATTTTGTGCTGAAATAGAAATCCAATTCCCCTCCAGGAGTTCCAGTTTAATTCGCTTGAGTTTACGATGTATTCGAACCTTAGATAACAAGTGGATCTACATGTTCAAAACCTTACCTTTTATTTATTGAGCACAAAGCTTTGTATTTGATAGCCATACATTTTTCAAATATTTGAAAAGATAAAAATAACACTTAATAATTGAACTATGGGTGTATTTTAGTATGTCTCTTTTGTGCCTATGGGGTAGATTAGTACATTGATACCACACTGTGTTTTCCTATACATCTTTGTTTCTGTCTTGTGCTGTTCCATGAGAAATAAGCTTGAATTTCTTATGCTTGAGAAATGGAAATTCATTGTGTTGGCTTTGCATTCCATATTTTGTTGAAGATTTAGGGACTCTAAGTCTATGTGCTACATTATTTTCTTGTCAATTTTTTTGTGTGTTTATATTCTTCAATAAATCCTAATACATTGTATGATGGAAAGATTAACAACATAGGTTTTTGAAGATTACTATTTAATCACGATTGCTTTATCTCTGCTCTTTCTATCTTTATTACTTTAAATTCTAGATCAGATATATATTTCTTAGTCATTTTTGAAATGCTATTGTTTATGGTATTTTTCTTCTTTACGCCAACTATTGGTATTTATCAACTTTATGATTGCAGGTACCTATGGATCTTGTTGTTGACCACTCAGTGCAGGTTGATGTGGCAAAAGATTAGAAAAAAATTTGACAAACGCATGCAATATTTCCTTGCTAATGGGGGGTCATGTTCTTATGATGATGAGACCAAAGGCGACATCAAGTGGGTATCACCAATGCATGTAGATTGATTAGTATCTGGTGTACTTTAATCTTGGGTGCATCACATAGTGGATTATTTTTTTGGAGCAGGAGATACCCCGGTGGCAGTGCTTGGTACACCAGATACTGATCAATCTGCATGTATTGGTGATAATTCACCACCATTTCTTGGATCTACCCATGTTACTAGCACGGTTGTGACACAGACGTCATTATTGATTGACAATAATGAATTAATGCCTATAAAATGTCCTCAGATTCCAGGTACTTTAAATAATTATTTTTTATATTGTAATATGCATTTACCTATTCATAACAAGTTTTGGATTGATTATCCCATGACATTTTTTGCAGGAAATGATATGTTTTATAAGAAACTTTATGACCTAACATTGCATATATTCGGGCCCACCATACGTAAAAGGTGGAACATCATAAGTGAACTAAGTTTATCCCACTATTTTTTTTTCATATCATTAATTGGTACAGTATTTTTCCTTTCATTCCGGTCTTTTCTTTTACTGGCTCTATCTAACAATTTTGTGTTTTTCCTTAAAAGGTGGAATTTGCAAGAAAAAAGTTTAAAAGATCAGCTCATCAAAGATTTATAATTATGTTCATTGGCTAGTAATTTATTACCTCTAGTTGATTTGAATTATTCCCGTACAGGAAGGAATAGCAGTTGGCAGAACTTTTGCACTGTTCAAGAACTACAATATTGATGGCAATAAAGAGATGATTGCCATTGAGACGATGAACATTGAAGGTTCATGCACATCTTGCTACATCACAACTGGTAATCACTCCAGCACTCCTAAATTGCTAAGCTACAAAATATTATTTAATTCTAAGTTTTTATTGAATTCAAAGCATTGTAGCTTGAATCTATTTTTCCAATTCAAGCTACTTAAGAGAAAGGTGATTTGTCTATGTTTATTTTAAAAGCTTATTTTTCAATAGACATAATGAATGTCCTATGTGTAGGGTCAGCTTCCTGAATTCAGTCATGTAGCTTCCTGAATGTAGTCATGCTTGATTCAATTATTTATAACCCCTCTTTCAAATAACCCATCTTTCGAATAACTCATCTTTTGAATAGTAGTCATTTTTAGATTAAGTTTTGGTAGAATTTCAAAAATGTCATTTTTAGAATATATTATGTTAAGCATAATATTTTAATGAATTGCATGATGGTATTTGATATTGAAGAAGATAGTCCATATGACTACTGTTCTCCCTCCCCTTAACAGTTTATAACTTTATATATTATTTGTTATTTGATGTTTTGAGTAATCCAAGCAATAGCAATGTCATGAGCACCCATTCACCATAACCCTTCTCTTCTGAGCTCTTCTGCTTTGACACATCTCTAATCCATAGTCTTCATTACATGGATTGTTTATTGGGGACCTTAATAAAGTTTACAATGTACACAAGATAATGAGATGGATAATGGATGAAGAGGAGCATCTTGCCAAGCTGAAGGAAGACACTTTGTAGTATGTTATTATAGATATGGGCCATAAGTTCTGAAAGCTTACATATTTGATGCATCATTTCTTTTTTGTAAAAGGATTTCCCTTCACTTGTAATCGATTTTCTAGTAACAAAACTATGGAGTAGAATAAAATGGAATAAATGCACCCTAATTTTATCATATACAACCATTCCTATTTCCTTTATTCTGGGATTTAGATATACAGCTGTATATGGTCAAACTCCAGCAGGTTTGGTTTGTATTGTACTTTGGTGCTGCTTTTCATTCTCTTTTTTCGCTTATGCAGCTGTAACCACTATTGACACCAGTGGAATCAAAATGCTCAAAGAGCTCAAGAGAATAATTGAACTGAAAGGCCTTCAGGTAACTATTATCATAATTTTGGTTTGAACAAAATATTATTTTGGTTTAAACAATTTATTTTAAGTTTTGATTTGTTTATGTCATTCATCTAAAATCATTTAATAAGTGGGTATTATTGAATTAAGTAATAGCATTCCTAATAAATTTAATAAGTGGGTCTTATTGAATTAAGTAAAAGCATTCCTAATAAATCAACCAAAGAAATGAAAGCTTAGAATGTGTTGTTTAAACGTGTTCAGCAGTATGTACTCTGTATAAAACATGTCAACTATATCAACACTTCATAGAATTTTGGTTTAAACAGTAAACTCTAAACTTTGACCTTTTTAAATTGCGTACTGTTTCATTACTGGCCTAGAACCTACATATAAATCAATAAAAATCCAAGTGCTCACCAAGCTTACAAGTTTTAAATAAGTGTGACTATCTTTATGTTATAACAAAATTTAACAAAAATCTATTTTGTATTGTAAACAATGTGAATTATACTAACAAGGAGTATACATGATCTTTAGCTTGCATTGAGCAACCCTGGGTCAGATCTCATGGAGAATCTTCAAAAGGAAAAGTTCACTGAAATTCTGTGACCAAATTGGCTGTTTCTTACAGTTGGTGAGGGTGTTGCAGTTTGCAGTTCTCTTCTCCAAGCTCATAAGCTCAATAGATAATTGAATGTCAATGGTAATAACCAGGCCGGTCTCTACAATTACAGTTTGCATGGTTAAAGACTAAACCTGAGAGTTACCCTTGTCTATCATTTCATTCTTATAATGAAGAATGTCCTCACTTACCTCGCTATATTTCTCTACTGAATATTACTTATAGTTTACAATACTCAAAGGTTGTAAGAAGCCATGGAGGCTTTGTTTTTAATTTGATGAATCACCTTGCAAGCTACAGTGGTGATTATGAAGATGTTAAATAATATGAATATAATGGAAGGGCTAAAATTTTGTTAAAATCTAATTAGAAACTTTTTTTTTGCCTATGTTCCCATCAAGCTTAAAACGTTATGTGGGAAGACTCGATACACTCTTTGGGAAATTTTACTATGGACCATCCAAATGTAGAAATCTTCTTTAAACAGCCACTTGTAATGTTAAAGAGATGAGAAGAGCTCTGCCTTTGAGGTTCAAATTACTCAAGAGCAAAGAACCTTGTAACAGCTGCTCTCTATCCTCTACTATAACAATCAAACTGAGGAAATAGAATTCTAACTTCCTTGAAGCAAACCATCTTCCAGGTACTCACCTTCTTGGATGCATTTTTTGAGTAAAGCCTCTCTCACTGTTTTGTCTCCAAACATTTCTCCTATATTCCTTTAAGACTGTAATCTTCCATTTGACTGCAACCTTTTGAAAATCTCAGTCTCAAGGTAATGTATCCTCAATCAATGCTCCTTTTTTGAAGACTGATCCTCTGTCTCTGTCATTGAGACTATTCTTTTTCAAGGACCCATTTAATGCCTATAAACCTAAAACCACTTAGACCTTAACCCTATATGACCATTACATGACATTTTGACTCATTACATGGGATTTTCACTTATTACATTGCTTTTATAGCATTATTCCTTATTACATTACAATGACCTTTAGACTTGATTATGAATTTTGCTTTGAATATTGAGTCTAACATTGCAATTGAACATCTCTGAATGCCATTCCACTCCTGGGCTCAGGTGCCCTGCTGGATGCCCCTGCATCATCAACCAAGTGGTACAAATGATCAAATCCCACAGACGGTCTATAGCTATGACAGAGTCTGAAAAGGTAGAGAGACCTACACTGGTGACTCAGAAGAAACTTCAGCTTTCAAAAACAAAGCCAATTAGGTTGGCAGACTTGTGGATCGGGCCGGCATTTGGTGGAAGAGGAAGAAAGATGACTAGAACTCTGGAGGCCCACTATAATGGATTTCTGTATTCAACCATGAGAGTAGAAGAGAGAGCTGATATCATGTATCAAAATATTAAACATGCATTCTTCCAGCCAGTAGAGAAGGAGATGATTACTTTGCTTCATTTTCATTTGCATAACCATATTATGGTGGGAACTAAGAAGACTAAGGATGTCCAGTTTTATGTGGAAGTAATGGATGTGGTCCAAACTTTAGGAGGGGCAAGAAGGTCCATGTATGATCCCGATGAAATTGAGGAAGAGCAGCAAGAGAGGCACATGAAAAATAAAATCAATGGAGAGTTTGAAGGGTTTGTTAAACGAGTAACAAAGCTATGGGAGCAGCCTCATCTAAAAGATTTTGAACTGGAGTTTGATATACCATTTAGAGAGCTAGGTTTTCATGGAGTTCCTTTCAAAGCCTCTGCTTTTATTGTTCCTACTATAAACTGTTTGGTAGAGTTGGTGGAATTGCCTTTCTTAGTAATAACCATTAGTGAGATTGAGATAGTTAACCTTGAGAGAGTAGGACTTGGGCAAAAGGCATTTGATATGGCTATTGTTTTCAAAGACTTCAAGCAGGCTATACTCCGCATTGATGTTATTCCTCAATCTTCTCTTGATGGCATCAAAGAATGGCTAAACTCAATGGATATAAAGTATTATGAAAGCAGAATGAACTTGAACTGGTGGCCAATTTTGAAGACCATTACAGATGATCCAGATAAATTTATTGAAGATGGTGGCTGGGAATTTCTGAATTGGGAAATCCATCTTCCATTTGGGTGATAGAATCCAATAGATGCTTCAAAATGTTTGAAGTTCTTTCACCAAGCTTTATCAAATGGATCTCTCATGAGAATGAATGGAACAGTTAGCACTCATTGGCACTAGGTGATTCTTACGGAGGTGAAGCACCGGGACTTCCTGGGAGGTCATCCATCCCAGTACTACTCCAACTCGAGTGCACTTAACTATGAAGTTTCCTCCCTGGTTAAACCCACTCTGCTTGCATCCTCATTTGCAAAACCTTCACCAAGTGTTGTGCCTTACGAACCAGTTGATGAGATTAAGGGGCTTACTAATCGATGGTTCATAAGGCACAACACTTGGTGAAGGTTTTGCAAATGAGAATGCAAGTAGAGTGGGTTTAACCATGGAGGAAACTCCGTAGTTAAGTGCACTTGAGTTGGTGCAGTACGGGAATGGGTGACCTCTCGAGAAGTCCCGGTGCTTCACCTCTGTGAGCATCAGCTAGAGCCAATGAGTGCTGACTGTTCCATTCATTCTCATGAGAGATGGGTTCATGTGAACCACTACTCATGAATCACGGGTCAATGAGTTTGACTCAAAAAACTACATAGTTGAATCTTGATAGCAATATCACAATTTGACTTGCTGTGGAAAATATCTCCTACTTATTAATTGACAAGCTTAAGGGGCTTTCTAATGAATGGTTCATAAGGCATAACACTTGGTGAAGGTTTTGCAAATGAGGATGCAAGCAGAGTGGGTTTAACCATGGAGGAAACTCTGTAGTTAAGCATGCTCAAGCTGGAGTGGTACTGGGATGGATGACCTCCAGGGAAGTCCCGGTGCTTCACCTCCGTAAGCATCACCTAGAGCCAATGAGTGGTAACTGTTCCATTCATTCTCGTGAGAGATCCATTTGATAAAGCTTCGTGAAAGAACTTCAAACATTTTGAAGCATCTATTGGATTCTGTCACCCAAATGGAAGATGGATTTCCCAATTCAAAAATTCAGAGTTCTTTTCATTAACCTATGATTCATGAGTAGTGGTTTACATGAACCCATCTCTCATGAGAATGAATGGAATAGTTACCACTCATTGGCTCTAGGTGATGCTTATGGAGGTGAAGCACCAGGACTTCTCGAGAGGTCATCCATCCCAGTACCACTCCAGCTCGAGCACGCTTAACTATGAAGTTTCCTCCATGGTTAAACCCACTCTGCTTGCATCCTCATTTGCAAAACCTTCACCAAGTGTTATGCCTTATGAACCATTCATTAGAAAGCCCCTTAAGCTCGTCAATTAATAAGTAGGAGATATTTTCCACAGCAAGTCAAATTGTGATATTGCTATCAAGATTCAACTGTTTAGTTTTTTGAGTCAAACTCATTGACCCGTGATTCATGAGTAGTGGTTCACACCAAAGAATCAAAACTCAGACTCGACAAGGCCGACTCGACCCATGACTCGCCGATGACTCGGCAACGACTCAGCTATGACTCGGCAAAAAAAAAAAATAGAGATTTCTTAAAATTTAAAACTTGTTTCAGGCACCCATTATTGAATAAAGCTTAAAAACACATCACATCACATCTAAAGGTCAAATAACATCTAAAGGATATGGTTAAGAGAACAAAGTATAATCGATAATGAAGGGAATGAATGGTAATTGTTATGAACAGTCATGTCACTTCATTATGAACTAACATGTCATTTCTAATGTGAACAGTCACGTCTTTTCTTAATTGCTAGTTCAATATATATAGATATTCAAATGTGTAGATTCAATCAATAACCAAGGCAATTTGATCACTATTTTTTCCATTACATTCACTGTCTTCATTCCATCTCTCCAATTTGAATCTTGTGGATCATTGATTCTTAGCATTTCAATCTTCATTGTCCCAAGACGTTTGTCCTACTGTTCCCTTTAACAACTCATGAATGCTCATTGATGAATCATGGCTGTTCTAACTGATATTCTTGTGATACATCGTCAGCTGTTCTCATTTCTTAATGATTCTTCTTATTTATTCATTGGCTAACTTTTTTGACATTCCTTGGACTGCTCTTCATGACCTATCATTTACTTACTATTCTGATCCTTATTGTGACTACTCTAACAGTGAATGTCACTGTTTCTAACAGTATATGTCATTGTTTCATCATGTAATCACTGCTATACATCACTGCTCTGATCGATTTTCTTTTCACTACTATCACATTGCAAAACACTACTTTTAATCATCTTTTATCAGTGACTTTTCATGACTAATGACTGCTTTAGGATTCATTCTTCTGTTTGTTGTCTTCTTTCTTTGAACACTATCGTTGAACACTCACTAAAGACTACAGTCATCAAAAATTCATGAAGCCTACTGTCATTAGAGATTCATGAAGATGATCAATGTCCTTAGACATTGATGTGATTGTTTGTTAATTATCATGTCCTCTCATAACAGTCATGATTTTCACCGATATTCTTCTGCATTTCTCCATTTCTGATCACTGTCATAAAAATGAAAGCCACTGTCCTCCAGCATACTGTCTTCTACATCCTTTTGTTTGCTGCTCTCATTCATGGATTATTGCTCATATCATTGTTATTATGACTACATCATTGCACAGTCTTCCTTCTTGAAGCAACAGATTATTGTCTTGTTCTAAGTGATTGTCATAATTTTTCTCATCCTTCAACAACATGTATATCACTGTTGTTGACAAATCTATGGCTCGGGCCTGCCGCGGTGTGGGTCATGAGGCACGAACCCACGAATTATGGCGATGACCCACTGACTCGGCGAGTCACGCAAGTCATGCCCCATAACTCAGCCCATGACTCGGCTGGGTCACCAAAACCCGGGAGCCATGGCTTGACCCGCGAGTCAGGATAACTCGCCTGACTCGCTGCGGGTTTTGATACACTAGTTCACACAAACCCATCTCTCATGAGAATGAATGGAACACTTAGCACTCATTGGCTCTAGGTGATGCTCACAGAGGTGAAGCAATGGGACTTCCCGAGAGGTCACCCATTCCAGTACTACTCCAACTTGAGCACACTTAACTACGGAGTTTCCTCCCTGGTTAAACCCACTCTGCTTGCATTCTCATTTGCAAAACCTTCACCAAGTGTTGCACCTTACGAACCAGTTGATGAGCTTAAGGGGATTTCTAATCAATGGTTCATAAGGCACAACACTTGGTGAAGGTTTTGCAAATGAGCATGCAAGCAGAGTGGGTTTAACCACGGAGGAAACTCCGTAGTTAAGTGCGCTCGAGTTGGAGTAGTACTGGGATGGGTGACCTCTCGGGAAGTCCCGGTGCTTCACCTTTGTGAGCATCAGCTAGAACCAATGAGTTCTAAGTGTTCCATTCATTCTCATGAGAGATGGGTTCATGTGAACAACTACTCATAAATCACGGGTCAATGAGTTTGACTCAAAAAACTACATAGTTGAATGTTGATAGCAATATCACAATTTGACTTGCTGTGGAAAATATCTCCTACTTATTAATTGACAAGCTTAAGGGGCTTTCTAATGAATGGTTCATAAGGCATAACACTTGGTGAAGGTTTTGCAAATGAGGATGCAAGTAGAGTGGGTTTAACCATGGAGGAAACTCCGTAGTTAAGCATGCTCGAGCTGGAGTGGTACTGGGATGGATGACCTCCCAGGAAGTCTCGGTGCTTCACCTCCGTAAGCATCACCTAGAGCCAATGAGTGCTAACTATTCCATTCATTCTCATGAGAGATGGGTTCATGTACACCACTACTCATGAATAACAAGTTAATGAAAAGACCAAATTTGAGGTCAATAAACATGGCAAACTGAATCAATGACTTGAAAGAATTTTTTTAGCTTGCTACTACAGGTTGACTGAACTCCACATTTTTTAAGTGCTTGGAACCCATGAACAGTTCATTGCTTCTATCTTCTAGCCATATTAATCTTTGATGTTCATGCATCTCACATTTTTTTCCATTCTACTCACATCTTTTTTGCTACATTCTAGATATCGATTTCTTTTGGGGATTTGTTAAACAGCTCACTGGTTTTTTTTGTATGTCCATATCTTGCTTACATACTAAATTATTCCTTATTACATTACAATGACCTTTAGACTTGATTATGAATTTTGCTTTGAACATATCTGAATGCCATTCCACTCCTGGGCTCAGGTGCCCTACTGGATGCCCCTGCATCATCAACCAAGTGGTACAAATGATCAAATCCCACAGACGGTCTGTAGCTATGACAGAGTCTGAAAAGGCAGAGAGACCTACACTGGTGACTTAGAAGAAACTTCAGCTTTCAAAAACAAAGCCAATTAGGTTGGCAGACTTGTGGATCAGGCCGGCATTTGGTGGAAGAGGAAGAAAGATGACTAGAACTCTGGAGGCCCACTATAATGGATTTCTGTATTCAACCATGAGAGCAGAAGAGAGAGATGATATCATGTATCAAAATATTAAACACGCATTCTTCTAGCCAGCAGAGAAGGAGATGATTACTTTGCTTCATTTTCATTTGCATAACCATATTATGGTGGGAACTAAGAAGACTAAGGATGTCCAGTTTTATGTGGAAGTAATGGATGTGGTCCAAACTTTAGGAGGGGCAAGAAGGTCCATGTATGATCCCGATGAAATTGATGAAGAGCAGAAAGAGAGGGACAGGAAAAATCAAATCAATGGAGAGTTTGAAGGGTTTGGTAAATGAGTAACAGAGCTATGGGAGTAGCCTCATCTAAAATATTTTGAACTGGAGTTTGATATACCATTTAGAGAGCTAGGTTTTCATGGAGTTCCTTTCAAAGCCTCTACTTTTATTATTCCTACCGTAAACTATTTGGTAGAGTTGGTGGAATTGCCTTTCTTAGTAATAACCATTAGTGAGATTGAGATAGTTAACCTTGAGAGAGTAGGACTTGGGCAAAAGGCATTTGATATGGCTATTGTTTTCAAAGACTTCAAGCGGGATGTACTCCGCATTGATGTTATTCCTCAATCTTCTCTTGATGGCATCAAAGAATGGCTAAACTCAATGGATATAAAGTATTATGAAAGCAGAATGAACTTGAACTGGCGGCCAATTTTGAAGACCATTTCAGATGATCCAGATAAATTTATTAAAGATGGTGGCTGGGAATTTCTGAATTGGGAAATCCATCTTCCTTTTGGGTGACAGAATCCAATAGATGCTTCAAAATGTTTGAAGTTATTTCACCAAGCTTTATCAAATGGATCTCTCAGGAGAATGAATTGAACAGTTAGCACTCATTGGCTCTAGGTGAAGCACCGAGACTTCCCGGGAGGTCATCCATCCCAGTACCACTCCAGCTCGAGCACGCTTAACTACAGAGTTTCCTCCATGGTTAAACCCACTCTGCTTGCATCCTCATTTGCAAAACCTTCACCAAGTGTTATGCCTTATGAACCATTCATTAGAAAGCCCCTTACACTCTTCAATTAATAAGTAGGAGATATTTTCCACAGCAAGTCAAATTGTGATATTGCTATCAAGATTCAACTGTGTAGTTTTTTGAGTCAAACTCATTGACCCGTGATTCATGAGTAGTGGTTCACACGAACCCATCTCTCATGAGAATGAATGGAACAGTTAGCACTCATTGGCTCTAGCTGATGCTCACAGAGGTGAAGCACCGGGACTTCCCAAGAGGTCACCCATTCCGGTACTACACCAACTTGAGCACACTTAACTACGGTGTTTCCTCCCTGGTTAAACCCACTCTGCTTGTATTCTCATTTGCAAAACCTTCACCAAGTGTTGTGCCTTATGAACCATCGATTAGAAAGCCCCTTTCTCTTCAGAGGAGATACTTGGGTCTTTGGTACATACTCTACATTCATCCTCAGTTGATCCTGATTCATCTTTTCTAGCAGAGTGGCTCAGTACACATGATTTGGAGGAGGCACATTTCAGCTTTGACATGGGGACACTTGAGCAAGTTTCAGAGACTCCATCTTTTTTGAGGTTTCTTCCTAAAGATTGGGGAGGAGGCTTCATATATACACCTTTGGTTTTGTTTCTTCCTAAGGGGAGGAATGTTGTTCTACACTCATGGAGCAGTTTCTACATTGAGCCTGGAGCATCTACCATTGGTGTTCATTCTACATTGAGGGGGGGCTACTTGGTCTCTCTTCCACTACTTCTATCTTATGGGGGGGATATTTTCCTCACATGAGGTCTTCTCTCTCATATTCTATTATTTTATTTATCTCTCTTTTTGAGGGAGGGTTTTTCCCATGTGGTTTTCCCTTTTTCTCCACTTTATGAGAGATTGCATTGTTCTTGCATATTGTACATGGGTACCTAACATGGCCTAGTAGCCGGGACCCATCTTGCATTGTGAACTTAAGTGCATTCCCCTAAGTTGCACTTAAGGGGGGGTGTTGGTGTAATTAAGTATTTACTAATTACACTTTACTTAAGTTTACTTAGGATAATGCATTTGCATATTAGTTATCTTTGAGACACCTAGGAGTTTGCATTTATTTTTAGCACATGGTTAGGAGAATCTCCACTTTAGGTGTTATAGTTGTCATGACATACCTCTTTGTGTGTGACATCCACGTTTAGTGCTCTTATCACATTATCATCCTCTCATTGTTGCACATACTTTCATGTACAAAGGAGGATGATCCACCTTTGGTAGACATGTGATTCCACCTTATGTGGGTGATATCTTATCATCTCCTTATCATGTAGTCTTATTGCATTGCCTATATATTTAGGCACTCCTACATTGTATGTATTCAATCATTCAATCTATTATTCATTATTTGATCATTTGATCATATCATATTTGTCTCTCTTGTGCTATCTCTTGAGCTTCTAGATCTTGGTTTCTATTCTTTTCCTTAGGCAAATTCTTACATGGTATCAGAGCGATATCAAAATTCTTACAAGTTCTAATGTTGGAAAGGATATCTTTTCAACAATTATGTCCGACAACGATTGTATATTTTTGATAGGTGTTCTTGTCGAAATTCTGATAGATGGACTGTAGGAAATGCCATAACAAAGCTAGTTTCATGTGCAAGTTTCCAACAGAATTGGGTGTCGGTAAACCGACGAATATCTCTTCCGTCACTATTTCCAATGTAAAAATAGCGATGGACACATATGTCAAAATGCTGACGAATGGGCATTGTAAATCTGACAAATGGCCATCAGAATTTGACCTTAAATGTACTAGTGCCACCTTTAGATATTGGTTTACATAGATTATCCCATCTTATAAGAGTTGCCTATTTTTCCTTTGTCGAACCTTGCCAATAGAAGTCCCTAAGGAGTTTTTCTAGACTAGCTTTGATATTTACTAGTAGAGGGAGTATCGATATTTGGTATGTGGGGATGGCTGATAAAACAGATTTGATCATTGTAGCTCTTCTAGCTTTAGTAAGCCATTTACCTTTCTAGTTTCCTTTTTTATTTTGAATTTTGGATTTCACTTGCTGCCATAACTTAGAGCTATACAAACCTTTATCTAAGGGGATCCCCAAATATTTGCATGGAAACTTGCCAATTTTATACCCCAGGGTGTTGCAGATCTGGGTCATTTTTGTTGGGGGTATTAACGAAAAAAACTTTAGATTTATTAGGGTTCACTTTCTGACTTGACGCCTTTGCATAAACATCCAAAATACCCTTGAATGTCTTTGCTTCCTTGCGACTGTAAGCTCCTGGTAGTACAGTGTCATCAACAAATTGCTAATGTCTTATATTAGAGACATTTTATGTGACTTTGACTCCTGTAATTTTACCTTCGAGGTGTGCCTTCAATATAGATCTACCCATAGCTTCAGCCATGATCACATAGAGGAAAGCAGAGGGTAGGTCACGTTGTCTAATACTGTGTGAAATTTCAAAAAAACCTTTTGGAGTGTCATTGATTAAGAGGGATATTTTGGGGGTAGAGATACAGTTAAAGATGAGATTAATCCATTGTTTGGAGAAGTCGAATGCTTCCAAACACTTACATAAAAATCTCCAGTCCACCTTATCGTAAGCTTTTTGAATGTCTATTTTAATCAACATACATGCTTCTTTGTTGTATTCTGTTGTATGAACTATTTCTTGAGCTATAACAATCCCATCCAAAATTGAATGATTAGGAACAAAACCAATTTGTTCTTTAGAGATGATCGAAGGAAGGAAGGTTTTTAGCCTATTTGCTAAACATTTAGAGAGGATCTTATAGATGGTGTTACAGAGAGATATAGGGCAGAAATCCCCTGGTTCTAGACTATCATTCTTCTTAGGGATAAGTGTGAAGAAGATATTGTTGATTTCTGTTAATAATGTGCCTGAGTTTTTGGTGGCTTCTACAGCTTTCCAAATATCATCTCCAAGAAAATGCTAGCATTTTTAGAAAAATCCTGCCTGAAAACCATCGGGTCCAGAAGTTTTCTCAGGGTGTAATTGGAATAAGGCTTTTTTAACTTCTTCAATGGTTACTTTACTATTAATCCATTTATTATCTGCTTCTATAATTAATTTGGGGATCGATGACAACAATTCATTTTGGGCTCTAAGATCAGTGAAGTCATGATTGTTGAGAAGAGTATGATAGATATTAACAAATTGCTCAGAAATAAGTTTAGGATCATCTATGAGAACACCATTAGTGTCTCTAATCTTGGTTATTCTATTTATACTTCTTTTGTTGTTAGTGCTATTATGAAAATTATTTGTATTGAAGTCCCCTTCTTTTAACCATGTTTCTCTGGACTTTTATTTCCAGAAAATTTCTTCCTTTAATAAAATCTCAGCATGTTTAGCCATAAGATCTTTTTCTTTTAAATAACTATTTTCATTCATCCCTTGCTCTATGACTAGTTTATTTAGGCTATCGATTTCAGACTCAATTTTATTTTTTCGTTCAAAAATATTATTAAATTTGTCTCTGTTCCAATCCAAAATCTTATGCTTAATGATTTTTAGTTTAGCAACTAGGCAATACATCTTCGATCTAGAGACTTTAATCTACTTCCACCATTGTTCTAAAAGCTGCATAAATTCCTCATCTTGAAACCACATAAATTCAAATTTAAATGGGCTTCTAAGTGGTTTAGAATTTTCCAGTAATAGAGAATCTAACTGGGAAGTGATCAGACCCTGCATTAGTAAGGATTTCCGCACTAAAATTGTAATTAAAGTTTCCCATATCTCCGCTAATCAAGAATCAATCCAATCTTTCAGTGATGTAGCTGAAGCCTGTTTTGCAATTATTCCAGGTATATAATCCATTGTTAGTGATGATATCTATTAAGTTATTGTCTGATACCCATTGACTGAAATCTCTTCGTGATTGAGAGACATATTGTGATCCACCAAATTTTTCTTTATTTTCTAAGATTGCATTAAAATCCCCTCCTAAAATTTGAGTGTCCTCTAAATTGGATGCCAATTGGACATGAACTTCCTGCCATAGTTTACTCTTTCCGCATTAGGAACCAGACCATAAATATTAATGAGTTTAAATTTTAAATTTGTCTTTAAACTACTAACTAATAATAGGAGCCAGTTATTATGTTTTGAAACTACCTCAACCACTACTTTCCTAGGATCCCATAGAGCTGCCAGCCCACCAGAGGCTCCATCTGAGAGAACTATTTCTGATTTCCAAATGCTTAATTTTAGA
This sequence comes from Chamaecyparis obtusa, assembly GCA_027943335.1. Taxonomy (NCBI): domain Eukaryota; kingdom Viridiplantae; phylum Streptophyta; class Pinopsida; order Cupressales; family Cupressaceae; genus Chamaecyparis; species Chamaecyparis obtusa. Next base: position 168,204 of record BSBK01006173.1, on the reverse strand, counting down.
CTAAACTTCAAGCTTTCTTCCTTATTTAACTTAGTTTCTTGTAATATTATTATTTCAGACTCAAATATATTAAGATATCTTTTAATTAATCTTTGTTTGTTAGGGGCATTCAAGCTCCTAACATTCCAAGATGTAATTTTCATTGTCCCCCTACATAAATTTTTTATTTTTTATTTTAATACTTAAAGCTATTAAAATATTAAATTAAAAAAATACTATGATATTCGTGATTTTCTTAAAATTTATATATAAGTTAAAATAAAAATTCAAAACATAATTGTTCTATGATAAATAAAAATTTAATAAGATAAATAATAATAAATTTAATTGATTTTAATAATTCTTTATTATTATTTATGAATTCATAAAATACATAATTACATTTAAAACTTAAATATTTAAGTAATGTATTTTTTTATTTTTTATTTTAATTTTAAAACATATTAGACAATTAATTTACAAATAGTTTCAAATTCATCAATCTTTTAATTTAAATATATATAATTAAGTCATGTTGTAGTGTGCAAAATTCATATAGATTTTAATTATTTTACATTAAAAAATATAAAAATAAATTTTAAACTTAACTTTGTTATTGTATATAAATTTTGTTAATATAAAAAGATTTTACCACTAACTTTTTGTTTTCTATTTTAACACTTAAAAATATTTAAAAAATGAGCGATGGCGAGGTAGGCTCTTGCAACTAGGGTTTTTAATGGCAACAAATCACAGGGCTCTGGCAAAGAATAGGAGATGAAGGATGGAGTACTCAAGAAGACATCTAGGGAATGGTGGGGCGATGAGGTAGACTGGGTTTTCCCGCTTCAAAAGCTAAGAGAAAAAGTTTTCAATGAAACGACGGCCAAACCCTACCATGCTCCTTTCTGGGTTTTTCATTTAGGTCATTGGATAGATGAATCCTGGCATCTTCCTTCAGTGCAACACCACCCCCAATGCATTTTTCAGTTAGATGCATGGGTCAATAAAGCTTGGAATAAGGGTGGTCAGAATTGTTCGAGCCTACAGTCTTTCCCACATTGGCGATCTCGCTAGACAGTGACTCAAAATTCCCAACCTCGCAGATAGAGGAGGATTTCAGACAAGAATGTTAGGTTTGATATTTGTGGTTCCATCTCTCCCTCTCATCTCAAAGAATTAGGAGGAGTCCAAACTCCTCACGCCACAACCCCTACGTCTCTGGTTCCTACACTATATGATAATCAACAGGAAGCTCCCTTTAATCCGATTCCAACATTCAAGTTTCCTGTCATTCATTCCCCCCCTCTCCTAGGTCCTCAAGGCAATACACGTCGGGATAGTTATAGGATTCTCATTTCGGAGCCAATGTTCTAGCATGTAGTCCAAGACTTAAGGGCACAGGTGATAGTTGGTAAGATCTGGAACCACACTCCATCAAATGATGAAATTTTTGTTTAGGCTTTTAAAACTTGGGATGGATTGCAAGAAGCCTTTATGGTAGATAATGGTCATGGTTTTTTCATAGCGATTTTCAAAGATAAAGCCAGCAGGGATAGGATTCGTCATTTTAAGGGATGATTTATGAGGGGATGGGGTTTCATACACAAATTTGGTACCCAAAATTCCAACCTCATAACAACCAGGCTAGTTGTTTCCCCTTCTTGACATATTTCCTTGCCCTCCCCTTGGAATATTGCTAGCCAAAAATTCTAGAGGCTATGGCCAATAAATTAGGCATTTTTCTATGTCATGATTGGGTCTCGTTGGAGGACTGCAAATCCTCACCCCAGTTATGTATTATTAGAAATATTAAAACTAAATGGACAAATATGCTTTGCCTAGAATCCAAGTTTGGCCCCTTACATCAATCAGTTTCTTTAGACAACCTGATTCTAGTAATGGAAAGACTACCAACTCTAGGCCACTTGGAATCTCAATGCCAGGTAGGGGCTCCCATCTCTAGTAGAATCTTTCAAGACTTGTCTTCATCTCCCTCAAATTTCCCTATCACAGCTTCAAATGATTCTCCTACCCCTGTTTCTTTTTACCTTCACAGACCGCAATCTTCTGTCATTCATGTTTCAAGTGCAAAAATAGGTCAATTCATTGACTCTTGGTAGAATTCCCCACCTCAGGTGCTGGTTAACTCCTAAGAAATAGTTTTGAGATCTCAGCATAGTAACTCTATAGAGGAGATTGATCAGGCTGGCTCTAGTCAAGGGCTTCACTCAGGGGGTCAACCTGAGATCAGTTAGGTAAGGGACTCATAGTCTTCTTCCCAACATCTTTAGGCTATTGGCAAGAAGGAAGACACTCCCTCGAAGACTAACACTAATAATTGCCAAAGCCTTCACTCAGCCTCCCCCAAGGTTCTTCACAATCTATTCTTGGCCTCTAAATATATCTCACTAGGGTATGTTGCCACCCAGGAGGGGCCGGCCACAAATGCAGCATCCACAAGCTCTTGGCTTCAACATAATTCAATGATTGCAAGCCTCGCATTGGATTATGAGCTTGAATGGCCTTCGGATGCTGATTTGGAACTAGAGGGTCATTCTCACTTGCCTATCCACCTAGTTTCAAAAAAATTCCAGCTCAAGCTCCTTCGAGAGTATGATCCAAACATCTCTCCTGTTGCTTGCTTAAGCCCCTTAGACAACATAGAGAATCTAGGTGTTTCTCTTAGGGGACTTGATGTCTATGAGAAGGAGTTATCTGAGCTAGAGGTAGCCACAGTAGTGGACTTAATGTTATTCAGAGTGGCAGATCATAATTCAATTGAGGTTTCAAGAGGAAATGATACAAGGTATGATAAGAACATAGATAAGGACACCACTATTGTGGTCTCTCCTCGCTACTCCTATAGTATTTTACAATCAGATGCCATTTCTTTGAAGATTAAAGTATGTTCCTCATCTAAAAAACTAAGAGGGCAACCTATAAAAGGTAAGAAGACAGAGGTCGAGATTTCTGTAGGGGTCTAGTCAACTCTCTCCTTTTCTTCACTACTAAGAAAATATAAAGACAAGGTTGTCACTTCAATAGCCCAAAAAATAAAGCTAAGAAGGAGAGAAACGAGCTCTCCAAATCAGCAATGAGGATTATATCATGGAATTTTAGAGGTATTAATGCCTCCAACAAGGCCTGGCTTATCAGGGATCAAATTCTAGTAAGCAAGGAAGATATTGTTCTCATAAAAGAAACTAAACTATCATGCACAAAAGGGGAAAGCATTAGTGGTGCTTGGAAGGGATGGGCCTTCTCTCATGTCCCATTTATAGGCACTTTAGGAGGCCTTGCAATTATATGGAAGCCTCATAAGTGCAAGGTAGAAGTTATTTCTTCAGCTACAAACTGGATGCTGGCTATAGTTTCAATTTTTGCACTCTCCTTTACCCTGTTTAATGTCTATGGTCCAATTTCAGTCACAGGCAAGAAGAGATTGTGGGATTTACTATTGCAAAAAATTTCTAATCTTGGTGACACTAATATTATTCTTAGTGAGGAATTCAATGCTATGATGGGGATTATGGACAAAGTGGGAGTGCAGATCCTTCTCATAAAGTCACATAGGACTTTAGAAACCTTGTTGAAGGTAATGCTCTCTCTGATTGTTGTCCCTCCAATGGTAAGATAACCTGGTCTAACAAGATAAAAGGGGCTCATTTTGTTGGCATTTTCTTGGATAGATTTCTTCTAAATCTGCATTGGATGTTGACACATGGGTGTTGTCAATCCAATATCCTTAGCATTTCAGGTTCAGACCACTATGCAATGAGTTTGGAGATTGAGTTGGTTTCCAATATCTTCAAGCCAAAGTCATCTTTTAAGATTGAACGCATGTGGTTCAGAGACCTAGATTTCCTCCACCTCCTCCAATAGTGGTGGACTCAATGCCCCATGGTTCAGGGATGTAAGATGTTTCAGCTATCTAAAAAGTTGTCATTCACGAAAGCCAAAATCAAGAACTAAAATTAGCATAGTTTTGAGGACATTTTTGTAGAAAATGGAGCCTCCAAAATTAGTTGGAGGGATGGAATGAACATATCGTTCAACATGGTTTGAACCAATAGGTTTACAATACTCAAAAACCTCTGCAAGACAAATTACAAGAAATATTATTTAGGGAAGAAACTTATTGGAGGCAGAGGTCTAGAGAACTATGGCTTTCTCAAGGGGATAGAAATACTAGTTTCTTTCATGCCCTGACCAAAATTAAATGATAGAAGAATGCCATCTTTCAAATAAAAGTTGCACATGGTAACATTCTTAACTCAAAAAATGACATCCAAGTGGAAGCAGTTCATTTCTTTCAAGACCTCCTTAGTAAGCCGGTTAACACTATGGCCCATCCTCCTAAATCAGATCTACACTTTATTCCTACTTTGGTCTTAGAGGAAGACAATGCTTTCTTGCTGCACCCCTTTTCATTAGATGAGGTCAAGACATCAGTTTTTTCCATGCAAGCTAACAAGGCTTAGGGGCCTGACGGATTTGCTCCCTTTTTTTTTCAGAAATGTTGGGATTTCATGAAGTTTGATATTTGGGAGGCTATGGAGGAATCTAGAAGGAATTCTTATATGTTTAGGCCATTCAATAATACTTTTCTCACTTTAATACCTAAGGGTGAAAATCCTAGCTCTTTTACAGATTTTAGGCCTATTTCATTGTGCAACATGATCTACAAGATTATAGCCAAGTCCATTTCACTTCATCTTGGGAAAATTATTCCTAAGATCATTTCTGACCAACAGGGTGGCTTTGTCCCATTGAAGGACATGGTTGAAGGAGCTTTGATAGCACATGAGATTCTCCACTCAATCAAGGTACAAGGTCTTCAGGCTATGGTTCTCAAACTGGACATGATGAAAGCATACGACAAAGTCAGTTGGGGATTTTTGAAACAAGTCATGCAGAAAATTGGCTTCAACACATAGTGGATCAAATGGATTTTGGCATGTGTTAAGGGAGATAAGTTCTCCATATTGATTAATGGTTCCCCATGTGGTTTCTTCTCATCTTCACATGGACTTAGATAGGGTGACTCATTGTCTCCTTTCCTGTTCATCATTCTATCTAAAGGGCTCAGAAAATTAATCTCTTTCAAAAAAACCTAGGGTTCACTTACTGGCATTTCACTGCATCATTCTAGGTTAGCAGTCACACACTCTTTTTGTGAATGAATCCCTTCTATATGCTAAGGGAACCATCTAGGAGGCTAGAGTTATCAAGGAGACCCTTGAAGCATATTGCAATGTATTAGGTCAAAAACTCAACATCTCTAAGTCTAAGATATTCTTTTTTGATACATTTATTAGCATCCAAGAGGATATTAAGAATCTGTTAGGCTTTGGAGTTGCTCTAATCCCAAGCAAGTATCTAGGAATTCCTTTTTTTAAGGTCCATACAAGGTGTCTCTTTTGGATAGTATATTCCAATCCATCACAGATCACATTGCTTCATGGAAATCCAAATGGCTCTTTGTGGCTAGGAGAATATTACTAATCAAATCAATTCTTTCCTCCATCCCAAATTATATGATGTCTGTTCTCTTGGCACCCAGGGCTGTTATTAAAAAGATTAGGAAATGTCTTAAATATTTCATATGGAAAGGCAACTTGGATGGAGTATCTAAAATCCCCCTGGTAGCATGGTATAAGATCTCTCTTCTGAAGGATAGTGGGGGAGTAGGAATACACAATATATTTGAAAGGAATATTAGTCTTGGTGCCTAGCTATCTTGGAAATTCTATGAAAACCCAGGATCACTTTGGGCTAGGATCATCAAACTAAAGTTCCTAGTTGATGATGATCCGGCTCATATTTTCACAATCAAGAACCCTCCATCAGGCTCTACAATGTGGAATTTTTTCCTGAAATGCCGAGGAGTTCTCCTTCCTCACCTATCTTGGGTAATTAACACAGGGGATATAGCATATTTTTGGGATGATTCATGGAATGGTCTACCTCCCATTTCTTCTATCCCCAACATCTTTCCATCAACCAAACATTTCTTCTAGCTACAGTGGGGTAAAAAGGTTAGGGACTATTATGTGATTTCCACAACAAATTTAGGTTCAAAGGTAGTATGGAGAAATTTACTTCAAGTTAATATTTCTCACAATCAAAATAATTTACTCAATGGTATCCTGGAACAAAGACCCCTTCATATTAATCTGGCTCCTAGTAGATTGATCTAGTTAGCTGCACCAAATGGTAGATATTCTATAAAATTGGGCTATCATTCTCTAACCAACAACACTCATCCTAGTGCACACCTTTTCAAGTTTTGTTGGCACCCAATAGTCCTTCCTAAAGTAGGCTCCTTCCTATGGTTGGTAATCCTGAAAAGGAACCTCACTAGTGAATGTTTATGTAGACTTGGCATTATTGACAAATTCCAGTGTGTACTATGTAATTCTCAACTTGAAGAGAGAGATCATCTATTTGTTTCCTACCCTTTTTCCTAGGAAGTATGCTATTGTGTTTTAGGTAGACTAGGCTGGCAGGGCCCTTTGCTGGCGACTATATCACACCTTCTCGAGCACTGGCCCCTTCTTCATAAAGAGACTTTCTTTTCTCATATTTGGAGAGTTTCCCTAGAAGCTATCATATGTGGCATTTGGTGGGAATGAAATAAACAAATCTTTAGAAAAGAAATTAGCTCAATTGAGATGGTTTGTGATTCAGTTGATAAATCAATTTCTAAAATGGTCAATGCTTACTCTTTTTGATCCAAATATTTGTCATCTACATTCACTTCACATGATTCAAAAGTTTTGAACTCTTGGCTTTTCATTGTTATCCCCTTCAAAGGTGTCCTAATTGGGAAATCGTCAAGGGATGAGTGATGTAAATATGTCAAGTGGGATCCACTAGATGATTTATTTACTAAACTCAATTTTGATGGGGCCTCTAAGGGAAACCCAGGGGCTTCGGGGGCTGGTTATGTCCTAAGAAAATCAAATTCAGAGATAGTTAAGGTAGCTAGTACGAAGATCCCAGTTGGCTCAAATAACATTGCAGAAGCTAGGGCCTTATTATTGGGATTATCTTTAGTTGTCTCACATGGAGTGAGTAATATTAACATTGAGGGGGACCCTCAAATCATTACATCTACCTTTTCGCTCCAAAGCTCACCTAGCTGGGAGATTCAATATATCCTCAAGGATGTGAGGAAGTTACTCACAAAATTCACAGAGTTTAAAATTTCACATTGCTTCAAGAAGGCAAACGGTCTAAAATATTGGTTAGCCAATAAGGGTGTCAATCAGGACAGTGGTATAGTTTTGTGGGAACTTCAATCTCTAGAGAAATCACTAATTCTGGAAAAGGGAGCCATTTGGGTGGAGAGATAAATTGCCCCTCTTTTGGATATTTAAAATTTTCAAGTGTTGATGTTTAGCGACTGTGGATTTTTTCACTTAAGGAGTTTCCTCTGGCTTTCTCATGGTTGCCAACCATTCAAGCGGTGCACGGTTTCTCCTCTTTTGTGTGTGAGGTTACAACATCTCAACATCTTGTTCAATTTCGTGCCTAGTCATTGATCTTCTCGATTCTTGGTTGGGGTATTTGCATAGCTGTTGATAGAATTTTGGCTTCCCTCAGTCCTCGAATGTTTTGGAGTGCAGAGTATCAAATCATCATAGCCATTTTTCACTTCACAAATTTGCCTAGTCTGGAAGAGGAGTATAATCTATTTTGTCAATGTGGTGTTCATCTTGGCATTCCCCAACATCAACATCCTCTCTACTACTTTTATGTTGTGCGTAGGGGTTCCAGTGGACACGCTAGATTTTAGCTCCCATAAAACCAAGGGTCTGCTTATGTAAAGGTATCATGGGGTAAAATTGTCCTCTGTTTCTCATGTGTATTTCCTAAGATAGAGGATCTTTTATGGTATATGATGTATAGGTTGTATCTTGTTTGGCTAATTATGTACTGGCTATGAAAGGAGCTTTTCTTACTACTTCTTTCCTCTTGGAGCCTTTCTGAAGCAGCTTAATAAAAAACAATGACTCTATCCAATTTTATTGAAAAAAAAAAACTTAAAAATATTAAACAATTAAATTGAAAAATATTTTTATATTCATCAATTTTTAATTTAATAAATAAATAAAAATAAAAGTTCAAATTATAATTATTGAATAATAAATAAAATTTAAGATAAATAATAAGAAATTAATTTGTTTTTAATAATTTTTATTTATTATTTGTAAATTTATTAAAATAAATAAATAAATTTTAAACTCAAGAAAAATATGGTCTCTTTAACAAATAAAAATAAATTAAAAAAATCATCCACATTTTACTAATTTCACTATTAAATATGTAAAATATAAAATAAACCTAAAAATTATTTGCCTGGCACTTATTCTCAAAGTATTTTCTTGTGCTCTTCCTAGTTTACTACTAAACTCCTCCACTCCTTTAATACGATTGGATATGTTTAGTGATTTATTGTTTTAAAAATAAGTGCAATTAGACATATTTCAATATCATGACTACTCCCACCACCAAATACTCAACTAATTTTACCCTAATAATTTTGTTTCTAATAAATACGATACAATGATCATGGGTAATATCTTATGATCGTTGTGTGGAAAATAAAATAGGGGAAGTCAACAAAGTGGTGTTAACAAGTGGATTATACAAACTGAATGAATGGACCAATGAAAAGGAACCAATATCTAAGAATCTAGATGAAAATAATGGTCGTCCAAGTCTATTTGAACCATTTACACCGGTGATCACTTAGTTTATCTCTTCCATCTCAAATAAGGAAACACATTCAGTGTAATGAAGTTCTTTAGCTAAGAACTAAGGACTAAGGGGTATTTATTCGACCAAATTTGTTGGGGACAAGATGTCAGCCCCATCCTTTCTAAATGTCGGAGCCTTGCACTCAACTATACTTGATCCCTAGTAGACATATTAAGAACCTTTCAACTTCATCAGTAGAACAATAGCCTATTGAAATATTGTTGTTAGTTGAATCACATTATAAAAGTTAAAAAATAAATATCTCTCTTCACTTGAAATTATATGAAAATAGCAATATGAAATAAAATTCTCCTCACCAATCAAAGAAATAACCCTGCCCAATAATGAAGATCTTTCCAATATACAGTTTGTTGATGACACAACTATCTTGATTAAACTTTATGAGACAAATGTTGATGCTTTGATGACCAAGATGGATCTTTGATGTGCAGGTTCTGAGAGAAAAAACTCCCTATCCAAGTCCATTATGCTTGGCTAGGATACCCATCCGCTATCTAGTTTTCCAAATATCATCTAATTTGGGGAGGCTCTGATCATCAAGTTAGGTATTTGGGTATTCAATTTATTGCAAGGCCTAACCTCAAGGAGATGTGGACTTGGATTCAAGAGAAAATAGCCAAAAAGTTGAAGAAGTGGAACAAACAATACCTCACTATAACAGGAAGGATATAGGTTTTCCAAAAGATTTTATCATCTTGTAATATTTATTACTCTTTTTCCTAGATCTTCAATCAATATCTATTTAAACATATCCCAAAAAAAATCTAAGACTTCCTCTAGTTAGATGGAAAGGGCAACAAAAAGAGGCATACAATGAAATGGGTATGGAGTAGTAAGAGAAAGAACATGGGGGGTCTGGGGTTGAATTATCTCTAATTGCAAGGAATTTCCCTTGCAGCCAAATGAATTTTTAAGGTGTAGCGAGGAAATGAGCCATGGAAAGTACTGATTAGACATAATATTACCAAGGTTGTTCAAAATAAAGCCCTTCATGGAGTGGCTCACCCATGAGTGATATCCTTACTGGGCATTTCCTAGCTAGGATTGCTTGATTGGATGTATTTAAATCCTTATGGAAGGCTTGGGGTTTTTTGAGGAAGCTCATTTGGTTCTATTAACTTGCCAGTTGAACTTTGTGGTAAAATTGTGAACACTACCTTTGTGGTTGTTCCTACTTCCGATCAATTTCAAGTTAAGCTTGGTTTGTCATGGTTAAATGCCATGCATGTTGTTGCTTCACCTATCCATAAGTGTCTTAAATTCATTCATGATGTAGAAGTGAAGATGATTAATCATAGTTTATATCAACCTTCTAGGCCCATGGATTGTGCTACTCTTGACTTCTTTTGGCCTTCATTACCTAATTCATGTCCTTCTCGACCTGATAATATTTTCCACTCATATCAAGCCTATAAGCATCGTAAGATTCTTGAATTAAGCATGCCATCGATGGATCTTAATCGTGGTCTTTTGCCTACACCTTCCATACCTCCTTTATTTATGGCTTCTACATCTATTAATCAAGCTCCTAGTATTGCTTGTCAGTCTGTTGTGAATCTCACTAATCCTCCTATAGAACCTGTGAAGGATCCCCTAATTGATCCTACTAGTTCTCAATATATTTCAAACAAGAAAAAATGTAATCGATCTGCTAATGAACATCATAAGATGCATCGTGCTCATGCTAAGGCTCATAATTTTTCTCTTCAAAATTCTTTACTTTCTTCTGATAAGCCTATGCATGATGTGTTAGAAGAAGTTTTTGATAATAATGATGTTAAAATGCAAGATTATGATTATTCTATTCATATTTTAGATCCTATTTTGATTAATCTAGATGAAGAGGATACTCTTGATGATGTTAATGATGAATATGAGACTATTGAAATTGACATTGATTTACCTAATATGCTTTCATCACAATTGACACTTACATCTAGTATCAAACATTGTGATTCTCAAGAGGATCCTTGTTTGGAACTGGCTATCATTCCTACTATGTTGGATATAGTCCCTCTTGCAAGTTACCGACCTTCCCTAAATGATATAGAACAATATGGGGAGAATAGGAGGCACGCTTGAGTGGTTTGTCCTTTACGTTAGCTTTTTTGTGTGTTTTCCTATTGTACTATGCTTCTCCTGTGATGTGTTTGCTAAATGTTGTTAGATTCTTTTATACGACCCTTGTTACTTTGTTGGTACAAGGTGATAAAGGAGTCAAACCTATTGTATAAATTCCTCTATATGTATCTCTATTCTTCCATATTTTGTTTCATGTTATGTTGTACCTATGCTATTATTTGTAAATGTTTCCTTGCTTGGATTCATGACTTGGTAGCACTAATTCTTTTTGGTCTCCATGTCATCGTCTGAAAAGACTCTTCTTTGTATCTCTTATGTGATCTTTCCTCTATTGTGATTTTAGTTCTACTTTCCTTGGGGAATGATGTCAATTCATTTTCAATAATATCATATATATTATCTTATTATCATACCAACCCCACGACAAGTAGATCCCTTTTGTGTTTTATGTATGTTTATGTGGTATTTCCCTTGATTTATCTTCATTTGGGGGCATCTCATAGTGGAAACATAATCAATGGAGTTGTTTATGTTTCTGTTAAAGCCATCACTCCTGCTAAAGTGTTAGCAATGACTTTAATGTGGGGGTATACACTCTGCTCACCTATTGCACACACACACTTTTTGATATACATATATTATTTTTGAAGATACTTTTCTCCCTTTATGGATTAGTGACTAATCCTTAAAGCATGGATTTATATTTTTAGGATCTCTTGATCCCTCCAATTTCAAAATTGTTGATCCCTTAAGGTCGAAGGTGTCCTTAAGATTGGATCTCTTTTTTTTTTGGTTTTACTTTTGTGGAATAGAATATTCCTGAGGGTGAATCCTTGATGGGTTGACTAGTGAGTATCCACATTCACTAGGCGGTTCAATTCCATCTTTCCAATTGTGTTGTTTCCTTGTGTGGTTCACAATGAGACATAAGTTTTCATTGGGAAAGGTAATCAAACTCTTCTCTCTCTTTTTCTAGAGGTTTCTCTCTTATTGTGATATTGGAGTTGACGAAGTCTTCAGTCCTTGGGGGCTTAAGGTTTCCTTTGTCCCTTTGATTTCAATAAGATTATCTTTTCATTGTGATCTCCTTTACCAAGAGTTTGCATCGAGTCCATACTCTTGCTAAAGTGGGGGCTTAATGTATCATCTTAAAATGGAAGCACTTCCATGTTAAGAGCATTTAGCCCTTTGAGTAAGTGGTCTGGGGTCATGTCAAGCACCTTAAATAAGGGTGACCCCAAAATAGTGGGTTACACTGTTTTAGACATGTTGATTTTTTATGAAATAACACATTTTTAATAAAATATGATGATTTAAGCCTTGAGAGGTTCCATTTGAAGGAATTAATTACAAATGGTTACCTCAAATCCTCTTAGATAAAAAAACATTTATATAACATCTATACTCCTCATTCATACCTACAATGGAGTCTCCTTCACACTTATTAAAATGTGGACAAAAAACTACTTTGACTTTATATTTTGGGAGATCAAATGAATCCATTTGATAAACCTATCTATGTAGTAAGATACTACTGAGAAAAATCTTTCCAATGATTATAATGTTAATATATATTAATTTTATTGTACGACTTTGTATTTTTAGTTTTACTAAACATAGATATTTCACCATATGTCTACCTCTATGTTTGATAGTGCTTATGGAAAAATAGTAAATGGGAGAAAAAAAATTCTAAAAAATATCTATGCCCTAGGTATTGAGATCTATTTCTATAAAAATAAAATAAAATGAAATTGGATATATACATGACAAGTTATAAGCTATGTAGTCAAGGTATTTCAAAATTACGATTTAGTTAACTTCAAACATTAATAAAATATGAAATAATCATGATAATTTCATCAAATCAATTGTATGACCTCCATATGGATGTTACAAAAACAAATTTGAAAGAAGCACATTGATATATATTTTAGAAAAAAAGTTATGCTCTATGAAAATTATGTAACTCTTTGAAAATGACATTTTCAGAAACATACCAGTTTTGTGGGAGAAATAAAAAACCATTCAAATCAATTTAAAAATAAAAAATATATATATTTAGAATATAGATAGAAAATCCTAAAAAAATCCAATTTACTTCATCTTGTGATTTCAAACGGTTTAACGACAATATGCATGTGAATCTAAATTTTTTTTACAAAATATAGAGTTCAGTGTCCATTCAGGCAAAAAACTGTAACCCACTATTGTGGGTTGACCCATAGGTCTTTGCATGGATTTGGTTGTTTCCCCCTATTCTGCTTCTCTCTCCACCTATTTCCAGCCTTTTTTTGGCACCTGGTCCTAAGAACCTGAGATCTGAGACCTTAGGGTCAAGGTCAACCTTGACCCTGACCTAGGGTAGAGTCAACCTTGACTTTGACTTAGGGCTGAGTCGACCTCTACCCTGACCCTGGGTCCAAATTTCAAGTTCCAGAGGTTTCAGGATATTGGGCTTTGAAAATTTTTATTTTCCCACTTCCGAGTCGGCTGTTTCAGATTTCAGAATGGTAAAATCTTAAATTTCATTTAATCTATGTCTATTTCTAGGGGTTAAGGTTAATTGAGATTTAATTCTCCAATGTCAGCCTCTCTAGAAGTTTGTGCCCTAGATCACTATAAAATTAAGCCTTCCTCTCTCATTTTCTCCATCCGATTTTCATAAGCTTTCATGATCTACAATCCACTTTCATGATCAAGCTCTCAAAGTTCAAGAAAGAAAGGATTCATTCATCCTCAAGCATTCAAGCATTAATCACCAAGATTCATTGTTAGCCATTGAAGGATTCAATCTATTTTGAGCCCCCTTGAAGATTTCTCCATTCACATTCATCCAAGCCTCTTCCTATGCTAAGATCCATTCAAGATTGGTGTTGAAGATCTAATTCCATTGATTTGAGACATCTTAACTACAATGATACATTCATTTGGAGCATCCATACTTCTGGATTCAAGGATTTTAATCCTCCACAAGGATTTCAACATAAGCAAGATGAATAGTTCCATTTAATTTGTTTATATATTTCAATTTCAATTAAATTTCAAGGTTGATTCCAAACTGGGATTTGACCAAGGCAAACCCCACATCCAAACAACAAAACCCATTTTCTTATAGGTATAGGTACAGGTACAGGACAATGAATTGCAGTTCAAATTTGGATACCCTTTTCGGTGAACTTCTAAGATCCACGAATAGAATTTATGTCGAAGCTTTGTTGGATCAAGGTTGACCTTTAGTGGGGGATAAGATTGTGCCCCAGGGTAGGATTGTGCCCCGCTATTTGGGTCAAGATCGAACTACCTTCAGAAAGACAAAAAAATTTTGGGTTTTCTTTGTCTCGGCATTTCCTTTTTGTAGCAAGTTGCAGAATTCCCCGAAAATGTGCACAGGCATCAGAAAATATTCTTTTCTAGATTTATCCTATTTCGAGGTTATTATTTATCTTCTATGCATTTGAGATTTCAAAGCACATACTTTCCATAGCAAATTGTAGGATTTCCTCCTTTCTTCATATTCTCCATAGTTTGATTCATTTGTGTATTGATCACTCCTTTATGATTAATCAATTTGGATCTCTCCTTTTGGAAGTTTGGATTAGGGATTTGTCCTATATTCCACCTCTCATATCATTTACACACCTATTCATTTTCAACCATAGTAATTTTGGTGAACTCGACAAGCTTACCCCCTATCTTTTATGGAGCTAGATGCCCTATTGTGTTAGATTTACCTTTGTATTATCTTGTGTGTTCACCTTCAACCATATTCATTTTGGTGAACCCGACAAGCCTACCCTCTTTTCTTTTATGGAATTAGATTGCCTATTGTGTTTGTGGTGTTAGATTTCCCTTTATATTATCTTTTTGGTGTTAGATTTACCTTTTGTGTTAAATCTTGCATGCTTATTAGATTTCTTGCATTTATATTTCAAAAATACAAAAAAAAATTGCAAAATCTCTTTCAAAATACAAAAATATTCATTTGTTCATGCTTTATGATTTCTTAGTTTAGTTCATTTGCATTGCATTGGTTAATGAGCTTTACTACTTCTAGTCCTACTTATAATATTCTGGTTAGACGAAGTCATAGACTTATGGGTTCCTTTGATCCTGAGTCTTCCTCTCGTTTCCTTAGGATCCTGGATGACAATTTGATTATTCATGATTCCAATCCTATTATGGAGGAAAACTCTTCTCACTCATCTCATGATGAGGATGATGCTTTAAGAGTTCCTCCTGAACAAGTCCAAAAACTCTTAACTAAACTTGATAAAATCGATAATTGGCTTATTCAAGAAAACCATAATCAAGATTCTATTCAAGCTTTAGAAGCTCTTAAGAAAGTTCTTTGCAGGGTTTTTTTTAGTGGTGATTATTCACCAATTGGTGAATATGTGCCTATCAACAGAAGGAAATTGGTGAATAAAATGCTCATATAGTGGTTGACTGGTTCCCCTAGATTTTATAAAATGCTCATATAGTGGTCGGATTGTTCGCCACTATTTTTATGTAATTTTAGTATGGTAGTTGGGTTCTTTGCCTATATTTATATTACTATTTCACCCTTATTCACCATGGATTAAATTGGGTGTCTTCATTGAGGATCAACATTCGCCAAAGGCCCATTGTCCCAAGTAAAAATTTTATTTACACTAGCACCCAATTCTCCATGCATCATATATAATCGTGTCCCAAATTTCCGCCCTATTTGCCCAGTCAATTATTTGAAAATATGCGGGTTTGCCAAATATTAGTTGTTAATCATAAGCAACTATTGGCCCCTTCACCAAAATGGACGATGGAGATTATGAGGCAAAATCTGATGGCTAATATGAAAATGATTTACTTGTAGTTGTCTATTTAAGAGATATGAGTTTCATTATTGAAACATGCTGGAGAGAAGGAGACTTCAAGAGATTTAGTTGATTCTGAGCTCACAATTGCATTTGTGATCGGTAGTGAACGACTACTAGTCCGTAGTATCTTATAATTTATTCAAGTAAAATTTTATTTGCAGCCTTAATTTGTTGGAGATGTCACAGTCAAAGTTAAACAGGAAGAGGACTATTGTAGGTGGAGATGTCCAAGAGAGCCTAAGGCCAACGAAATGCAAAAATTTATCTTCATACTTTGGTGTGGGTAGACACAATAGTGTTGGTCAAAGTGAGGAAGGTACATCATCAGAGGAACCTATACAATTTCAAGGTTCTCAACCTACATAGGAGTCTAATGAACAAATTGGGGAGCCTAATAAATCTGGTGACGAAGTTGCGGAACCTGATATCTCTGATGAAGATGACCTTGAAGAAGAATTTCAAGTCGACAACTAGTACTAGGATGAAGCGATCGACTTCGGTGATGATGATGGTTCAGTTAACAGTAACACTAAAGGGAGAGGAAAATCAAAAGAAAACACTGATCGTCAATGGGAGATGTTGAGGAGATTTAAATTTGATTGGGTGGAAAAGTATCCATTCATTGAATCTGTGGACAATCCAATTGTAGGTGAGCCACCAGTAGAATGTAGATGTATGATTTGTAGTTGGAAGTATAAAAAGGAAAAGTGGTTACAACTTAAACTAGACACCATAGAGAAACATGTTGGTAAGGTTTATGAAACCTCAATTGTTGATGGAAAGGAAATAAAAGTGGTAAGATATAAAACAAAGGAGCAATGTCAACATAAAAGGAATGCTGAGGAATGTTATTTGTTTCAGAAATTTAAGATGAAGCTTGGTGAATTTCAAGGTTTTATTAATGCTATTTTTGCAAAATCAAGTGAAGTAGAAGATCACGGAAAAATTGTTCAATTAAGTAATGTTTTCCATATTTTGAGCAGAGGGTGTCCAATGATAGACTATCTAGAAATGAGTGGTTTGTTACACTTTCTGAAAGTTCCTAACTATCCTGTCACTCATTGGTCAATAAATAGTGGATGGGAATTGGCAAGTTGTATTGCCCAAGTTGAAATAGAGGATGTACAGAGAAAAATAAAAGAGTCAACCTTTATTGCATTGTCCTTAGATGAAGTTATGACAATAGATAATATGTCATGGGTATGCATGCATGTTTATACTATACAGAATAATGTTCGCCAACCACATCTACTAAATATTGCAAAATTGAGGGACAATGCGACATCGAAAACTTTATTTCAATTAGTAAAGAACCAATTAATTGAATATGGAGGTATGGATGAATTTACAATAGCAAAGAAGTTGATCTATGTTGGAGTGGATGGAGCTTCAATAATGCAAGGTCAAAGGAATGGTCTTTGCACAAAGATGTAGGCTTCTTGTTCACCATACATTGTTGGCATTCACTGTATGGCCCACATGATGAATCTTGCTTTTAGAGTTGTGAAGAAGTTTCCTTTAGTAAACAAGGTTGAAGATTTAGTAAGAGAGTTGTACTCATTTTTGTCGAAGTCCCAAACATTTTGGGGAATTTTAGCACTTTTCTGATGGAATTACCAATGGAAACAAGCTTCTTAAAGATGTTGATACCAGATGGATCTCTTTGGATGGACCAGCGCATCGAGTTTTTTCTAAATATCAATCTTTGATTGGACTGATGTATGAAAATCAGGACAATGCAGAAAATCAGAGATGTGGCGACCTGCTTCGAAGGTTAAGCAATATAGAGACACTTTTGACTTTAGCATCTCTTCTTCTCATGCTAGAAGAAATGACGTTCATTATGAAAAAAGGCCAGCAAAGAGCCATGTATATTGCAGAATATGCTCACTTGCGTAAAATGTCATGTCAAGCCCTCAATAGTCTCTATCAAAATGACCTAAATTTATCTGATGAAAGATTTAATCACTGGCAGAAACTAATAGATTTGGAAAATCCTGGTAATTATTTAAAGATCATTGAAAATGGGGATTTATGTGTTTTTGTAAGAGGATTTCAGATACCAATGTACTACAGTGCCCCAAAGAAGCGAGCTACAAGAGTTACAAGGGAAGAGTTTACCAAGATCATCAAGTCTATAGCAGGTAATGTAAGGGACATAGCCTATAAAGTTTCCTCTGAAATAAGATCTCGATTCCCATATGAACAACTACTTGAGGCCATGGCAATTGTGTTTCCTCAATATTGGAGCTTAAGCTCTAAGGAAGATTATTGTAATAGGCTAATGACTTTGATAAAGGAATTTTGCAAATCTATAGAATTCAATGGAGTGAAAATCAATGGAAATTAGATGAGGGTCTTCTTAGATGGCAATCAAGCACTTTTGCAAGGACTATGAGGCATCAATATTAATTAATGCATAACCCACATGAAGAGGGCTTGGCAACAAGGCTTTGGACATAACTAAAATAGAGCACAATGTTGCGTGAATAAATTTTAGAGTTCTTCAAGCTTGTTGATCTATGTCAGACCATGATATTGGGTTCAGTGGAGGATGAGAGAGTTTTCAGTGCTTTGGGCTTCCTAAAATCAAAGCTGAGAAACAAACTAGACAAGAATTTTGAAACATGCTTGAGGGTCTTCACATCTAGGTATGATGTCAATACTTTTCCTTATAAAAAAGAAATGGAAATTTGGAAGAAAAGATGCAAAAGAAGAGGGTTGGGCAACACCATTAACCAATCTCTGATAGTGACTCCAAGTGGGACAAGTTCTTGTGGTGATGAGAGTCATAGAAGAGGAGGTCAGAGTGAAGAAGGCACAAACAAAAATGAAGAGAATAATGAAGAAACTGGAATACCAGAATTGGATGATGATGATGATGTAGAGATGAATTGGAAAATTTAGGAAATTTTTGCTTAATTAGCAGTAGCAATCAATAGGTATTTTTTGAACTTATTAACTACTATATCCTATCATTCAATGTTCATTTTAGAAAAGCAAGAATGTATAATGTTTCATCATTAAAATTTGAGAACAAAGTATTATTACTATAGAGTGTAGTTTGTAACTTTGTATCGTATCATCAATGATCATTCATATTTGAATTTGAAATTCCTAAATGAAATTTTGTATTCCAATAGCATATAACAAAGTAAATCAACTAAGAATAACTGAATAAAATAGAGTAACTCAACATACATTGAATTGGAAAACATGAAAATTAGATAGAGCTCAATTTGTTTTCTATTCATTTGCAATATATTACAATTTATAGTAGTTCAAAATTCAAAGCAATATTTGTAGGCTAGTCCAAACATCCTCTGATGGCAGAACAATTTGGTTCATAGTATAGTCACACTCCTACAACTTCATTAGCAATTCATATTTGGAAGTGTGACTTGACATCACTGTTGCTTCTAAAACTCCATTCAAAGTTCTCACTGGTTTGATGAAATCCATGAATGTATCTGGAGATATGTCTATAGGAAGAAAGTTTGGATCAGTATTTATTTTGTCCTGCAACCTTATTTTGTAATTTCTCTTCCAATGAAGTTGTTTGTGTCAAATCCCTTAGGCAAACCAAGACTTTCCATATTCGCTTTCCTTTGTTCCATCTTTGTGATCTTCTGCTTAGCTTTGTCATCCAATTCCTATGTTTCCCTTAGCTTCTCACATTTTTGAATGATACTTGATACCTTTATTGAGGCATCAAGGTAGTTGCTAATTCCCTTGTTTGATAAATAACTATCACTCTTACTGTAGAGTTGTTGCATAATATCTTTTGCTTCCTTTTCTTTCTTGAGAACATCCATGTTATATTCAATGTTCTTATGGAGCTTCAAATAACATACTCTCATACTTTGAAGCATTTCAAACCACTCATACAAGCTATTACACATCACCAATATTTGGCCCCAAATGTGTTGTTTTGCAGTCTTCACTAAATTATTACTAGTATTTGTTAAAGTTTGAATTGTATTATTGGCTTTCTTTAGTTCTTTTGCCATTTTTTCAAAATTCTCTCTCTCTTCCACTACTTTGTGTTCCCAATAATTTTCTTTATCCACCTGAGACTCCAATTGCTTTTGCAATTCCTGGTTGGAGGCAGCATTACTCTCCATAGTTTTAACTAACTTTTCTGAACTGACTCTTTCTTCCTCTAGTTTTTTACTAATTTCTGCCAATTTTCCCCTCAGTGCCTTCAACTCTACCTCTGCCTGCTCCTGTTCCTTCACTACTGCCTCTCCATGTTCCTGCTCTGTATCTATTGATGTAGAGGTTGATTTTTTAATCTTTTTCTATAATTCTTTCAAACTGTTCTCTGAAGCTTTCCTCTTTGCTTTTTCATTGCCAATGTCTGCTTGTAACTTTTCTATATTTCTCTCAAGCTTGGTTTTCTCTCTTTCCACCTTTAGCAGTGCACTATAGACCATTTGGTTTGTAGACTTTGATACATTGATTTTGTCCACATTTTAAACTTTGGAAAAATCCATTTCGAGAGTGCTAACTTGAAATTCAGATGGATCTATCTGACTCTTTGGTGGGTTTCCATCTTTTTTTGGTGGAATAACAACCATGAACTCCATCATGTCTCTTTTTGGGTCATATGTTGGTAAAACCCTATTGGATGCAGGTTGTTCCTCTATAGCTGCATTAAGGGCGCGAGTCTACAATGTCTTCTTTATTTCCTTATTCTTGGTTATTGTTTCTGCAAATTTATTAGAGAAATCTTTGAAATGAAAATCTGGTGTTGCAGAAGGATTTGAATGTTTGAAAGGTGATGCATACATTATAAAGGTAGAGCTTTCAATGCTTGTTGATCTAACTAATGCTCTTTGAGGATTTAAACTTCTAGAGGGTTTTGTTGAACCTAAAATTGCAAACAATTCTTTAGGATTGAATGTCATTGTTGTCGGTGTTCTGGAAATGGAAAACTTTTTCTTCTTGACACTATCTTCTTGTATGGGATTCTATGTAGATTCTAGTGGCCTCTTTAGAGAGGGAACTTGTTGCACAAGTTGGCTAGTCCACTGGCACTAGTGACACTAGCAGAGCCAGACCCAAGGCCTGCACCATGATCATAAGAACTTTTTTCTATCTCAATTGTATTCTAGACGCCTTCTCCTATGGGACCCAAACCACCACCTTTATAACCCATTTTTTCCACAATGATTGCCCCTTTGCCATATGCTTTATGTCATTCCTTGCTAGTTCCACTCTACCTCCCAGTCCCTGGAGTAAATGCAATTGGTGGATTATCATCCTCAATGTCTAGATATTCATCCTAAGTGTCGTATGCCATGTTAGGATGCTCCAAATTCCATAATTTGCTAAACTATATATCCTCGTCTATTTCATTTAGATCTTCATTGGTCTTTGGTTCACCAAGATCCTTTCTCATACTCCAAAAATCATCCATTTTTGTTCTAGTCCAATTTCTATCCTTACAAACTTTTGCTAAGCTCTTTGGTATTTTTTTGTTTGATGGCTGAGCAGCTTTTTCGTAGAAATTGTAGGACATCCTAGGCTGTACAATGCCCTAGTTTATTGTTTTCATAATTTGTGATGACAACTGTTCAACTGAAATTTTGTCCTCACCAGAAAATTTCTCCAACTCTTTTCTAATGTCATATCAGCTATCCTTGTTTTTCAACTTCTCTAGCAATGATTTACTTTCATGTTGAAATAAGTTTGCAAAGTTCTTATTAGCAACAAGCATTGTTTGAATGATGTTGAGTGGATCATACTTCCACTACCACTCTAAATCAAATTGAAAAATATCTAAAAATAGTTTTTCCACTTTGAATGCCTTTCTCTCAAATGTTAACCCTCCAATTGAGAAAGGTAAGGAAGGGAATATGCTCTTCTTCGATTGGCCAGTGAAGATTCTATCTGTTCTCTCTAGTTGTACTACATATTCTACTGCAAACACCCTGTCTGTCACATGCATTGGAAGTTTGTGGGGTTGTAGTTTTGACCCATAAAACCTTATTACAGTGTATTCTTCCATTAAGTATGAGTCAGCCAATTGAATTGTACTTCCAAGTTGGATGCAATCCCTACATGAAGCAGACAACTTGGGCATTGGAGTGCTTCTTTTTTTTTTTACAATGGTGCCAAAAAGAAGTCTAAAAAATTACTGTAATTACTTCTATTTTCATACATTCTTATTTGAGGTGTCCAGTTATATATTGGAAATGGAGTACCTGTCCCCCTCTGAATTTCTAGCTTGTTGTCGTTGCTCATTAATATTGCAACATGTTTGGCTAGCAGAAGATAGCACAAGTAGGTTGTGAACCTAAATGTCTTAGAATTGCCCCTTTTAATCAATGCTAATTGTTCTTGCATCGATTGAACCATGTGTCCAACAAAATTATATCTTATTGGTTCATTGACACAATGGATATCCCAAATGAATTGAAGAATGCTGGCACCCACTTCCCTATTGTTTTCCAGTCCCAGGTAAAATGCTAGCGAGGATATAGTATCCTGAACCCATGGCACAAAAATGTTAAAATCATAAGGAGGCTTATGGTTCTTACCCAATGAAGTCTTTGCCTCTGTAACTATTAGACCCTTTATAAATGAATCTTTTGCGTCTAGCGGGACTGCCTCATATTGCTCTGCCAACAATCCTAGGTCAATATGGACATTACAGTTTTGTTGGTCAAACCCTAGGTCTAGCAAACTGAGAAATTCTTCCTCGGTTATTGATAAAATTTCTTCATGATTATTTTTATTCGCAATTTCTTTTCTTTCTTCATCATAATTTTCTACACAAATCAAGACAATTTTTGGGCAAGGGAAAACTTCGGGTAATAGCATGTAACCCAAACCAACATCCCACGAAGCAACTTTATTGGTTTTTGTACCTACCATTGGGTTAAATTTTATAAAATCAAGTCTCTTTGGCCCAGTTGCCTTACTGCACAATGCATATTTAATTGCTATAAGTCTCCTTTCACCACCGATAACAGGATCATAAACATTGTGATACTCATCAGTGAAACCAGGGATTTCTACTAGTTTTTTGCAGTCTATTAAAGTTTTCCCATCTGCTTGCCCTTGGCCTTGAGTTTTGCTTTCACCATTGTTCTTCTGAAGAATGAAACAACACAGATTCATAGATATTTACTAACAAAATCACAGATAAACCCCAATTTAAGAAACCCCCCGCAATTTAAGAAAACCCCAATTGTAAATTGTAATTTCAAAATCAGGTTAAAGTAAATTTTTGACATTACAAAATCCCCCAATTTAAAAAAACCCCAATTGTAAATTGTAATTTCAAAAGCAGCTTAAAGTAAATTTTTGACATTAACCCAAATTAAACTTTGAAATTTGGATAAATATCTTACCTAAAATTAAACTTTGAAATCTGGATAGTTTGAAGTTAGAACAGATAACTCCAAGGCTCTCACAAATTACAGTCTAAAAATCTTTGGCGATGGTTCAACAGTTCTTTTTAGCTCTGCAACTAAGAGTAATGTTAAAAAGCTTTCATTAAATGTAAATTGTAATGGTATATAGTTAACTTTCTAAAACATACAACATGTAACGTAATCTTTCTAAAATGTACCACGTAATATTTTCATCGAATTACACATCAATGTGTCATGTTTCTAGAGTGAGTTTTCAGAAAAGCTTTTTGAAACCCATAGTACTTTCGAAATACAACTCCAACCGTTCATCTCTCATAATCCAACGATTGTCATGATTTTAAATACTAATAATTTAATACACAGTAATGAATATTAATCTTTAACTATATTCACTTAGAATACCTTATCCATGATAAAGTTTGGAAACATTAAAATATTACATGAAACAAAAGTGCAAAGCATATTTTTTATATTATAAGACCATATCTATTAATGATTCTTATAATCAAAACAAAAAAGAAAAGTAGTAGCACTTCAAATTTCTTAAAACATTTTCATATTATATTTTTCAACAATTTACAATTTATATCATTTCAAAAACTCTGGCAGAGACTACCACTAGAGGGAGACATAGTAGAGGCCGAGGGACTAGAGAGTAGAGTGTAGAGGGACTAGAGAGTCGTAGACTCAAGGACTATCTAGCTAAGGCTCCCTTCCTTCTGTGTGGAAGTCTGAAGAGAGGAGAATCTCAAAGAATTCATCTAGCCACTAATAGTCCCTGGGTTTGTCCAATAGGAACCACTTCTGGAGGAAATCCCTCCCAATCTTTGCCCACTTTCGATGATGGTCGAGCTGCTCAGCATCAAGGTTTAGTAGGAATGGTTGCCTAGGAACTACTCCTAGTTGTAGAATCTTAGGCAAATCATTTTCCCAAGGAATTCCAACCCAATTTTAGAAAATACGACAACATGCACATTGTCGCTGAGGTACTCTTCTTTGAAAACTTTCCTTAGAAGCATAATCATATCCACCATTTCCCCCCCAGGTCCAACAAAGAAGCCAAGAACTGAGATGAAATGTCAGTGGTGAATCTATACCTATTCTCGCTCTCTAGAAATTCACATCCAAGCACCATTCTTATAACCTCCTTGGTGAAGGCTCCGAACTCCGTAGTAACAGACTCCAAGATTGGGTCTGTGACCAGGCTCAAAAAGGCCTTCTAGTCCTCCAAGGCAGTGCATCTCAAATGAATTGGAGTGTCCATTCGTAGACTATTCTCACAAATATGCTTTCACAATCGTAAATTAACAAGCATAGATTGATCTATTTATAACTCTTGATTGGAAATCATTCCCCTAAAGATTTAATTAAATTGCAAAATAAATGGTAACTGCCCAAAAATCTCCAAATCTTTCATATTTAATGCAACACTGGATGAAATTGGAAACAACACTTATGATAAGACATTTTCTATCTTGGGAATAATGAAGGCCGAAAGGCTCGCGCCATGTAGGTGGACATAAAAATTCTTTATTATAAAAAAACCATAAAACCTATGCCAGAAACAAGAAGCAAAGTACGTTACCTATGAAATGGCGATAGGAAATGAAGTTTTACCATTGATTTAAGATCATCGAACGGTCAGAAAATATTGTCCTTATATGATATGATGTTTTCATTCAAGCATTATCTTTCAGGCATTAATCAATCGAGGTACTGAATAGTTATTATTTATATGATGTTACACCTATCTCTCTGTGAAAATTGAAAGGTGCCATCAAAGAAACCATTAATTCACATTACTTTAACTGATGTCATGAATGATGACTCATCTACTCATCACCATTAATTAATATTTCTATCTAATATTATAGACTCGTTAATACTGTCTAATCAATAAAATACTTGTCTCTGCTAAATCACTTGTAAGTCTCACAAATATTACACTAAACCTTAGTAACATCATATATAACATCTACACTCATCCTTCCATATATTTTTACCTTAGTAGCATCTGATCTTTCGTACAATAGCCTCATCGAACTAATCATCTAATTCTAGATTGAACATCTCTGCACTAACACTGCAATATTGTCTGCACACATAAATATGTTGACATCAATGACAACACATCTCCTAAATATGTGAAGGAACATATTTTCCCAACATAATTAAGGTGACTAGTCACAACATGTGTCTTCACCAAGAAGCTATAGACCAATTTGAAGTTCACTTTAGGTAATACCAGGCCATCTCACCATTTCACTTAATTATCATGAATCATGATAGATATCAATAGTACATTTGACATGAAAATTGAAATTTTAATCAAGCTTCCCTAATAACTAAGTATGTTCTCTAATAAGATTGGGGGTACCATAATTAGTGCTTAGGTTAGACCAAGACCTTAACAATATATTCTTAATAATACGATTAAAATTTTTAATACCTTATATTTTCACATCTTCGATAAGAAATTCTACATCAATTAAAGGGGTTTTCCCTTCTGATATAGATTCCACCATATATATCTAGAGTCAAATATTACTGTTAAATAACTTGACGACTAAGAAACCTACTTATATCATATGATAAAATCACTCGGGATCTCCTTAAATCTTTCCTCAGACTCACAATGTCACACGTCCATTCGATTACAACTAATTAATGACCAAAGGTGAATTTCGGGCCTATTGTAGGTCTTCATAATATTTATGGAAAAATCTCAGCAGAATCATGACACGTGGTATGACACATGTCATACCACGTGTCATGATTCCACCAAGATTTTTTCATAAATATTATGAAGACCTACAATAGGCCCGAAGTCATACCACATGTCATGATTCCACCGAGATTTTTCTGTAAATATTATGAAGACCTACAATAGGCCCGAAATTCACCTTTGGCCGTTGATTTGTTTTAAATCCAACGGACGTGTGTCATGTGTCATATTGATTGGAGTGGGACCCGGTGCAACTTCAACATCAAATCACAACCATTAGATTAAAAGAGATGAATGGTGGAAGGTTTCTTTCGGAGGGAATTGGGTGTGTTAACTTCTGTAGTGAAAAATGTCTCCCGAATTATTCAACCACCATACCAACTATAAATATTTGAAAACCATTCGCCATGACAAATATATTAATTAAAATATTTGGAAAATAGTTTCACCATATTTTTATAAAAATGGTATGCATTATTTAAATATTCGCCAACCAATATCAATATTTTGACACATAATTCGCCATCAATATTAATAATTTTATTAAAAAAAAAATTATAGTCACCATTTTTTTATAAAAATTGTATACACTATTAGAAAATTCGCCACCAAATATCCATATTTTGACAAATAATTCACCATCACTATTAAAAAAGTTCTGCCCAAAACACATGATTCACTACAATTTTATACTTTTCAGGAGGGGGGGTTCCTTAAAGTTATCCCTGGTTCTTTGTGACAGTGATCAAGGTGTTAATCTATTGTGTGGTATTACTCATCTTGTGCATTCAAATGTTAAACCTTTAGCTCAAGAATCTCAAGATTTAGGATTGATTCCTCCTGTCACTAGTATAGAACCTTCTTCTATTCCTTTACCTAGTATTCCTACTTATACACCTTCTTTGGTGACTATGATGGTTCCCTCTGTTCCTATGAGTGTTCCTCCTATGTCCCTTCCTACATCACAACCTTCTTATCATAATGTTCCTTTTACCTATTCTAATCCTCTTCCAACTGTAGTTCCAAGTGTTCCTCTAGTTATGTCTTCCATTCTTGTAGCTTCATACACTTTACCTAGTGTTTCTAATGTTGTTATTCCTCCCATTTCTTCTAATGATTCAACAATCATCAGTTTGGCTCAAACTGTGTCATCTTTACAACAACAACTTGCATCCTTGACTCAAAATAAGTTTAGTATTCCTACATGTGACATGGTAAGTCCTTTGTCCCTAAACATCATTCGTACTCTCATTCCTCAGCAAGCCGATATGCCTCGTCTTGAGAATTACAATGGTATGGGAGACCCTGTTCATCATGTTAAAACATGTCAAATCCTTTGTAGTGATTATGCTCATGACCATAGGATTTTAGCCAAGTTGTTTGCTAGAATTTTTCATGACAAGGCCATACAATTGTATTGTTCCTTGCCTCCTTATTCTATTGACACATTTCCAAAACTTGCTAATGCTTTTATTCAACAATTTCAAAATAACATTGGACCGCAAGTGTCTTTGACTGATTTAATGCATTGTAAACAAAGTGCTAAGGAAAAATTGACTGAATTTATTGGTAGATTTAAGCATTTACATGCTCAGATTTCCTATCATATTCCTGATATTGATATTCAATGTATGTTTATTTCAAATTTGCAAAATGATATTAGAGATAAGATTCTGCTTACTGAATTTACCTCTTTTCAACAACTTTGTGCAGTGCTTCATCATTATCAATTGCAAGTGAGTCAATTTGAGAGAAACACTCCAATGTCTCTTTTTCCACTTGATAAGAGTGATGCCACTCCTAATCCAAACAAATTTAAAAAATTCAACAACTATGTCAAGATAAATAAACAAGTGAATGCAGTTGCTGATCAAGTTGTTGTTGCATCTCACAATGCCACTTCTGCATCCACTGCTTTTCGATTAAATCGTATGTTTACTCCTCTTTTTGAATCTTTTCATTCTATTATGAATAGGTTGTTAACTGCTAATATGATTACTTTACCTCCTATTCAACGCCTTTTACTTGCTACAATAGCATCCAAATCTTTTGATCCTAAAGATTTTTTTTTCAATATCATCATCAGAATGGTCATGACACTAAGAAATGTTATTCTTTAAAACATAAGGTTCAAGACTTAATTGACTCTAATGCCTTATCTCTTGATAATATTGATGGTAGTGAGAACAAATTTGTCTCTCCTCCTAATCAAAATCTTCAAATCTATACAAATCTATTACCTACACATAATACTAATACCATTGCTCAGCCATCTTCTATGGATATTGTTTATGATTCAAAGATGGATGATCTTAATCACATTGTTAATTAAATGGAGCATGTTGTTCAATCTGTATCTCCACCTCAGACTCAACCTCAGCTTCAATCTCAAGTTCCATCTCAACCTCAACCAAAACTGCAGCCTAAACTAAAAATTCAACCTAAACCTTGAAAGCAACCTAAGAATAAAAGACCTCGGGAAATTTTGATTACCTTTGATAATTCTAAGACTATTTAAGCTCCTGATGGTCCCCTTTACATTTATGCTAGGATTTCTTAGGTTTATACCCGTGGTTGTCTTGTTGATCCTACATCCTTAGTCAATGTTATTACTGAAGAAAATATTTTTATGAAAATCTTGAAACGTGATTCTTATGATACATTAGATGTGTGGATTCAAAATTATAATGGTTTTCTTTATCCATCATTTGGTTCTATTAACTTGCCAATTGAACTTTGTGGTAAAATTGTGAACACTACCTCTGTGGTTCTTCCTAGTTCCGATCAATTTCAGGTTAAGCTTGGTTTGTTGTGGTTAAATGCCATGCATGTTATTTCTTCACCTATCCATAAGTGTCATAAATTCATTCATGATGAAGAAGTTAAGATGATTAATCATAGTTTATATCAACCTTCTAGGGCCAGGGATTGTGCTACTCTTGACTTCTTTTGGCCTTCATTACCTAATTCACATCCTTCTTGACCTGATAATATTTTTCGCTCATATCAAGCCTATAAGCATCATAAGATTCTTGAATTAAGCATGCCACTGATGGATCTTAATCATAGTCTTTTTCCTACACCTTCCATATCTCCTTTATCTATGGCTTCTACATCTCTTAATCAAGCTCCTAGTATTGCTTGTCAATCTGATATGAATCTTTCTAATCCTCCTATAGAACCTATAAAGGATCCAATAATTACTCCTAGTTCTCAATATATTTCAAACAACACAAAACATAATTTATTTTCTAATGAACGTTGTAAGAAGCATCATGCTCACACTAAGACTTGTAATTCTATTCTTCACAATTCTTTACTTTCTTCTGATAAGCCTATGCATGATGTGCTAGAAGAAGTTGTTACTAATAATGATGTTAAAATTCAAGATTATAATGATTCTATTCATATCTTAGATCCTATTTTGATTAATCTAGATGAAGAGGATACTCTTGATGATGCTAATGATGAATATGTGACTATTGACATTGACATTGATTTACCTAATATGCTTTCATCACAATTGACACTTACATCTAGTATCAAACATTGTGATTCTCAAGAGGATCCTTGTTTGGAACTGGCTATCATTCCTACTATATTGGATATAGTCCCTCTTGCAAGTTACCCACCTTCCCTAAATGATATAGAATGAGATGGGGAGAATAGGAGGCATGCTTGAGTGGCTTGTCGTTTATGGTAGCTTTGTTGTGTGTTTGCCTATTTTATTGTGCTTCTCCCATGATGTGTTTGCTAAATGTTGTTAGATTCTTTTATACGACCCTTGTTACTTTGTTGGTACAAGGTGATAAAGGAATTGAACCTATTGTACAAATTCCTCTATATGTATCTCTATTCTTCCATATGTTGTTTCATGTTATGTTGTACCTGTGCTATTGTTCATAAATGTTTTCTTGTATAGTCTACTTGGATTCATGACTTGGTAGCACTTATTCTTTTTGGTCTCTATGTCATGGTCTGAAAAGACTCTTCTTTGTATCTCTTATGTGATCTTTCCTCTATTGTGATTATAGTTCTACTTTCCTTGGGGAATTATGTCAATTCATTTGCAATAATATCATATATAGGTATTATATTATGATCATACTAACCCCACGACAGGTAGATCCCTTTTGTGTTCTCTATATGTTTATGTGGTATTTGCCTTGATTTGTCTTCATTTGTGGGCATCTCATAGTGGAAATGTAATCAGTGGAGTTGTTTATGTTTCTGTTAAATCCATCTCTCCTATTAAAGTGTTAGCAATTACTTTAATCCGGGGGCATACGCTCTGCTCACCTATTGCACACACGCACTTTTAGATATACATATATTATTTTTCAAGATAATTTTCTCCCTTTATGGATTAGTGACTAATCCTTAAAGCATAGATTTATATTTTTAGGATCTCTTGATTCCTCCAGTTTCAAAATTGTTGATCCCTTAAGGTCGAAGGTGTCCTTAAAACTGGATCTCTTTTGTTTTTGATTTTACTCTTGTGGAATAGAATATTCTTGAGGGTGAATCCTTGATGAGTTGACTAGTGAGTAGCCACATTCACAAGGGGGTTCAATTCCATCTTTCCAGTTGCATTGTTTCCTTGTGTGGTTCACAATGGGACCTAAGTTCTCATTGGGTGAGGTCATCACACCCCTTATCTCTCTATTTTTCTAGAGGTTTCTCTCTTATTGTGATCTTGGAGTTGACGAAGACTTGAGTTCTTAGGGGCTTAAGGTTTCCTTTGTCCCTTTAATTTCAATAAGATTATCTTTTCATTATGATCTCCTTTACCAAGAGTTTACATTCAAGTCCATACTCTTGCTAAAGTGGGGCTTAATGTATCATCCTAAAATGGAAGCACTTCCATGTTAAGAGCATTTAGCCCTTTGAGTAAGTGGTCTAGGGTCATGTCAAGCACCTTGAATAGGTCTTTGCATGGATCTGGTTATTTCCCCCTATTCTGCTTCACTCTCTACCTATTTCCAGCCTTTTCCTAGCACTTGGTCCTAAGAACCTGAGATCTAAGACCTCAAGGTTAAGGTTGACCTCCTAGGTCAAATTTGTCCTCGACCTTGACCCTTGGTCCAAATTTCATGTTCTGAAGATTTCGGGATATCGGGCTTCGAAAAGTTTTATTTTCTTGCTTCTAGGTCAGATATTTTAAATTTTAGAATGGTAAACTCTTAAATTACATTTAATCTAGGTCCATTTCTAGGGGTTAAGGTCAATTGGGATTTAATTCTCCAATGTCATCCTCTCTAGAAGTTTGTGCCCTAGATCACTATAAAAGGAAACCTTCCTCTCTCATTTTCTCCATCTGATTTTCATAAGCATTCATGATCTACAATCCACTTTCATGATCAAGCTCTCAAAGTTCAAGCAAGCAAGAAGGAGAAGGAAAGTAAGAAAGCATTCATTCATCCTCAAGCATTCAAGCATTCATCAAGGAGATTCATTATTAGCCATTGAAGGATTCAATCTCTTTGGAGCCCCCTTGAAGATTTCTCCATTCACATTCATCCAAGCCTCTTCCTATGCTAAGATCCATTCAAGATTGGTGTTGAAGATCCAATGAAATTGATTTGAGACTTCTTACCTACAATTCTACATTCATTTGGAGTATCCATACTTGTAAGCAAGGTGAATAGTTCCATTTACTTTGTTGATATATTTCAATTTTAATTACATTTCAAGGTTGATTCCAAACTGGGGTTTGACCAAGGACAACCCCCCATCCAAAAAAAAAAACCCATTTTCTTACAGGTACAAGTATAGGACAATGAATTGCATTTTAGATCTGGATACCCTTTTCGGTGAACTTCTAAGATCTGCGAATAGAATTTACATCAAAGCTGTTTTGGGTCAAGGTCAACCTTCAGTGGGGGGTAAGATTGTGCCCCACTATCTGGGTCAAGATCGAACTACCTTCAGAAAGACAAAAGTTTTCTGAGTTTTATCTGTCTCAACATTTCCCGTCCAGAGCAGTTTGCAAAATTCCCCGAAACTGTGCACAGGCATCAAAAAATAGTCTTTTATAGATTTATCCTATTTTGAGGTTAGTATTTATCTTCTATGCATTTAAGATTTGAAAGCACATACTTTCCATAGAAAATTGTAGGATTTCCTAATTTCTTCATATTCTCCATAGTTTGATTCATTTGTCTATTGATCACTCCTTTGTGATTAATCAATTTGGATCTCTCCTTTTGGGAATTTGGATTAGGGATAGGTCTTATATTACTCCTCTCATATCATTTACACACCTATTCATTTTTTATCATATATATATATATATATATATATATATATATATATATATATATATATATATATATATATATATATATATATATATATATATATATATATATATATATATATATATATATATATATATATATATCATTATAGTAATTACATAATAATGAATAGACATGTCCCATGAAGGGACATGTCTCTTCTTGGCTCATTCTCAATATAAATGCAAGAGATTGTTGTATTTGGAAAATACATACAATACAAGATAGTGCCATTACATTGCAATGATCCTAAAACCTTAACATGGTATCAGAGAAAAGTTGCAAATATAAGAGAGTAGTTTGTTGATGGTGAATGTGTGACTCTCTTAGAAAATATAGTCTTGGTATGAATACCATATCTCAGAAATGCACCATTGGATTTTGCTGAATTTTAGATATGTTGGTGATAAACAAATTTAGAAGAATACCACTAGAGAGATTGGAGAGAAAATGTCAGGTTCAAAATTTATGACCAAATGTGTACATGTCTATGCAAATTTTTGAACAAAGAGAGTTCTTTGATTAAAAGCTAGAAACACATTTTATAGTGCAAATAAGATAAGGATCATTGTATCAGTAAGAGATAAGTATTCCATGTTGATTAATGTTCATATATGTTTTATTTAGTTATTAATTTTCATACTATAACATTGAGATATAAAATCTTGTATGCTTTTATCTTTAATATTTCTTTAGGATAATTTAGTTTTATGAACTATTTTTAATCTCTATCAAAAATACTTTCAGGATGAATCAAGAGACATATGTGATTGCATTCAAGAGAGAAAGAGCTTGATACTTGTAGTCATGGGATTGATTTCATGGCTGAAATGTTTCTTCAAAGAGAGAAAATATCATTTAGAGGGACAAACCTACAGAAGCAACCTTGGACGAGAAAGTCAAAAGGTTGATATTACATTTAGAAGAAATCTAACAAACCATCAGAGGAAACCTTGGATGAGTTGGTTAGAAGGTTTATATCACATTCAAAAGAAGTCTGACAAACCATTAGAAGAAACCTTGGACAAGAAGGTTAAATGTTGATGTTAGTACTCAAAGCTTCAGAGGGAGTCAGTACAACATCTAGAGGATCTACCTTATTTGATTTCCAAGGATCTTGGTCATGTTGATTTAGAGGGAGTAAACCATATTGAGATAGTTTCCCTAGTGACCAGGAAACTATAAAAGGAAAAATAATTATGATTCAAATGATGTAGCTCCATGTGTGTGAGCTAAAAGGCTTTTATGAAGATATCTAGGTCATGATATTCTGAGATAGATAGTTGGGCATTCAAGAAAAGAGATTAATACAGACTAAAGAACAAAGACATGAATTGCTTGTAGAAGGTTGATACTAGATTTAGAGGGAGTACATGATAGTTCATATAAAAAAAACCTTGGATGAGGAGGTGAGGAGGTTGTTAGAAGACCTTAAAGGAAGTATCCAAAGTACTATGATCATGAGATTGAGTCTCATGTGTGCTCGTTGAAATGCCTTTATGCTAGGTCCTACATAACTTGGGTTTCACCTAGAGTGATGCAAATTATATAAGAGATATAGTGCATAAGTATGCTATTTAAGGTACATTATCACTAAAAAATATATGGCTACTATTCTCATCAAGTTTCTTGCTAGAGGGAAGGTTGTGTACCTTCGAGATAAACTTGGTATGTTGGAGAATGAAGCCTTACATGAAAAGAAGTTTAAATATCTATGATCTATTATCTTGTATGTTATTGCATTCTTCTCTTTGAGAGATAAGTCTTAGGGGAAAGCCCTTGTTTCCACCCTTTTGGATGAGCCATGATGGATCCACCCTCTGAGATGAGTTAAGGTGGATTTCATGTGTGTGACTCTAGGACTTATGGGCCCTCTTGTGAACGTTGGAAAAAGGTGACAAATTTTTGACAATGAACACTTGTATTTGATTGATGTTGTGAGGTGATGACTTTGCAACATCTCCATAATGATGGACATCATGTGACTTGATATCCATAGACATGTCATGATGGTTAGGATATTTTAGACATCATGGTAGATATCATAAGGCTGATATCATTAAATAAACCATGGATGACTTAGAGATCTTCATGGTGGATATTATATGACATAATATCTATGGACATACCATGATCAATCTATATATTATCATGTCTATATGGTAAGTATCACATATGTGATACTAGTGCTTATATCATACAAGATATCTTGAGTACTTGGGTGAGGATCATAGATTTGATACTTGGAGACTATTACTCATGATAATCATTTTGAGCAATTAGGTGAATATCTTGTGAGTTGATATTTGGAGACCATTTCTCTAAGTACTTGTTAAGTATCATGGACTTGATACTTGAAGAGCCATTATTCGTAATATCAGTAAAATGATATAAATATAAAATAATTATATATACTCACATTGAGTACTTGGTAAATATCATGTACTTGATATTTGGCGACCATTAATTTGAGTACTTGGGTGAGTATCATGGATTTGATACTTGGAGACCATTACTCATGATAATCATTTTGAGAAATTATGTGAATATCTTGTGAGTTGATATTTGGAGACTATTTCTCCGAGTACTTGGTAAGTATCATGGACTTGATACTTGAGGGCCATTAATCGTAATATCATTAAAATCAATATAAATATAAAATGATTATCTATAACCACATTGAGTACTTGGTAAATATCATGGACTTGATATTTGGAGACCATTAGTTTGAGTACTTGGGTGAGTATCATGGATTTGATACTTGGAGACCATTACTCATGATAATCATTTTGAGCAATTAGGTGAATATCTTGTGAGTTAATATTTGGAGACTATTTCTCTAAGTACTTGCTAAGTATCATGGACTTGATACTTGAAGATCCATTACTCGTAATATCAGTAAAATGATATAAACTTTAAATTATTATCTATACTCACATATTACATTGATGTAATATATTTATCCTCCCTAGCTAAGAGGGAGTGTTAGTGTTATCATAATTGTCATTATAATTACATAATAATGAATAGACATGTCCCATGAAGGGACATGTCTCTTCTTGGCTCATTCTCAATATAAATGCAAGAGATTGTTGTATTTACAAAATACATACAATACAAGATAGTTCCATTACATTTGCAATGATCCTAAAGCCTTAACAGTGACATTATTAGAGATGGAATGATGATCTCTTGGGACAAAAATAACACCAAATTTAACCTTCCTCAAACATAATGGAGGACCTATTCTTTTCTCATAGAGGCTTGTATTGATTTATCCTTCCCCGTTATCTGTGTCTCCATTGTTGATAGATTCTCTAGGTATGTTGGCCTTATGGATCCATGTTGTCCTTTACCAAAGCTAAAATAATTGATATATAGTCCTTGAAAATATCCTTGATATTAAGTCCCATATTTATAGTTACTAGTGTATTGACAAGTGACCCCTCTTCTTTGCAATTTATTCTTGGTAATATCTAGAGAAAATCCATTGAGCCTAAGAAAAGGTTTTTTATATGGAGTCTTATTTTATGCAAGCAACCTATCATTAAATTGGGTGGTGATCCTAATTTGTGCCCCCTATGCAAACTCCTCGAGACAATTCACTATATATTATTTTATTGCATTTTTCTAAGTTTGGAATATTTTTGGTTTAATTATGCGTAGTAATATTAGTTCTTGGGAGGTAATTGTGGGTATGATCAATTCCCTGAAGGAATAATCTAATGTTTTTTTTTAATGTACTCTCTAGTGAGATTTTATGGCTACTTTGGAAAGCAAGGAATAATGATATATTTAGTGGTTTTTCTCAAGCTCTTTCTGGGTCTATAAGGAGACTCATCTTTCATGATGTTGCTTGACAAGTTACAATCACAATGAGGATATCCAAAGGTGAATTTGAAAGGTTCTTGTAGGATGGAATAGTTAGAATTTCCACTTCAACGATATCTCATGGGAATACTTGACAGAGATGCTCTGAGGAGTGCACCCCATTTGAGATTGGATTGGACAATTTCATGGAAGACTTACATGCTCAAAGGAGGGAACAAATAATGAATGTTAATAGGGAATAAGAAGAGGTTGTAGAAACTATGACACCATTGGTAGTGGTAGATCCATGAGTACCACTTACATATGCAATGTAGATTGCTACAAGAGTTCTTGATCCAATATCTGGGATAGAAATTCCAGTTCTTAAGTGGAATGAGGGTCTCTTAGGTTGGAACACTTGGGTCAAGGAGATCATCGAAGAAAGATAGAACAAAGAGGCTTAATTGGAACTACTGGGGTAGATATATTCTCATAGTTTTTGCATTTACATAATGTGAAATATTTTTTTAATGCTTTGTAACTTAATATATTTATTGTGTATTTTTTGTAGTGGTCAGGATTGGATACATTGTTAAGCAATAATAAAATACAGATTTTTGGTAAGAGTATATATACTTGATCTGTAAAGTGCTTCTCTTATAACTAATAGAAAATGAAGTACATCATCATATAAAAGCATTAGCTACATGGAATCTCCACAATAATCTCATGATCTATTAAGATACTTGCACTTGAACATCAAATGTATACACCATATTAAGAAAGAAATCATGTCATCCTCCAACATGTCATCTATAAAAGAAGAGGAAAGGGCCAAGGTGAAAAAAGTACCAACTGAAAGAAAACAAGCATAAAATAAAAGTTATAAGAAAGAAAAGCCTTAAGTTGATTTTTGGCAACCATGATTCTAGCTAAGGAATTTTCAAAATATGTAAATGGCATTGGTACTTTATGATTGAATCGAATGACTTCTTTCATTCTAATATATGAAGGAATCAACACTAACTATGATCCTATTTGTAAGACCTTAATTATTAAGCTCTTAAAATATTTGAATTGTCTATACAAGGACTTGAATGTCCTCATCACTATATTTATTAACTAGTTTTAAAACTAGAATAAATCATAATACAACTATTTTTTAATTTTTAATTATTTATAAAATAAGACCGATGATACATTTTAATCCCTATATAGAGATTACTTGTGGCACATAACCTTATTCTTGTAATGTTGAAAGCAAAGATTCAAAATCGTTACAAATATTACTGAATTATTTTTATTAAGGATAAATAGGTTTTGAAGGGACCTAAAATCTTATTTACAACATGTTACCAATAACAAATAGTTAGTATATAGGTAGGCAACTATCATAAAAAAAAAACTAGGCATAGCCTAGAGACCAAGAAATAGAAAAGGAAACCAAAAGACCAATACTTATTCAAATTATTTAAGGCCTCAATAACTTCATGGCTTCCAGCTGAGAAGGATTAAAGGTTAGTTTCTTAATATATTGAAGGTCTTGAGCAAAGTGAACAACATGCCTTTTTTTTTCATGTATGTGTACTTGGACCTTTGTTGTTTTCTACAAGCATATATTTTCCCTTATCAACAACTTTGACATTGCTCACCTGATTTTGACTTTGATACATTTTATCATACTTTTCCACAAAAATCTTGAAGCTAATAAAACTATCCTTAACCACCTTTTATTTGAAATAGACCAAAGGAATGAGATTATTATTGACACTTTTCATCTTGGTCTCTAAACCTGGGTAAAAGCACAATCGAGTGTCACCTTTTGGGCTAACTCAAATCACTCGGCCCAGTTACACTCGGTCGAGTTAGACTCGGCTGAGTCAAACATGACCGAGTACACATAGGTGCCACGCGGTGCCGAATGGAAACTACGTGGCCCATTAGACTGGGCCGAGTGGTACTCGGCTGAGTAGGAATCGGCCGAGTCTAAACAATATTTTTAATATAGAAAAACATGACAAACCACTCATTTGCACACTATTAGGCTATTTGAGTGGGGCCGACCTCTAGGGGGACTTGGCCGAGTCAGACTCGGCTGAGTCTACTTAGGCGGCATGCCATGTTGGCAGCCAAAGCACCAAAAACACAAAAAACCTAGAATTTTCACTTATGTTGTTCCTTTCTTAGATCAAAATAGAAAATGTTAAAAAACTAAAACTACCCTTTTCTAGATCTCAGAAAAATGATTCTGGATATATAAATTTTATATTGTTTCATCTACAAAATGTTAAACAAATTTGCTAAAAACTACATGTAGGTATATTAAACTTTGAGAAGGCATTGATTCGAAAAATATAGAATAATAATAAATCAATTCAAAAGAAATTTAAAATTATATACGGCCCTAGAGGAGAGAGTCCTCTTCAAGAATATATAATTTATTTGGTTTTTGGTATAGTTTTGATAGGGTAAAAGTGACGGGAGACAAAAACTGTTGATTTCAGGTAAGGTCGACTTTCAATACTTATAACGGGTAAACCATAGATCAAAAAAACTTCTTTCTTTTTTCTTGCACTAGATATACATGTCATCTAAAACATATTCTGAAATTGGAGGGAAAAAAAATGTTTTACTTATAATGATTTGATGGGAAGTGAACTCCCTTATTTGTAGTATTTTCAAGACATGAAAAATAGACCTAAAAAATTAAAAAAATATATTAATTTTTTCTCAAATTAATTTTAAAAAATTATAGGCATAAAATTCATCCTATTTTACACATTTCATCAGTTTACATCATCTTCAAATTCTCAACAAAAATGTGACTTTTATGCCTTTGAAGTTTTTCAATTTTTGTGTTATTAGCCTCTTCCTTTGTAAAAGGGTGACAACTTATTGTGCTTTTACCCACCTATAATTCTTTACTCATGGTCATTCTTCATGATCTCATGAACATCCTTAACTACTTTCTATAAGGAAGAGACAAGATTTTTGCCCTCACTTTCACCCTAGAGAACCTGCTAATTCGAAATGTTATCCATTTTACTTTGAATGGAGCACAATTTAATGTTAGTTTGGTTGATCTCATGAAAGAGCCACTTATTTATCTTGAAAGAATCTATAAGAATATTCCTAGCAATACCAAGAAGGTCCAATGGACCCTCATAATCAAAATTGAGAAATAGAAAATATTTTGCCATATTACAAGGAAAAGAGGGTCTTCCTTAATAAGTTGTACTAGACAAAGACTCACCAAACCCACCTTGTTGGGACAAATCACTTGAAGGACCACTAGTAGAGATGAAAATAGGGGAAGCTATCTTTTTCTTTAGATTTTTCTTACTAAACTTAGGGATTTTTCATTCTCGTTTAAGGGAAGCGAGGTTAGAATCAACATAAATTTTTGAATCATCGTCCTCAAAGAAGGAACAATCAAAATCCCCATTATCATTCGCTGCATCATCCCCTTAAGAAATAGGGGAACAACTATTCTTAGCTTTTAAGGGAAGGTTCAAGGGTTTTCAAAAGTTTAACAATAAGTATCTAATCAACCCCTTATACAAAATCGCATTGCTAGGGTTTTTTTTCTATGTTCCTTAATGCTCACATTCATAAAAGACAAAAGATAGAGTGGAAAAGAAATTCTAACCTTGTGCGTGAAATAATTGAACAAGATGAAATGACATCCATACATAGTAATTAAACCATCACTAAATTGTTGGCTACCTCGGCTTCTCAACATATGCTTAGTTTTGATACTTTACAGTTGAATCTAGTAAACTTTTTCTATTCTAATGATGATTTTTGTCAATATGAAAAAAGGAACAATAACTATAAAATCATTCAAAAGACAACAATGTTAGTTTTGGTAGCTTGGAGAGTTGTTCGTCTATTGTCCAAGAATTAGTAAATAGTTATTTTTCTAGAGTCTTTGGTTAGAGTGGAAATAATTATTTAATTAATTTATTGATTCCTTTAGGGACATCTACCAACCAATTTGTTATGAGTTGTTAAAGTCTAATTAATCTCAGCCATTGATTGAAATTAGATCATGATCATTGGTTTTCCAATGAGTGGTATAAAATGAGTCATTGGACATTTGGAGAGAACACACTTGAAAAGCATTTGTAGTGATAGCAAATGAATTTGTTGTGTTAACAAATAGTATTGGAGTGATAGCAAGGGCGCAGTGATAGTGTTGGAGGCAACAATATTGGAATCTCAGCAGGAAGAATTGGGAGAAGAATTTCTGGAGGACAATAATGTCGGAGCTCTTTCAGTAAAAAGCAAGCAGTTTATGTATCTCTTAATTTATTGAAGTTTAATATAAAGTGTTCATTTGAAGTACTGGTTTCCCTTCGGAATTTTTCCAGGATCAATTTGTCCAAAATATTGTATTCGTTGTATTGCATTTATTTCATATGTGATTTTATTTATGAAATTGTAGTTGTTTTATTTTTCAATATTTGCCGTAAATTAATTAATTATTTATTATTTTCTTTCGCCACATTAATGACGCTTATTCATGCACCAATTGAAACTAAATATTTAAACTTGATACAATTATTAATAGGTTAATTTCCTAAATTTATACAGACATTAACATCTATCTGCCATTGTCTTGCCAAGCTGCAGTCACAGTGAAATTATATGAAGGGAACGAAGGTGGGGCATCGTTAATTAACTGTCGTGGCCATTCAACATGAATTATGAGAGACTTGTTTGATATATTGAGATTGGACCCTCTACTGATAAACCAATCTCTAAATCGTTTAACGAATCTGCACTTTCGCTAGTAAATCAGTTTTTTTTTCCAAATATTGAATTGAAGTTTATTATAAAGAATTAGAGTTATCAAACAGATAGCTGAAGGAAATATACAATATATAATGGTAAGTATAAAAAGCGGCCATTGATGGGTGAAAGAAATATTATGATTTAAATCCTTATTTTGAGTTTTTTTCGGCTCCTCCCAATTCAATTCCACAAAATATTACTTCGTTGTTCCAATTAAGTATATAATAAATTGAAAACTACTATTTTATTTTGCCTGCCAACTGGTACTAAATTCACTGTTCAATCCCAGTGGACGGCACTGCCGACATTTTTAAATATTTCCCTATATTAATCGTCAGCAATCATATATATATATATAGTAATTAGAATTTTATTCAATGGTAGCTGAGGATAAAGAGAGCATACCAATCCTACTGTAATTCTAATTAATTTCCAACTAACATATTGTAGAAATATCATTTCTACTAAATGCTCTGCCTGTAATACAATAAATCCCCATAACTGAATTCCCTGTTCATGTTTAGGATTTCGTTGAACAATA
Source organism: Chamaecyparis obtusa (assembly GCA_027943335.1). Lineage (NCBI taxonomy): Eukaryota > Viridiplantae > Streptophyta > Pinopsida > Cupressales > Cupressaceae > Chamaecyparis > Chamaecyparis obtusa. The sequence goes on along the minus strand of BSBK01006173.1, from coordinate 126,937 downwards.
AATCCCAAAATAAATAATCCAAAGTTGACAGCAGTCCTTCAACTACTCCATTCATATTTCAAAGATTACTTCTACTTCAAATCACAGACAATATTTCTTGCTGGCTGATATTACCTGCTTCCATCAAAATCATTGACCTCTTCATACCTTGTCTATTACAATTATGAACATAAGGCTGATCGAACTTACTTCTATCAAAGCCATTGACTTTTTTCTATATGTAGATTTCCTAATTAATACTTTTATTGGATGTCACAATTCTGTAGATAGAATTAATATAATTTATTTTTATCAAAACTCTTGACTTTCTTTACATATAGATTTTTGGACTATTTGTTTTTAAACATTGACAATTGTTTATAATCATGGTTGTATAGAGTGGAATAATCTGGTTTATGGACTTACATCAAACTATAGATTAAATTTCTAGTTAGTTACATAAAAGGCGATTGATTCTGATTGTTTTCTTAAATTGGTTGCATAAAGTGGCATAATTTAATTTAAGAACTTATATTAAGCTAGTACACTATAGCGATTATCAATAATTACAATTCTCAATATAAATTTTAAGTTAAGTCTTAGAAATTAAACCATTTGCCACAAGTTATATTAATCATTCAAAGAATATTAAATCAAGGACTATAAACCTTAACCAAAACTAAATAAACATGTTTTCATATATTTTAATTAGATTCAAAGAAAAGCTACCAAACAAAATTATATGAAATTTGGCTAATTAGATTGAAGGAAAAGTTATAAAGCGATGTAAAGATGCATCTAAAAATGGAGAAGAAAAGTCCCTACTTGATGAGTTTGTTAAAAGTCTCCAAATTTGGGAGATATAATTTGATATATCAAATGTTTGACATGTTGTTTTCTTTCACTATCAACTCAGGAAGTGTTAAACCTAGATGACCCAAAGTAATGGAGAGATGGTTGCAAATATTGTCTAAATCCCACTTCCACATAAATTATATGATAGAAGTAATCTATTATGACTTATTTGAGATAATAAAAAATATAAGGATTAGTTGATAACTCTATAATTTTTTTACTTTCCTCAAACACTCAAAAGAGAGAATCACAAATCCATCAAAAAAATTCATAAAATTGAAAGCATTCTTATAATTGTTAATCTATTTTCATATTTCATGAATTCATGAAGGTCCAAGTAATAATGAAGCTATCTATAAAATAGTGTATGATTAATCCACAATTTGCATTTGACCAACTAATATTTTATTCTCTTGGTCCTCTAGTGGAAGATTTTATAGTAGTAGTTATTCAAGATTGTTGAAAGGACATCCTAGCTTCTCATTTGAAGAAAGTGTGATTATTTTCTATCAAATTTAATGAAGAACATTCTTATAGGAGAGTAGACAACCACTAACATCATAACAAGAAGATGATTGATATTCACATTTGATAGACAAAATATTGAGTGATTATAGGAGATGAGATCAAAGTGGAGTAGGGTCTAATAGTGGAGATGGTAGTTGGACACAATTAGCCCTTTAGTGGAGACCAAAAGGTGAGTCGTGCCAATATTTATCCCCAAAAGGATATCAGTCAATCTAGAAAAGTAACCTATTATGTGATGTCACATCATTACACCAATAAACATGAATTAGTGCACAACTATGGGTTTTTCTTCTTTATGGGACCGTTTTGGACACCTTAGCAAAAAGGTATGTAGATATGGGATCATCTTTGACTATGTAGATTCAAAACCAAAAATTTCAAGTAGGGGACTTGACAAGTAACAAATTATATGAAATTGAGAGTGATTGTAAATAGCGAAGACAGATTTTAAGAGACCCCAAATTAGAATGCTTTACTATAAGACCCTCTCACCTAATCCACTTGCATTTAAACAAGTGGAATTTTATTCTCCTCTCTTTATTTCTACATGTTGTATGATCAATCCACTAGAATTTTAAGTCAGCATGTGGGTAAGTGCACAAAGATGGGGAACCAAAAAGGGGGTATAAGATACCACTTTTGTTTTAAATTACCAAACTTTGAACTACGATGAGAAATTGAAGATAGTTAGACTCAAAATTCCAAGATGTGACAATAACAAGATTTGTAGTACTCTGAATCTAGTTTCTAAGCTAATAGTTTATTTTGGAAATGGTAGAGATTGAGGCCCTCAAAAAGGACGAGCACAAAAAGTGGTCCTATTTTTTTATGAAAAAAACATAACATAGCGTCTAGTGTGCTCCCCCTAAATTTTTATTTTTTTGAATATTTTTAATTCCTATCGTGAGAAGTTAACTAGCACCACATAGTTTATCCCAAATTTTTCTACTAATTTTTTGATGAATGTATTATTTTTTAATGAATTTTTTAAGTACACACATCTTGAACACTTGAAACTTGTGTGTGCTTCCCCTAGAAATCATTGAAAACTAATCAAAATTCAAAAAAAATAAAAATTTAAAAGTCTGTAGGTTGGTGTCTAGTTTCTAAAAATGTAACTTGTTTCAAAATTTGTTGAACAAGCCAAAATCTATGCCCCAAATACTACACATTAATTTTTGACAAAAAATGAACATACTTACAAAAGAAATTAGAGATGAAAAGTTCAACATAACTAGAATTCAAAATAAATTATATGGTTAGATAGCTAACAAAGAGATCTATAACATTATGTTGTTTAATTTTGTCATTGTTGAACCACATGAAAACCTCACAGGGAGCACACAGGTAAAACTATGAATTTTTTGTATGTTTGTTAGAAAACACATCTCAGACATATTTGAATACTCCAAGTCTTTGGGTTGGATGCCCAAGGAAAATACAAGCCTTAGGATTGATGGATCCCAATGTAGTTAAAAGGGTATAGGCCAAATACCACGCACACCCTATAGGGCATACAAGTTATTTGGTGTGCACCTTGTGTGGAAATAATAACATGTAAAAAAACCTTCTAAATGTGGCAATAAAAATATAACAAGCCTTGTGAGGCCAACTTCAACACTAGGACCATACATAAAATGTAACATTTAAGTATAAGTACTTATACTTAAGTTACATTTTATGTATATACTTTTAGGATATTTGAGAGTGGTTTCAGCTTCATAGAAATTAAGATAAAGATTCTAGATTTTGAGGGTTTTTAGTAAATTTCAAGCTTAGCCAAATTTTAGGAATCAACGTATTGTCTTCAACATGATTTCCAATGGACTATTGATTGTAACTTTAAGCCCTTGACCTATGCACGATCATTTAAGGATCATAATGCATTATATTTTTAATCTATAGTTAGTTTGGTAATTAACATATATGTTTAACCATGTTACAAGAGAGAGGGGGGAGGGGAGAGAGAGAGAGAGAGAGAGAGAGAGAGAGAGAGTTTTTGTAGGACACACTTTAGGGTACTAAGTGCTTCTAATGTATCATAAGGGGTCATAAGGATTCCTAACTGATACTAGGACCCCCTATGACCCATTATGACCCCTTATGATACATTAGGATCACCTAGAACCCAATAGGACATATTATAACCAATTACAACCACTTAGGACCTATTGCAGCCCCTAAGGACACATCCGTGCGTCCTACGATGGTTATTGTGTTCTAAGGGGTCCTAATGGGTTCTAATGTGTCCTTATGTGTTCTAATGTGTCTTAAGGGGTCCTAATGGGTCCTGTGGGGTTGTAGGATCACTTAGGACACATTAGAACCCCTTAGGACATATTAGGACACAATAGAACCTACTAGTGTTTCTTACACTCCTTTATGTGTTCTAAGGGGTATTAATGGGTTCCAATGGGTCCTAATGGGTCCTAATCCATCATGAGGGGTTATAATAGGTCTTAAGGGGTCCTAGGACCACTTAGGACTCATTATGACATCTTATGATACATTAGGCCTCGTTGGGACACATTAGTGTGTCATGTGATAGATAATGTATTCTAAGGGGTTGTAATGGGCTCTAATGTGTCTTGATGTATTCTAAGGGGTCATAATGGGTCCTAATGGTATACAAGACCACTTAGGACCCATTAAAACCCCATAGGACACATTAGGACCATTAGGACACAAGAGAGCCCTAAAGTGCATCCTACAATGATTAATGTATTCTAAGGGGTTCTAATGTGTCCTAATAGATCTTAGTGAAACCTAAGGGATCTTAATAGGTCATAAGGGTTTTTAGGAACACTTAGGATACATTACAATCCCTATGGATACATTAGGACCCATTAGGATACAGTCAAATTGTAAAGTATTTCCTACGACTATTAATGTGCTCTAAAGGGTCCTAATGGATCCCAATGTGTCCTAATGGGTCTTAATAGATCCTAAGGGTTTTTCATAGTTCCTAAGGTTTCATAAGACCACTTAGGACCTATTAAAAACCCTTAAGACTTATTAGGACACAGTAGGGAACATCAGGATACATTAGAATCCATTAGTGTGTCATACACCCCTTAATGTGTTCTAAGGGGTATTAATGGCTTCTAATGTGTCCTGGTGTGTACTAATACATCATAAGGGGTCGTAATGGGTCCTAAGGTGTCCTAGGATATCTTAGGACACATTATGACCCCTTATGATATGTTAGGACCCCTTAGGACACATTAGTGTGTCCTACGATAGATAATGTATTCTAAGGGGTCAAAATGGGTTCTAATGTGTCCTAATGTGTCCTAATGTGTCCTAATGGATCCTAGTGGGACATAGAGCCACTTAGGACCCATTAAAACCCCTTATGATACATTAGGACCCATTAGGACACATTGGAACCCTAAAGTGTGTCCTACACCCCTTGATGTGTTCTAAGGGGTATTAATAGGTTCTAATGTGTCCTAATGAGTTATAATGCATCCTAAGGGGTCATAATGGGTCCTAAGGGATCCAAGGACAACTTAGGACCCATTATGACCCCTTATGATACAATAGGACCCCTTAGGACACATTAGTGTGTGCTACACCTCTTAATGTGTTCTAAGGAGTATTAATGGGTTCTATTGTGTCCAAATGGGTCCTAATGTTTCCTAAGGGGTTGTAGGACCACTTAAAATCATAAACTAATGATTTTGATTTTAAAATTTTATTTTCTTTTTCTAAAAATTTGAACTTCTTACCCAAATCTTCATTCTCCTTCTTGATTTCATAAAAAAAAATTAAATTTTCCTTTAATTCCACATTTTACTTTTTAACATTCTCCAATTCTTTCTCAAGATTCTCGATTTCACATAAATATTCACACCCATCTTTTCCATTTTTTCAAAAAAATTGTCTATCAATTCCAAATTAGACTTTTTTAATTTTGCCAATTCATCTTTTAAACAATACTTCTCACATAAAAGTGGTCCTACAACCCCTTAGGACCCATTACAACCCCTTAGGGAACATTAGGACTAATTAGGACACAATAGAACTCATTAATACTACTTAGAACACATTAAGAGGTGTAGGAAACACTGGTATGTCCTAAGGGGTCCTAATGTATCATAATGGGTCGTAAGTTGTTATAGGATCCCTTAGGACCCATTACGACCCCTTAGGATGCATTGTAACTCATTAGGACACATTAGAACATATTAATACCCCTTAGAACACATCAAGGGGCGTAGGACACACTTTAGGGTTCTAATGTGTCCTAATGATTGGTCAAAAGAGAGGTTTGTAAAGAAAGATGAGATATAATTTGTAATATTGGTGAGCCCTAAAGTGGAATCCCCACTCAAGTTTGTAGATAATTTTACGTCTACTATCCTCAATATTCATCTCTAAATTAACTTGTTCTCAGCCTTTTGTTCTAATATAGCTGATTTTATGTTGAAGTGTCCCATTTATAATAGTTATTTTAAAATAGGACTAATAGTGATGGCTCAATAATCACTCAACAAACTTTAGATTTATATTTTAAAATAAAAATATTTATAATTTTAATCTAAAAAAAATATGACTTTGTTCTCTTTCATTAACTTGACTTTGAATTTTATAAAGTCACTTAATATCAACATTCATAACCTCATCCAAAAAATCTCAAGATAAATCAATTTGATGTAACTTTCAACTTATCATATGAATATTTTTGAAGTAGAAACTTATGTCATTTATGCTTCTTTTCCTAATCTTCCAGTTTAAAAAATATATATAATTGACTAAACTTATATTGGATAAAAATCCAAATATAATTTTATAGATAGACACAAACATTTAAAAAAGAAAAAACCAACCCTAACCCTGTTAATTTTTGTTTGTCTTTATAAAGTGCGTATGACTATATGACTATGACTATGGTATCTATACACAATATAATAAAACCTTATGTATTTGTACAGCTTTGTCCAACAAGTGGGACGTCACAAGCTTACGATGTGTCCAAACATATGTACATAATCAATGAATGGCCAGCACAAGTTTTATCTCTTTACGTTTCCTTTCTCTTCTTGTTTTCTTTGACACAATATTCCCCAATAAGTGAGTGAACATACAAGTAAATCAACAATTCGTTCATCTGTCACAGTGACTATGCCTGAGCTCCCAATAATTGATGTTTCTGCTCTTCGATCAGAGCTGGAAGATGGCGATCCTGATCTTCAAAGGTTGTGTAATCAAGTGAAAGAAGCGTGCCATCAATGGGGAGCTTTCCGTGTGGTCAATCATGGAGTGGAAGAGGAGCTTCTAAACACTGCGGATTCAGTTTCTAGAGATCTCTTCAATCTTCCACCCCAAGTAAAAGAAAGAGCCGTTTTTCTTCCATTTGATGGGTATTCCAAGAACATTGGTCTTTCATCTGGCGAGGCAATATGCATCCCATCAGTACTCGCTTCTGATTCGTTTCAGCAATATGCACAAAAGCTATGGCCCCAAGGAAACCCTAAATTTTGGTATGTATTACAATTTTTTGAATATTTTTTAATGCAATCTGAAATTCATTTTTATCATTTCAGTTAGTCAGAGTTTAACTTAAATGTAATTCTGTTTAATTGGGTATATTTTTCTTCGGAAAATATGAATTAGATTCAACTTGAGACTATTCTTTAATTTGAGCTTTGTTTGTTTTATTTATTTGCATATTTGATTGCGTACGATGGGATTGAAACATGAGATGCTATTTGTTTCATGTTTTATTAGTATTAATGCTAAATACAGAATGATTATTTATCATGCTGGAGTTTTATACTATATTATATTTAATATATTAGAAAACTTCAATATGATAATGGCAGGATGCATGCTATAATTTAAAAGTCTTCCTTTATTTCTTTAGGTTGAAGCTATCAATGTTATATCTTATGTTTTAAATATATTTCTCACAACTTATTTGCAAGACACCACTCTTGAAGAAATATCAAGTAGAAAGAAACCAAATGTTAAGTATTTTAGAGTATAAATGGATTTGAAGCATTCTCTCACATACCAAATTAGATTAGAGAAAAGAAATTTGTTAAGTCAAGTGTTAAGCGCATTTTTCCAGGCTATGATTATCAAAGGAAAGGATGTAGGTTGTATGCTCCTAGTGTGAAGGGTGTGTTCACAAATAGGGATGTCAAGTTTAATGAAGGGTTTGAGGATACAATATGATGAATATTCCAATGATTTTGAGATCAATGAAAGTTCTAAGGAAACACCTAATATAGTTGAAGAATCAAGTCCTCCAAAAACCAAGAGTCTTCAAGAAATTTATAATTAAAAGACTCATCAAATTGATTATACTCTAATGATCACTACAATGAATACCAGTGATCCTCAAACATATAATGAGGCTAAAAGAAGACATGAATGTGAACAAATATGCAAAATGAGTATGAATCTTTGATAAAGAATAAAAATTGGGAATTAGTGGACTTTCCCAAAGGAAAGAATGTGGTCAACAATAAGTGGCCTAGAAGACAAACTTCAAGTCAAATGGGAGCATTGAAAAACACAAGGAAAGACTAGTGGCAAAATGGTACTCTCAAAAAGGGGGAATCAACTATATATAAATTTTGGCTTTAGTAGAAAAGATAAAACTTTCAAGACTATTATAGCATTGGCAACTCATTCCAAATGGTCTATTCACAAAATGGATGAACTAAAACTATATTTTTTAATTATGAAATTGATGAAGAGATCTAATTGAAACAACCAAAAGGATTTGAAAGTGTCCCAGATAAGAACTCCTAGTTTAAATTTAAGTTCTATATCTAGTTTGAAATCATCTCCAAGGGATTGATATGCTAAGAATGATGAATATTTTAAAACTCAAGGCTTCCATAATATAATCCTCATGATCCAAATTTGTATGTCAAAGCATTTGATGAAGGTGGCATAAAAATTATAGTTATTTATGTCGATGATTTTATAAACTACCATAACATGAACAAAATAAACATGACATAAATTTGAAATTGAGCTTATATACATTTGAGATGACAAATATTGGTTTCTTGCATTGTTTTCTTGGCATCCAAGCAAGGAAAAAATATGATGGAGTTTACCTCTCTTAAACCATGTGTACTTTAGATTTGTTGAAAAAGTTTAGTATAAAAATCTTTAAAAGTGTATCTACTCCTAATGCTAGGATTGAAGTTAACCAAGGATATGGAAGGTGGGGATTTTGATCCTACCTTGTAAAAGTAGTTGATTGGCAGTCTAGTGTACTCAACTCACACTCAACTCAATATTTCTTTCATGGTTGGTATAGTTTCAAGGTTTTTGTGTTGTCATATAGTTCCACATTGGATGGCATCAAAGAGAATATTGAGACATGGGCACATGAATTTTAATATGGGTGTTTATTATTCTTATGAAGGAGATGTGTGTGTCTCATATTTAGATTATGCAACTTGTATTCATGAGCAAAAATTAACTATAATTTATGTTCGAGTGCTCTTGGTTTTGGTCCTATTTTATGGTGTTGTCCAAGAACTCAATGTTTGATGCTCAAAAGAAAAACCATATAGAGGTTTTTCACCATTATATCAAGCATCCCATCCAATTACAAGCATTTCTTTTCTAATATTATAAGAAAAAGGATCAAATAGCTAATATTTTAACCAAGACATTATGTGAGACTAGATTTGTATAAATAATATAACTATTTTAGGCTTATTACAAGTCACATGACTATTTTATGGTTTTCATTCATGAGACTATAATGAATTCCTACCATTGTATTAAGTGAATAAGTGATTGTACATTAATGCATAACAAGGCTTTAATCTGAGATCCACCTTGTATTGATTATGGATTGATATTTTAAGCAATTAGCATAATCAATTTCTGGCTAATAATGTTTTGATTAAGTAAAAAAAGGTTTTGAAAGGACTCGAAGCCTTGTACAAAAAACTTGAAAGATAAAGCAATATAAGGCTCAGATACAACAATGGAAACCACCAAAATAGTAGAGGGATTAACCACCAGAAAACCCCCACCAACGGACAACAATCCGCAACAAGGGACCTTACGATTTAGATTTAGAGCCACCCTTGTAGGACCGAAGATTCATATCCAAAGGAGGAACAAAAGGTTTTGGTTTCTTTCCTTTCACAGTTGTCCAACCGTCCTCCAGCTTGGTAGCATCATTCAACCAAACCCCTGAAGAGATAGAAGAATGGCTGACTAAAGAATCAACCCCCAACATCACATTCCCCCTGGGGGAAACCGGGAAGGGCGAACCCATAGCTGTAGCAGACTAGACAACAAGGTCAACAGTCTAGACATCAGCAACTGCCATAGCAGAATCATTCTGGATAGCATCAGCAAGCTAGATAGCAGAGTCAGTAGCAGACTGGATAGTAGAGTCAGCAGCAGACAGGACATCAGCAACCGGGACAACATCTGACCCTGCAGAAGCATCCATAGAAGAAAGAACCTCCTAAGAGGATCCCGTAGCCAACTCCTGAACCTCTGCTGAAGATTTATGCACTGTATAATGTTCAGTAGCTACACCCGACCGCCAAGAAGGCTGTCATTTCGATTTCACCTTCACGGAAGAACACCAGTCAGCCACATGGCCAGTCAAGTGACAATTCCTGCAGCGGAAAGGAATACCCTCATAATCTAAAGTCTGTATCCAAGAGCCCCTCGAAGAGGACAAGAAAATTTTCTCAAGGAGGCCCTTAGAAACATCCATCTCAACAAGGATGCGAGCAAAAGTCGAATGTAAAATATCAAAGGTATCCAAGTCCACAATCTAGAAGTCCCCAAGCGCATTCCCCACAGATTCCAAGACCGGATCCAACCAGAGATGCATGGGAAGATTCGGTAGCCTAACCCAAACCAGAATCTTGTTAAAGGATCCAAAAAGCGGGTTGAAATCCTTATGCCAAGGTTTGGCCATAAGGGGGAAATGGTCATCCCAGGAAAAGCTATATTCACACAAGATAGTATTCCTATCTTTGGGATTATTAAATTTAACAATGCAAAAACCCCTTCCAGCTGGGCAAATCTAAACATTTTTGGATAATATCGGCTCCCACTGATTGGTAATCCAAGCATGAAGAGCAGACAAAGAAGGCCAAAACCCCCTAAATCAAAATATAGCAGCATTCGAAGAGAAAATCTCTGCAGTTTCATAAATTTTATCTACAATATTAGAGTCTAACTAAATTTGAATAGGCCTACTCATAGACACAGGGGAAACCACCCGGGGCCTCAAAGTCCCTAAAGAACAAGCAGGAGCACTCCCATGGAGGCCAGCCTCTAAGGTAGAAACATCAATAGAGCCAAGGGCACCAACATAGGACACTGTCGCCACCTTGCCAACATCAACCCTACCACCATTAGCAAAGGCCGACTGAGAACCAGCTGCAGCAGAGCCAACAACAAACCCAAAAACCTGAGACACAACACACCCAGCATCCTAAGACACAGCGAAACAAACAAGGGGCCCCGCATGACATTGGGCAAGGTCAATGAAGGTTTGAAAAGTAGGAGAGCGGGAGCACGTCATCGGGAGCGAGAAAAACTAAAATTATGTTATTGTTGTATGGATTTATTTATGGCTAATAATGTTATAATAAATTCATTAGAGAATTTGAATACATATCATCTACTTCATGTGTAGCCACTTGCAACCACCTTACACCATCCAAGATGCCCCATATTGTTCACATCTCTCCTGTCTTGAATTTAGATATCTAGCTAATTCTATGTAATAGCTGTTCTAAAATTTAATGCATTTTTATCTCTAAAATTAATGTTTGATCCTATATTTATTATGATTCCAATTTACAAACTTTTGTTCCATTTTTTTTCTCTTTATGTTTCTTTTCAACAAGAAGTGGTTTTCTTTATCCAAAGTATATGATGGTAATGAGTTATTGCTTAAAAACAACAACTTTCACTACACTATTAACAAAGGGAAGGAAAAACATTTTTTCAATGATGGGAGAATAACATATCCCTTATATGTGTTTTGCATCCCTAAAATAACATTTTTTGTAAAATTCTAAGATGAATGTTGTTGAAGTGCATGATACATTTGATATGAGTTTTAATAGATTGGTTATAGAACTCTAATTCATGTATATTGTGGTACCATAGGTGGGGACACAATAGTAAAAACAAGCTTAAGAAAGTACCTAATTGAAATATGGTTAATTTTTTGTTTGGTTATTCTATATATTTATAACTTTGTGTCGCTATGTATTTGGAAGACAATATAAATTTAACTTAGTGTAGCACTTAGTTGTTTCAATTGAAAAAAAATTATCATTATGTTTCCTTTATCAATGAATTTTTATATTATACTTGGATTTATTTTCTAAGGCATATATTTGAATTTTTTTATTTAATTTTAAATATTTTATTAATACTATTTTACAATCATATGTATAAAATAATAAATCTATAATAATGTCAAGTAATGGACATGAATATTATTCTAGAACTTGATAATTTCTATAGACATGTTTATATTTTTTTGAGATAAAATACAATCCCCTAAATGCCATTATAAGTTCTAATCAACTTGTTTCCTTTGACCAATTCAGACAACGAGTGATTCTTTGAACTATAGAATGGTTGATAGTGAGGGGTAAAAAAATTTAAAGATTGCCCAACTGGTTGACTATGAACATGACCAATGACTTAAATGTACACTCAAAGAGAATTTAAGTGATTGGGAGGTTCAAGAATAGTTGAACTTTCCAACTATGTCCAAAATCTTAGCAAAATGTCGATGATGGAATAAGATGTTGTGCACTCAAAAATAAGTTGAGTGATTGAGGTGTTAAGGTATAAATGAGCTTGCCAACTACATTTAAAAGCTTAACAAAAGGCTTGCTATGGACTGGGCCTCACTAGAGTAGGCTTGGACCTTCAATAGTAGAGGGAAAATCAAAGGACGTGGCTAAACTCCCTAAAAAATGCACCATTGACCAAATTTCAAAAATAAGAAAATACAACATATTTTCATGAAATTTTCAGCATTTGTTCTTCATGATCTGTATATTTTGTGGTTGAAAACTACAAGCAGTTTGCAAAAGAATCACCGTATTTTTTGCAAATCTGGAAAAAGAAGTTTAATTTTTTTTTGTCTTTAGTACATTTTGTAGGGAGATTATCTTGTGCCAAAATAAAATTAGTGTTGATAAATAGGCTCAACTTGACCCACACAGATGTTTACATCATGTTTGGTTGTGATCAAATTGCTTACCATCACATGGAAGCTTGTACTTTCTAGTGTTAACATTCTTAGCAAATTATACTTCTGAAACATCATTTCTCACCATCATGCACATTGTCCTAGCAGTATGATGAGCCATGACAAATGTAAAATTCCAAGCATCATATAGTAGATTCTTCTATCATGGTTCATTGGGGTGTTCTTTCTAGCACCAAAGGAACAAAACCATTCTTGGCAGGGCTAATTTCTCACTCTAATTCTCTTAGTGGTTATTTTATAGAGAACAAAAAACAAATATTGTGCATTGGACCTTCTAATTAATCATGGCTCCTTGGTAATTCCCCCTACTTTCAAGTTCACTAGTCCAACATTTCCAACCAAAGATTCGGGGAAGGATTCCTCCTAAAGAAATTCTCCTATGGACATCTCATCAACTGCTAACTAAGGCCCCTCTCAATTTCCATGCAATACTAAAAAAGGGAACAATATTTTTTTGGTATGGATGTAACCAACTCTTTTTTCTCTCTCTATTTTACTTTTTGTGCTATGTATCCTAGGTTAGAACAATATTCTGGAAAGGTTGCACTTAGATTTTTTCCTCTTCAAGTTCTCTTTTGTGCATAGTTTTCTCTAATCTTTATATCTTATAATCTTATTGTTGCTTCTCTGACATACTTATGTTATACATATTTTGACATCCTTTCTTATTATCTTTCTCACTTGAGCATGGATCCTACCTTTTTGTGGTTGTAGCATTTCTCTCACTCTATATATGAACATCTATTGTAAAAATCTATGTACCTATCTTCTATTTAATTTAATATATATACACGCTTTTTGTATTTTTCCAAAAAAGGAACTTGTTTCCTTTTGATTTCTAATACATTAATATTTCAAGGATCATGCAAAATAAATTTTGAATATGAAAATCATTAAGAATTGGGCTGGTAGAAATCATTGGATTACTCATAATAAGTATACATGTTTAACCTATTTTATAGAAGTTTTTAATAAAATATGTTAATCTAGTGAGTATTCATTTACCTGTTGGTATTGAGTTATCATTGGATCAATTCTATAAGTCAAAATATGATTTGAAGGATATGCTTAGTGTTCCATATTCTACAATAATATGTTGTCTGATGTCTATTGTGTACAAGGCTTATAATTAACTTAATAGTTAGATTCGTTAATAGTTTTTTTTATGTCTAGTAATAGTATGGAGCATTTGCATTATGTGTAAATGGTTTTTGAATATTTGTGACATTTTTGTATTATTATTATATTTCCTATCATAGAATAAATGTTGATTTAGATTAAGTTGGCTATTTGGACAACATAAGGTCAATGAGAGATTATGTTTTTACCCTATTTAGATGAGGTATTATTTATATGGGCGAGACAAAACTTATAGTTATATTATGCACTGTAGAAGTAGAGTACATGTATGTAAAACATGCATAGAAGGATGTATTGTAGTTATTGTATTATGCTTCTGTATTAGAATAAACATAAATATGTATATATTGGATGTGATTGTTAGAGTACTTATTTGGTGAAGAACCTAATGCACCAAGCTCATATGAATCATATTAATGCTTAGTGTCACTCTATCCATGAGATTGATTAAGATGGGAGGCTTATGCTATATATAATTTTTGACACTAGTTTGAATGTTGTACAAACTCTTGAACTAACTTAATTATGGGCATGAAAAAAATTAGTTAGTGAGGAGAGGCCATGGACCTTAAATCTTCTAGAAATTGGTCTATTTTTTCTTTTATTTATTGTTTTACAATATAAATTTCAAGTGAAAGAATGTTACTAAATAGTTGTACTATTTACCATGCAAATATTATTTCTTTTAAATTGTATTTAATCTTATAGAGAATAAATAAAAGTATCATCTCCAAACATATCATGTATTAGGAAAATGAGATGCCCATGTGAGGGCTAAAAGATGATTTATTGATTTATTCTCTAGGATATGTGAGATATCAAGTGCAAGAAGGAACTATTATGAAAGAACTAGTGATATAATCAGAATAGTTATAGTGTTGTTAGTGGACTTGTGCCAATGATAATATTTGAAAAATTATTTTATTTGTTAGAAAAAAACCAGTCAAGTGTTTGAATATTGATTTTGTTCGTCATTATGTTCATTTTATTTCTTAATTTCCATACTTTAATAAGTGATTAAAGAGTAAGATTTGTAAATATGATGCTTAATTACTAATTATTGTATGCTTTATGTGGTTACATAATTATTATCTAGAATCTATGGTTATGGTTATGGTTATCTTGTCATTGACCTCTACTAGGGGCAACAACTTACATATCCTAGTGATTATCTCTAGCTTATGTGTTTACCTGCTCGTAGTTCATAATAATATATTTAGCTATATTGTATGGTTTTTCATCCTTATATTTTGTGCTCTTATTTGATTCTTGACATCATGTGAAGGCAAATAAATGAAGGCATCATATATTAGCATTAGTGCTCTTTTTAATTTTAACTACAATGTAGTATTGACAATATTAGATCATTTTTTTGTTAAAAAATAGAGCGTCAATAACATATCAAGATGGAGACAATATAATTCTACTTGTAGTTAGATTATATTTTAGATCCAAGTGATGATCTTTGACACCTTATCAACATATTTAGAGTCTTTTTGCATTTTTGCATAACTAGAGCTTTTAAAACTTTTCCATACCATGAAAAAATATTTCTTTTATTTGTACTACCTTTTCACTCTTTTTAGCAAGTTGGAACTAACAGTTGTCTAGAAAAGTGTGAAATTTTATGTTTATTACATATTTTCATTGACTATGAAGGTTTCAAATAATTTCAATTTATAATTCTTTTCAAAGAATAATCTCAAATGGCATCTTGGTGTGTGTCTAAAGAAATTTTAATTTTTATGATGATTTTTTGTCTCACTTCAATGCACATTTTCTTAATAGTTCACATTCACATAAAACTCAAGGTAAAATATACTAATGAAAAAATCACACTGATTTTATTTTTCTCTTTTTGTTAGTGTCTCACATGCAATAATTAGCTTACAAGTGATATATTTGTGTAAAACATTGATAAATTTTTAATTACTTTGTATCAAAACCATAGGCATGAAATAATCCAGGATCACTTCTATAATTGTAGACATGATCAATAAAATTTTAAAATTTAAAATTAGAATTTTCACATGTTAAACATTCCACTAGCCATTTTGAGTTGGCCTACTATACATTTTATTGATTATTAGGCTTGTTTGTTGTGCTTAAAGCTACCGTCACTCATTTACAATTATGTTGCATTGTTAGGATACGAGAAGAAAATTTAGATCTAGGAGCTTAAAAAAGAATGTACTCGAGATCTCCATTTGTTCTTGTAACATTGTTCAACGTATGTTACACTTTTTCTTGATGCCTTTGATCTTTCGCTTAGAGACATAAAGTTGGTCTAACTGGATGTTTAATTAAGGAGACCATAATGCTCATTATACAGTGCATTCCAAACACCACTAATCCCTACAATATTGAGATGTCAAAAAATTAACACAAACGAATTTTAGACTATAAGAGTCAATAAGATGTAATTTTTTGAGTTACATAATAACTTATATTAAATTATATAGTGAGGAATATAAATAAATTTTCATGGCATGAACAAATAAATTTTTGAAACTTGAACCAAATCTTCACATCAAAGCAAGACTAAAAACCCATATATAGTTGTAAGTTATTTCATTCAATTTAGTTGAATTCTTAATTTTGATTTATTCAAACGTATGATTTGCTTTAATGATGAATCTAACTTCTTATTTAAATTAATTATTACTTCGTTTAATACATTTATTTAATTAATATTTTTTATTTATAGATATAAATTAGAGGGAAATAGTAACCTTGAATAAAATTATTTGTGTATCATGCCAAATTAATAATTAATAATTTTATTTTTTGTATGTGTATATAGTGACAACTTAAGAACTTACAATTTCAAGGTAGCAACCTTGTATAAAATTATTTGTGTACCATGCAAAATTAAAAATTTATTTTTTTATTTTTTTGGATGTGTTGTATAGTGACAGCCTAAGAACATACAGTTCCAAAGTAGCTGATCTGGCAAGTTCTCTCATAAAACTGATTCTTCTGGGTATTGGACTCAATAAACATTTCCAGATGGATTTTGTAGATTGTGAAGGTTTGCTTTGTATCAATTATTATACAGAGCGCACACATGAAAGCGATACAAATGACATTCTTCTCAAGGAGCACACAGATATGGGTGTGATTACAATTTTGTACAATGACCTGGCGGGTGGTCTTGAAATATGCTCTAAACAAGGCGAGTGGTTCACTGTAAAACCTTTGGCTGCATCACTCACTGTGATCATGGGCGATGCTCTTAAGGTAGACTGGTTCAGGAGTTTTTCTTAAGCGAGTTTTGTATAGTTATTTTCTTAAGATGAATGATGATAATTTTTTGTTGTTGTAGATTTGGAGCAATGACAGATTTTGGAGTGCAAAGCATCGTGTAGCTTATGGAGGAAAGAATTCTCGACTTTCAATCACTCTCTTTTGGAATTTCCCACAGGAAAAGGAGGTACATGTGCCAGAGGAGCTGATAGATGACCACCATCCATGTCATTATAAACCTTTTCTATTCAAAAAATACATGAAAGATCAAGTACAACAAGCTCCTCTTGACATTTATCTTTAGTATTTAATAAGTTTTAAAAATAATATAATTATTAATCATATGAATGAAGTGCAAAAATTATATTAATTTTTTGTTTGTTAAGCTATTTCATATTTAACAAGTTCACATCGTAGTATAATGTGTTTGGATTATTAGAATTTTATTTGTATTTTCATATTGTCCTGTTAAAATGATAATTTTAATAATGATTAAGCTATTAGGTATTGATGATCAAAGGATTACTGATTAAATCATATTTTTAAATTAATTTTCTACCAATACGATAAAACATATATTTAGATTGTTTTTCTATTAAATAAATGAGATTTGTTATAGTTTAAAATTTGCATAGAATTGTGTGATCTCCATGTAACATATTTTTAGATTTTTTGTGTATGATAGTTTTTGATGTTTTGATAATTAGATTTTAATTTGAAATAAAAATTAAATTGTATTAGATTGTCAAGGCTATTTCCCTCTGGCTAGCACCTCTCATTCCTAAAATCATCTCTCCTGAATAGGGAGGGTTTGTTTCAGGTAGAGAAACTATTGAAGGAGCTCTTATTTCCCATGAATTCTTACATTCAATGCATTCTAATAAGATTCCTTCCATGATTATAAAAATAGATATGATGAAAACATATGATAGAGTAAATTGGAAATTTATTATGCAAATCATGATGAGAATGGGCTTCCTTAAAAGACTTATAAAATAGATTTTATCATGTATATCAGGAGCTAAATTTTCAGTTATTGTCAATGACATCTCTTGTAGATATTTTTTTTCCTTCAAGGGGTTAGACAAGGAGATCCTCTATCTCCTTTTTTATTCATTGTCCTCTTCAAAGGCCTTAGTAGATTCGTGCACACAAAGCATAGGGCATCTTTGTGATTAGGGGTAACAATTCCAAATTTAGACATATCGACAACACATATACTCTTTATTGATGACATAATATTATTTGGTAAATCAACTATAATGGAGGCTCAAGAAATTAAGGCAATGATGGAGACTTACTAAAAAGCCTCAGGGAATAAAATAAATGTGGCCAAATCAAAAATTTCATTTTTGATACTTCCCCTTTAGTAGCTACATCACTGCAGAAGTTTTTAGGTTTTAGGCAGGACTTCCTTCCATGTGAATATTGGGTATCCCACTCTTCCATGGATCAAATAGGTCTACCTTTTGGAGTCATCTTGTGATGTCCATCAATAAAATATTCTCCTCCTAGAAGGCTAATTGGTTTTAAATAGCTGGAAAATTTCTTTTGATAAAATCAATTCTTGGTTATATCCTAAATTACATCATGACCAACTCGTAAGCCCCTCAAGGAATTGTCCATCAGGTGGAGAAATTGATTTTAATTTTTTTGTGGACAGGAAAAATGGATAATAAGTAGAAAATCCCTCTCATCTCTTGGGAAAATATAGTTAAGACTAAAAAGGAAGGAGATAAAGGTATACATGATCTCTTAGATAGGAACCTTGCACTTGGAGCTAAACTTGATTGGAACCTCTATTCCAATTCATCTTATAAATGGGCTTGCATAATCCGTGCTAAATATTTAGATTCATAATATTTTGAAAGGATATTCATATTAACTAATCCTGTAGCTAGGTCATCCATGTGGAATTTTATCATCAAGAGAAAACAAGTCATCTTTCCTTTTGTTTTTTCTGGTTAGTTAAGTCTGGGAATAAGGAAAAGTTTTGGGAAGACTCGTGGAATGGGTTCCCTCTAATAGATTCATATGAAATCCCTCAAAAATAAAACCACTCCCTTTAGTAGGTTTGGATACATTTGGTTCAAGATCACATTGTCATTAAAAAATCTTTCAATTTAATTTCCTATTAGTGGAAAAATTTCTCCAATCTATATTTTGACTCAGAAGAAAAGAAAATGTTGAAATCACTTCTTCATAATAGAGTGATTCATCTCTCTAATGATTTAGATTGTTTGATTTTGTCAAGATCAAAATTAGGGAAATACATGGTACAGAAGGGATATTCTTCAATTAGAAAGGATGGGTTTGATTAGAATGCTAAAGCATTTGCACTATGTTGGAATGACATAGTTTTGACCAAGGTTGGTGTGTTCTCATGGATGGCTTTGAAAAATAAGATCCTTAACATTAAAAGATTGAACAAGTTAAACATCAGCCCCACATTCACTTGTGTTCTATGTGGAGAGGTTGATGAGTCCACATATTATTTTCTTCTTCAATGTCCATTTGCCTAAACAAGTTGGTCTTGGCTCCAGCAAAGAATTTTTTGGTTCTATCCCCTTCAAGAATTTCTTATTAAAGTATTTAATAGCTATCCAATCCTCAATAATGATTCATTCTTTGCTTCAATCTATAAAATATCACCACCCATTCTTATATGGTTCATTTGGTGGGAAAGAAATAGAAGGATCTTGAGAAGGAAAAAATCAACAATTAACCAAATATTTCATAGGATTGAATACTCAATCTTAGAATGTGTGAAGGAACACACAAAAAGAGCTAATAACTTATCTTCCAATTCACTTTATAATAAAATAAGATCCTTAATAGTTGGCAACTCATATCCATTCCATTCAATGGTTTCTTGGTTCATAATATAGTAAACAAAATTGATAGGAAATCTATTAAGTTGAAACGACTTTCACAGGGTGTACTCAAGTTAAACTTTGATGGAGCTTCTATAGAAAACAATGGACCTTCATCAAAAGGTTATATTATTCGGGATCATAAAGGTTCTTTTGTTGGAAAAAATACATTTAAATTACCATTGGATACAAAAACTATGGTCGAGGCTGATTCTCTAATAAAAGGTATTCAATTAGCAGTTGATATTCAAATTAAAAACATTCAAATCCAGGAAGATTCACGAGTCATTATCAATCTCCTCATTGCAAAAAAAAGTTTCAAATTGGAGATTGGAATATGTTTTTACACAAATCTTCCAATTACTCACAATTTTTACCACATATTTAGTCAAACATTACTAAAGAGAAGGGAATCAAATTAAAAAGTATATTGCTAACATAGAATTCAATGGTCATAAAAAGGATCAAAAAATTATCAACAGAACAATTGATAAACTTGTTACAAAATTTTAGCTCAAGATACAACTCCATTCATAATATTTATGATGAAATTGATATGTTGAGATTGCGTTTAGAAAATGCTCAAACGGGGGTATGAGATACCTCATTAGGATGTTCAAGGATTCAAGTCAGTTTATCAAGTTGGGGGTTGTGACAGGTTAGTTTCTAATTGGTTGTGGGTGGGTCCTCTTACTAAATCAAATTTTAGTGATGATGTGGATAGAAACTGGAAAAATAAAAAATGTTGACATGGCTTCACATTGGTGAGTAACCAAATAGTCCAATATTAAATTTCCTTCAATGTTACTAATACTTATATACATCACATGATGATGTCACATTGAATGTGATATCATTTCAAAAGTTTTTGTAACTAACACATCACACATTGGGGATCCAAATCTCAACATGGGGAAACTAAAAAGTCTCCAATGTGAAACATTGTGGGACACTTGGTGGAGATCTCACTTTTAAGGTCTTTTATATTGTAAATTAATAATGGCTCTTTCATTTACAAGTCATTAACTTTTATCTTTTCCCCTAGCTCTTTGCATGTGTATAATGAAATATGTCAGATTTCTCTCTCAGAATAAGATTTTAAAAAACATTTTCACCGTGTTTTGTGTGGCCCTGAATGGGGAAAGTGTTTTCCCTCTGAAATTGAAGTAAATTTCCTTCCAAATATTATGGGTATGAATTTCTAGAAACCCACTAAATGTGTCTTTTATTACACATGGATTTTGGGTAAAATTTCCCAGTATATGAATGTCATCCATGGATTTGGCATATGAATGTCATCCATGGATTTGGAATTCATTCTATTTTCTAGTTTCATCTTAACATTCTATATTTCTCATAAACGATCGACATGGGGTATGCTCCCCTAAATAATAGGGTTTTAGTATCAATCAAGAGTTGGAAATGTCCATTTTATAGGTCCATGTGTTTAATTCCAAACTTGAGAGGATATTTTCTTGGGATGACTAGAGAATGGAGAAGGGCATTGGCCAAGTAATTGGGGACAAAGTACTAGTGTTGAGCTCACCAAGAATCATATGTACTCGTCCAAGTTATTAATGGTTTTCCTATCAAATGTTATAGATATTATTCAAGATCAAGCTTTATTAGAAAATCAGATTGATAGCTATGGTCAAGGTAAATTTATAGAGGATTTTCAATTATCTATTGCTCATATGAAATATGATATGTTTAAGGTAGAAGCTCTAATTGAGGGATTTTTTTTTGCAAAGAATTTGAAGAAAATTTTCATCATAGATCAACTTTTTGTTATCTGGATTCAAGGCCAGGTCTCCCTACTATCATAATTAAAAACATTAGACCAATACAAACCCATATGAATGTGAATACAATGATTTAGATGCTTCCTCAATTTTTATTTGATACATGTCTATTAAATAATTTTTTATACATTTTTTTTATGATGTCTAACCAAACACGGTCAATAGTTCTTGTTGATTAGGAAATGTATATATTAATGTAGGAGAGTATTTATAATATGTTTCAATATTTTTGGAGAGAGTGGTAGATATACAAGAATAAATTGGAAAGTAATTAAGATCCAATTAATGAATATAACCTCACAATTTAAAATTAAAATTATTGATATTCATGTAAAAGGACATAAAAATTTTGGTGTTGCAAAGGCTATTAGAATACATATCATAGGTAACTAGAAAATATCTATACATTTGTAGTTAGGATATATCAATATTTGAGTAGTGAATATATTTATTAGGCCATAGTGTATTAGAGACATGTCTTGATGAAACAACATGTAGAGTGTAAGACCAATCTTGCATCATCTAAAAATACTATTTTTTTCTCAATAAGAGCTAAAAAAGTTAGGGTTGCTATATTTAGTTAAAAAAAAGGGTAAAAAGAAAAAGATAGTTATCATAATGTTACTTTTTAAACTTGTCATTAGATAAATGTTTATCTAGTTATCATAAAGTTACATTTTGTAACTTGTCATTTAATAAATTCCACTTGATCATGTTAGTTATCCTGGGTGGTGTTCTAGAAGATATGGGTCCATGTTTTATTATTTAATAATTGCATTAAGCATTTAATTTTGTATAAAGGTATTTATACCTGCCTCATCACCTCTTTCCTATATAAGCAATGTATATGAATGGTGGTCCCACAATAGTGTGTCCCATGTTTTGGCCAACTTTGACACAAAGATCAACATTCTGAGAAAAAACTTCAATTTCAAACACCTGTTGCCATAAAACTATTAGGAATTTGAAGATGATGTAAACTAAAGTCTTTTAGAATTTTCTTTCTTGTTTCTAAATATATTTTTAAAAAATAATTTAAAATTCATTTAAATTCATTTTTCCTTCTCCTTTGAAAAGTGGTTTGTGTGAAAAACTATATTTTTAAGGAGTTACTATCACTTGGATCAACATAACTTTTTTTTTAAAAATGATAACGATGTAATTCTTTTGATATTATATTTGTAACTCAATATCTAAAGGATGGAGTTTGTTTCATTTATTTTGGGTCAATATTTCATAGTTTATTAAGTTCTAAAGTGACAGTAACTATAATTTAGACATAAGGTCACTTGGATCACTCTAACTTGATCTGGGTATATCAAAATTTATTTTTTATTTTTTTTATAGAAAGGTAACACAAATACTCTTGCGCTACATATTTTTCATAATTTTTTTTTTGTAATTTACTATTTTTCCCGAAGTCTTGAAGAGATAGGTTGTTGAATGACCAAACAACCTATGTTTAGTTAAAGTAATATTTAAAAGTGATAATGAACTCAATATGTATTAAAATTATATTCATTAGAAAGCTTGTTTTGTAATAGCATCATACTACATAGATAGGTTTTTCAAATGGATTCATTTGATCTACCAAAACATAAAGTCGAAGTGATTTTTTGTCAGCATTTTAATAGGTGTGAAGGGGACTCCATTGTAGGTATGAATGAGGAGTATAGATGTTATATCAATATTTTTTTAATCTAAGAGGCTTTGAGCTAACCATTTGTAATTAATTCCTTCAAATGGAACCTCTCAAGGCTTAAATCATTATATTTTATTAAAAATATGTTATTTCAGTAAAAATCAGCATGTCTAAAAATGTGGGACACACTATTGTGGGACCACCCGAATATATGTAATCAACCTCAAGTATTATATTCTATGCATTGTTAAGCATTTTTCTCTATATATCTCTATTTTGTTGTGTGGTTGGGTTGGTAAGGGTGGAGTGGCCCTGCATCATGTCCATAACTTAAAAATAAGGTGACAAAGAGTATATTCAATAGTAATTTATTTCATTTTCAAGATGTTAAGGCATTTTATTTAAAGAATTTTCTATGTGCATATTTTATCTCTTGGCTACATTAGTTAAATTGAATAGTAATATATTTCTAATATATAAATGGTATAACTTAGTTGACTTATTAAAAATATATTTGTATATTAAAAACTAGGATCAATACCTTCTTAATAAGATTTTTGAATTATAGTTGTTCAATGATATAAATTGGAGAAAACAAAAGTCGACCTTGGAGTTTTTGGACCGCTTGAATGTGATGCCAACATCAAATTTCAACTAGCAAGTTCCAATTTTGACCTTTAATAGATATCTACAAAGAGGATCTCCTAAACCCACCAAAAAGAATGCACTCAAATATCTGAAAAGATTATCCTTTTCTATTCAACAAGATTTGATACCATGTAATATTTGTCTATGAAGGTAGCCACCCAAGACCTAAAGGCCTAATGAAATGCACAAGAACAAGAGAGAAATAATATAATGAGAATAAACAATATTAGATCCCAATTCTTCACATCTATGAACATCACCTAGGTGAAATCATTGCTAAGTGTTCCATTCATTCTCATGAGAGATGGGTTCGTGTGAACCACTACTCATGAAACATGGGTCAATGAGATTGACTCAACAAATACGCAATTGAATCTTGATAGCAATATCACAACAAGGTTCTCACCAAGAATATTACAAAGGATAACCCATGGTTAAATAAACCAAAGAGAGAACTTAGGAGCGCATAATATTATGACAAGTGTCATATTCTTATGACATGATAATCAAAGAGATAATTTATCACCTACCAAATGTGAAAAATTTAAAGTTTTACGTGTCCACTAAAGGTGGATCATCCTCCAAAGTGGAAAGATGTTTGTGCCACATCCACTAAAGGTGGATCATCCTCCAATGTGGAAAGGTTTTTTTGCAACACATCCACAAAAGGTGGAAAAGTGATAATATGATAATACCAGTGAAAGTGGGAATATTCCTATGTGATACCTAAGGGTGACCCCACAATAGTGGGTTACACTTTTTTAGACATATTGATTTTTGCTGAAATAATAGATTTTTAATAAAACATGATGATTTAAGCCTTGAGAGGTTATATATGAAGGAATTAATTACACATGTTTAGCTCAAAGCCTCTTAGATTAAAAAAACATTGATATAACATCTATACTCCTCACTGATACCTACAATGGAGTCTCCTTCGCACTTATTAAAATGTTGATAAAAAATCACTTCGAATTTATCTTTCAGAAAATCAAATGAATCCATTTGATAAACCTATCTATGTAGTAAGGTACTACTAAGAAAAATATCTCCAATGATTATATTGTTAATATATATTAAGTTTATTATGACTTTGTATTTTTAGTTTTACTAAACATACATATTTCACCGTATGTCTACCTCTATGTTTGACGCTTATGGAAAAATAGTAAATGAGAGAAAAAAAATTCCAAAAAAATATCTATGCCCTAGGTATTGAATTTATCTTTCAATAAAAATAAATAAAAATGAAATTGGACAAATACATGACAAGTTATAAGCTATGTAGTCAAGGTATGTCAAAATTATAGTTTAGTCAACTTCAAACGTTAATAAAATATGCAATAATCTTGATAATGTCATAAAACCAATTGCATGCCCTCCATATGGATGTTACAAAACTAAATTTGAAAGAATCACATTGATATCTATTTTAGAAAAAAAATAAAAAATTATGCTCTATGAAAACAATGTAACTCTTTGAAAATGACATTTTTAGCAATATACTAGTTTTCGTGGGAGAAAGAAAAAACCATTCAAATCAATTCAAAAATAAAAATAAAAAATATATTTAGAATCTACACAGAAGATCCTAAAAGAATCTAATTTACTTCATCTTCCAATTTCAAACGGTTTAATGACAATATGCATCTAAATCTGAAAGTTTTTTTCAAAATGCAGAGTTTAGTGTCCGTTCAAGCAAAAAAGTGTAACCCACTATTGTGGGTTCACCCCTAAGTAAAGAAATATTTTTGTTTAAAACCTACAAAAATGACTTACTAGGTGCAAAAATTAAACACACCAACATAAATTCCATTGATTAATATGATGAATGTAGTTGGAGCATTCTTCAATCTAAATTTAATCTCTAAAAATTTGTACAATCTATCTTTGGTCTTGAATGTGGTTTTCCATTCATCTATTTCTCTTACTCTTATTTGATGATACCCATTGTTCAAATCAATTTTAGTGAAATATTTAGCTCTACTCAAACAATCCATCAATTCACTCATTCATGGCAATGAAAAATAATCTGTTATTATTATCTTATTTAATGTTCTAGAATTCGTAGACATTAATTATTCCCTATTCTTCTTAGGTGCCAACACTATTGCAACAACACATAGACTCAAGCTTTCTCAAATCAGCCCTTTATCAAGCAACTCTTGTACTTTCCTTGGGAAACATTCGATATGGTTCTTTGTTTGGAAAGCTTCCACTATGAATCAGATCCATGTAATGACTTATGAATCTCACTGGAGATAATCTACCGGTAATTCCCTCATCATTATATCACAACAAGATTTTAAAATTTCTTGAACTTTCATTGGTATTTCATTGTATCTCTTCACCCCCAACTGCTGCAAGCTTGGAAACAATTAAGAAACATGCTTTCTCCTTCTTCAACTCTCTCAAAAATTGCTTTTCAAGAATTAAACACGCCTTTGATTTTCCTTCACTCTCTTCTTCATTGTTAGATTTAGTGTATACTCATTTTCATTTTTTTGTATTATAAACGTATTCATCATACCATTATAAATAGTTTTTCTAGTGAATTACCATAGTCTTCCTAGAAGTATAGGAAAAGTGTCAATTCACATTACATCACACATAATCTCATCTTTATAATTCCTAATTTTAAAAATTATTAAGCTATTCATTTAACAAAAGATGATGCTCCTTTTGCAACGTGGAAACTCGGTATGGACCTGGATGTTTATAGCTTTGCAATTTTAGATTATCTGTGACTACTCATTTACCAAAAGGTGATGCTCGTTTTGCAACAAGAAAACTTGGTATTGACTTGGATTGCAATTTTACATTATCTTCCATTTCTTTAGACACTACATTGTTCGTGCTACTACTAGGCACAATGAATCTGCAACATTTCCTATTGGCCTTACACCTTATTCTGAATAAATTTAATTTTTTTTTAGTCAGTTGTGGTTCCACTTTCTTGAGATTCAATAATGCATTTGAGGGCATCCACACAACCAACAAATCCTCTTCATCTACCTCAACTAAAATATCCTCTACCATGAAAATATTCTCCTCTCCTATTATCTTCTTGCATGCTTACATTAGATGTACTCATTTCCTCTACCTTGTTTTGATAACCTCTAAAACTATTGGACTATCCTAGATTCCTCCAAAACCATACTAATATTCTTCTTCTACACTATATATACATTTATCAACTCATTCCATCTTGAATTGATACATGTGTAAGCCATTTAAATACTTTGAGAGTTGCTTTTCTTCATTGTCTACATGACCATCCCTTATACTTAACCTGTAGAATTCTTCAGTGTATTCTTCAATAGTAATTTCCTTTTATTTCAAATTCTAAATTTTTCTAAATAGGTTTGGGGAAGAAATGACCTCACTTGATGAATTTCTAAAAGATCAAAAGTCTTCTAATTTAAAAGTGTATGATATCAAATATCAAATCTTAACATGAATGAAATGTTATTTTCTTTTACTATCAAGTAAGAAAGTGTTAAATCTAAATGACTCAAAACAGTAGAAAAAAATGAACATAACAAGAAAAAAATAACTCAAAATATATATTTTCCATACTCATATTTTAAATCACACCTAATGATTCTTTATTCAAAAGAACACATCTCACCCTTAATGGAATACCTGATACCAGAAGGTACACATGACTATGAGGAACACTACAAAATAAATTTCTAATTAAGGAGCTTAAACCAATGTGTGTGTGAATTTTGTACCTAGCTGTAGACACAACACTTCAGTAAAACATTAGAGGTTAGTAAAAACCAAAATCTGCAATGAAATGGAAACTAAACTAGCCAGGTGATTTACTTACCTCTAGTAGGTGTGAGTATGATACTCTCATATCAGACCAAGACCAATGACAATGCAACACCTAAACGAAGGATTTGAATGCAAAATATGAAAGACTATGGATGCAAATTAAGCTATATTTTTCTATTTTATGTGCAATATTATGAAATTTGTATGAATCTAAGCTATATGAATGAAATGGAATGCAAATTTAATCTAAGAATGATATGAATGAGTATGAAATCTATGATATGAAACTATGCAAAAGCTAATGATCAACTATGAAAGATCTCACAAATCACCTGTCACAAGTGCTCAATCCTTCAATCACCAATTCGCCAGAGTAATTGTGCAAATTCAAGTGTTGATAAAAATGAAGAGCTGAGCTTTGATTTTATAGAAATCCAGGGCTTTGAGGATGCAGGAGAAAAGCCACAAATCACTCTTGATAAACTCAGGTTGATTTTTGAGTTATGAGGAAATTAGAGATAATTAACTCACAAAAATCATGCAAAAGAAGAGTTTTACTCAAAATAGAGTTTAGATCAAATTTCAACTCATCATTAGATGTTGAGTTTCAATTTTAAAATTGATTGTTAATTTCTAGTTGTCTGCTTTTCTGATTGTGCATGATTTAATTATAAATTAATTTTAAAAATAAAGTGATTTATTCTCAACTTAACTGATTTTTGAATTAAAACAATTGATTTATGGGTTAATCAATTATTAAATCAAACTTTTATTCAAAAAATATATTATTAAATATTGACAACTGACTTTAATTAATTAAATAATAATTTAATCAATTAGTCATGAGATTTTTTATTTATTGTCAAAATTAAATAATACAATTTAGGAATAATTTAATTAAATCCAATTAAACAATTAAGTGTTAGTATTAAATCTAATTAATTAAATATTCAAAATATTTAATTAATCAAACTTTAGGATAAATAAGATTTATCGCCAAATAATTATTAAATTAATTATAATTATGATAAATTAGGAACATTTCTAAGAATATTTCCCAATGCAAAATTTAGGATAATCACTTAAATTCGATAATGTGCAGATGTACCTTAGGTTAGGACTTTGATGTCGATTTCATTCGAATTGAAGATGTAGGAGGTTAATGAACCTATAGCCCATTTTTGGGGTATTACATTTTGCCCCTCTTTGAATCACCGTGCAAAGCGTAGTGGTTCAAAGAATAGTCTGTGTATGATAAAGATGTTTGAGATTGATTTGAAAGATTAACCTATTCTGAGAGAGAAACCAATTGAAAGATTTAAAGAGAGAGATCTTGACCCAGGCCCAGAATGACCAGGAATCACGATGATGCTAACTATATCAACAATGAACTGGTGCTTACGAAAAAGTGTCAAAATGGTTGATTCTGAACCTTATGATTGAGAAGAAGTGAGTGACCAATTCCAGACCTCAATGTCCTTGTATGAATCATATTGGTATCACATCCTGAACCCATCAGTTACGAAGAAATAAGGAAATGATGCTAATGAACTGATAGTTACAAAAAGATGATACAGTTTACAAAATAGATTAGGATACTAGATTGATATGGATCTCGATGAATCTGATATGCCCCAAGACATGATAGATTTGCCCCAAGCGATGAGGACTTTAGATGAATCAGCAACTAGATGTGGTTGCTATCTTGATTACTGAAGAAAGATTGATAACAAATTTAGATTTATAGACTTGAATGATGTGCAATACCATGCCCCCTTCAGGATTAAAATTGAAATCTGACAAGAAAAGTCAGTGTTGAATGGTTTAGAAGCATGTTAATTGATTTGAGAAGTGGTTATACACGTTCAAGAACATGTTCTACATCGTTTAGAGGTCTTGGAGACCAAGTTTGACTAGGTTAAACCATGAGTTGACCATAGTTGACCAAGTTGAAATTTTGATAGTTTGATGTAAGATAATCAGTTAAGTTGAATTCTAAATTTCTGTGATGATTGAAGGTCAATTATGCAAGTAGTCATAGATCTTGGGTCTGAAAATTTTAAATCATGATTTTGAGATAGTAAATGATCTCAAATTTTGATTTTGATCCTAAAAATGGGTTCAAAATGTTGAAATTTGCCAGGGGTGCAAGTTTCATGAAAAATGGAGCACTTTTAAAAATTAGGTCAAAAGTTATATAAACGCTGGAAGGCTCATTTTCAACTCATTTTCACCATTGACTTTTGAAACCTTGTGGAGCCCTCTAAGTGAGAAAATGGCTGAAATGAAGGTACCCATCAGTTCCCATCAATTTGAGTGCAGCCGCAGACATCAGAGACCTCGATAGTATGGACATCTGGTAGGTGGACCTCTGTGCCTCTCTGAAAATTCAATTTTTGCATGTTTATAGCATGTTTAGGTCATTTTTCATACGTTTGTAATTTTGAATTTTCACATGCATGAAAGGTCGTACGACTATCCTCTATGACTCGTACGACTTTCCAATTTAATTTCCTTTGTCATATGAGAACCCCCTGAGACTCGTATGAGAGGGACCCAAGAGTCCTATGACATTTCATCGAGTCCCTCCTCTATCATACGGGAAGCCTTAGAAACTTGTATCACTATGCTTTGTCATATGATACCTTGCAGAAACTCGTACGAGTTTCAGTGCTAGTCTGAATTGTCGTATGGGAAACAGTGAGCTTAAAACTCCATCTTAGGTCAAAATTTTTAATTTTTTTATTTCTTAGGCCAATTGCTGAGCTTTGAATGTACCTTCTGAGATAGTGAACTGTTCAATTTATGTACTGTTAGTCTATTTTTCAACCAAATTACTAATAGGATTCCCTGTTTCTATGTTGTGTAGGTTATATATCCCGATATTCATGTGCGCATTTCTCATCCTGCTACTCAGAGACTTTGTGTATCACTGCCTGACCCTATGAGGGTACATCTTGCTACTTGCAGGTTTGAGTATCTGATTCAATTACCTGAGATTAGGGTAAACCATGGACTATTGATTGCCCTGATAGAGAGGTTTCATTCCGAGACCCAGACTTTCCACTTACCGACTAGAGAGATTACTGTCACACCCGAGGATGTGTACAAGATTCTGTGCATACCATTCCATGGTTAGCGTCCTGATTAGGTGAGTTCGGGGAACTCAGGTCTTCTAGCATTCAAACATCTTTTCAGAGATGATACATAGCTGACTGCTTCTATTTCATGGGATACTTTGGTGCAGTCCTATGGGCAAACCCATAGATTAGAGTGTATTATAATTGCTGGGATGATAGGAGGCATCATTATGACTGACCATCAGCAAAATGGTCTATTGATGTACTGGGCCTCGATGGTGGCACGGTTGATGGCTACTCCTTCTGAGTTAGCTTGGGGTCAGTGCATGCTTGCACATATGTTCTCTGAGATACATGAGATCATGTATCAGGAGGGAAAGTCTTTTGCCTCTAGTGCTTTAGTCCTTCAAATGTGGGCCTAGGAGCACATCCCAGTTTGTAGACCAATGTGTCAGTCACAATGCCAACCACAGAAGCTGATGATTTATACTTATTTAGGTTATGTTACATAGGTCTGCATGGGCCACATAGAGTACTTTAGGTGGTGCCTTGATGATATGACTTTTGTAGTATGGAGACCATATTTTCTTATAGAGGCCTAGCCTATTGCCAGAGAGCAGTTCAGTTATTTCTGTCAGAGCCATGTATTGATTGGGAGATCCACATATGTTATTGAGCACTTCTTGATTACCAAGGTATGGAGGCAGTATGGCATCATCCAAGATGCACCACAGGAGCATGCTCCCTATGCATAGATTCTAAGAGCTTAGATTAGGATGGGGCCCTCAACTTTCATATGCTCTATGCACACAGGAGTATAGTGGTATAGTCGATAGAGACTGTGATTATAGAGAAGATGTTCTAGATGCTAGTGTCACAAATGGTTTTATTGGATGGCTTGCAGAGAACCCAATTTATAGGTTCTCAAATCTGACAGAGTTGATTCCTTCCATGGAGGAGGCCATAGATGTTATAGGTGCCCTAGCAGGTCGAAGATAGAGGCATGCACAGGCACAGATACCCCATCCTACACCTCCTAGGCTGAGAGTAGTGGTGACACCATAGAGACTAGCTAGACATGCTAGACCACCTCCTCATCCTACTAGTTCTTTAACAGGCAAACCTGCAGGTACTTCAAGGAGACATACTAGAGGAGAGAGTGGTACTTTGGGTAGTGTGGGCATAGCAGATGATGTACTTGCACCTGAGCAGGCTGTAGGTGGTGATGGTCCTTATCCATTACAGGAAGATACTGGTTTTGATTTAGGTGCTGAGGTGAGGCACTGTAAGGCGTAGAGAGCAGAGACTATAGAGCAACCTACTACTGATACTGATATGCCGGCAGTAGATACTGATCCTAGTGTACCACTTACTCCACAGGAGGTTTTGAGGAGACTTAGATTATAGGTTAGGGACCTGAAGGTGTGTAGTGCTCACTGGGAGGAGAGGTTTCTTGAGGTGGATAGACAACATACTGAGCTTTGTGGTGAGGTTCAGAGATTATAGGCAGAGGTTATTCATCAGACCTCTCAAACCACATATTATGTGTCTGCTTACTATACTATTGTCCCAATTGCTCAGAGAGTTCCTTCATATTCTCAGTATATGTTAGTATCAGAGGGAGCCAGGGCACCTAGAGCTGAGGCAATTCCAGATGCACCACCACCACCTCCACCAGATGTAGAGGAGCATGTAAATAGCTGATCTGTTATGATATATTCTGATACTTTTTCTCTTTTGATTTTGATACTATTCTGACTTCTGATAGCTCACATGAGCTCATTCTTTTGTACACTGTGCCAGTAGTGCACCCCTGACTATTTTGAGTTTTATGATATATATATATATATATATATATATATATATATATATATATATATATATATATATATATATATATATATATATATATATATATATATATATATATATATGAGATCGAGATTTTTGGTTGTGACTTCATGTGTACTTGTCATGTTTTTTATTTATGATTATATCATGTGATGTAAATGCTATGAGTAATGTAGAATGTATGTATGGATTTATGCAATCCAATGGTTTCTTTCAAATGTATGAATGTTATGCAAATGTGATTGATTATGGAAAGTGTATGTATGGAAATGTATGTAATGCAATAGATGGAATGAATGATTATCTAATGTAAATGCAACGATACACATGATATGTTGTGCAGGTATTGATGAAGACAAGTACTCAGTCTTATGTCAAAAAAGGATGTTTAAACCTAGGATTGTGACTACTTGCATTTCTGTGAGGAGACCTTTGTATGAGATTCAACTCTTCATTTTCTATTTAAGTATAGTTTTTAGAAGAATTGTTGAATATTTTCAAGCAATTTGTGAGATCATGCAAAGTGCAAAGTGTAAAATGACATGCAAAATGAAATGCAACCTAAGACCTAGGACCTAGTCACTGATCATGTGTCAGTCATTTTTCATCATTGAGTTTTTAGGTAACCAGAAAAATCAATACAATGCCCACTAGTTATGAAACCATAGACATATGAATACCAATTTGTATGCGCAAGAATCAATACAACACCCACTGGTTAGGAAACCATGGACATATGAATATTGATTTTGTTTTCGGAATATCGGATTAGATATAAGCACCAAGACACAAACGCCAGGATGACTTGAATATCATGTCTATTTTAATATAGAAATTTGTATAAGCATCAGAACATAAACGTCATGATGACTTGAATACACCTTTCATAACAAACACATCAAATAGTCAAGAGAGTATTCTAAATCCCATGTGAATTACCTATAGTGACCCTTTATCATTCACATCGTTAGGTAAGATCGTGTTTCATAGTAGGAGTAAGAACTTTCTCAAAAAGACAATAGTTAGATCAAATTTCCTTGATTTTTTTAGGTATCAAAGGTTGAGGTACGCATGGCCATCCAATACAAGATAGAGGCTCTTACAGATGGACACCATTTCAATCCAGAATTTCCAAAGTTGTTAGATTTTCACATACAAGTAGAAGATAAAGAAAAGATTATGCCCCCAGTCATCACTCTCTAAATCCTGTAAAGGACATCATCAAAGAGCTCAAAGGACACAATATGCAAAAATCTCAATGTGAATCAGCAAGCATACAAGGAGATAAAAGCATGTAAAAAGCATAGATTTTTTTCAGTTTGTGTTTGATTGCATTGTTGTAGATGCAAAATCCTTTCTGGAGAGGAGACTGACTAACTGAGTCGGATGAAGCTTCAAAGGACTTTGACTAGATATGACTCATCTAAGATGTACTGGAGGCCATAGGATATGACATTGATTTCCCCCAAGTGTTAAGCATTGATAGGATACAAACTCCTGAGATGATTGGTGTACATAATGACTTATTGAAAACAGGAATGCAGAAACAAATCGGGAGATATGTACAAACTAAAGCAAGATTGAAAGCTGGGAAAGACCAAGATTGTGCTGATAGATGGAGCATTTTGAACAAGTGGTGCCCATCTGCTAGGTTTTCACCATCTTGGCAGAGATTCTATTTTTGCTACCAAGGCGCCTGTTTCCAAGTTTTCACCAAGGCACTTTTTCTTTTTCTCATTTTTTTGTATTTTTCATTTTTCTAATTTTTTTGTACTTTTGATATTTTTCAATTTTTTTTTGTGAATCATCAAGGTGCCTATTTGCTAGGTTTTCACCAAGATGTTCATTTTTTTTAGGACTTTTTCTGATTTTTAAGATTTTTTTAGGACATTTTACCATAGACTGAATGCCTTAGGCGTAGAATTTCTTTAGATGGAGAATGTTGATTGGTTCTTGGAGCTGTTCTCCTTTAGTCATTGAGATTTGATAGGCTCCAGAGACAAAAGTAGTAGTGATAACAAAGGGACCTAGTCAGTTGGGTTCAAACTTTCCCTTGCATTCTCTATGTGATTGATTTTTAGGATTCTCTCTCAAGACTAGATCGCCAACCTGAATTCTCTGTGTCTGACTTTCTCGTTATAGCCTCTAGACATTCTTTTCCAATACACTCTGAGATGATCATACAGTGCTTGTCTGTGCTCATCTAGTAGCTCAAGTTCTTGCAACCTAGACACTCTGTAGTCATCATCAATTACTAGACTATGCATTCTGATTCTTAGTGATGGGATTTCAACCTCAATAGGTAGTACTGCTTTAGACCCATCAACTAAAGAAAAAGGTGTAGCCCCAGTGGGCATTCTGATACTCATTATGTAGGCCCAAAGAGCTGGATTGATCATGAGATGTCAGTCTCTTCCTATCTTATTAACTGTACAGTGCAAGATTTTCAATAGATTCTTGTTAGAAGCCTCTGCTTGTCCATTCCCTTGAGGATAGTAGATAGATGACCAATGTTGTGTAATCTCTAATTTGGCACATAGATCATCTAAGTCTTTGTTTTTGAATTGTCCACCATTATCTTTGACTATAGAGTGTGGAATACCATACCGACATATGATGTAGTTCAAGATGAACATAGATATTTATTTTCTAGTTGCTTGTGTCAAAGGGACTGCTTCTACCCATTTTGTGAAATAATCTATAGCTGTGATTATATGGGTATGTCCATTAGAAGAATGAGGATGTATGGCTCCTATAAGATCAAATTCCCATTGGTGAAAAGGCCATTATGTAGTAAAGGGAATTAGATCTCTCCCTGGAGCATGAATTAAATTACCATGCACTTGGCACTTTTGACAGTTCTTAGCAAACCTGATAGAATCTTTCTCCATTTCTGGCCAATAGTACCCATCCCTAATAAGTTTTTGGGCTAGTGTTAAACCGTTTGAGTGTGACCCACAAATACCACCATGGACTTCCTCTAATGCATGTTGAGACTCTTCTCATTCTAAACATCTAAGTAGCGTACCATCTAGACCTCGTTTATACAGATCATGACCAATAATAATATATTAGGAGGCATTGTAGATAAGGTATCTCTTTTCATGGCAGTTAAAGGCATTGGGAATGATTTGGTCTTTGAGATAGGAGAATAGGTTTTTATATCTGGATGAATCATGACCTACAATAGTGCAAATCATGCGGGTTTTATGGGAATCATATGCAGGATAAGATAGTGCTTCCACCAGGAACTCATAGCGTAGCTCATGTTCAAGCTACTGCAATAAAGTACATAGCTTTGCCATTGTATCGACAACTCTATTCTCTGTTCTAGGAATTTTCTCAAATGTAATAGATATGAAATATTTCTTTAGATCATCTACCATTCTTTTGTATGGAATGATCTTTTCATCTTTTGTTTGGTACACATCATTGACTTGATGGATTACAAGTTGTGAGTCTCCATGAATGTGTAATTTTGTTACTCTCCACTCAATTTCTATTTTCATACCATTTAAAAGGGCTTCATATTCAACAGTATTATTTTTACAACAAAACTTTAATCTAAAAGCTTTAGATATGGAGTATCCTTCAGGAGTGATAAACAAGATGCCTGCTCTAGATCCATTTTGTGTATAGGAGCCATGAAAGAACAATTGCCATTCTCTAGAAGAAAGATTCATGATAGAGGAATCTGGGAATTCCATTTGCATTGGTGTGTCATCGAACAAAGGTGCATCTACTAACTGATGAGCAATAACTTGGCCTTTAATAGCTTTTCTTTCAACATATTCAATGTTAAATTCACTTAAGAGCATGACCCATTTGGCTAATCTACCCGTGAGGGTAGCTTTTCTTAGTAGGTATTTTAGTGGATCAATCTTAGCTACCAAATGTGTGGTATGACCCAACATATAATGTCTCAGTTCTATGATGCAAAGATCATAGCTAGACAATCCTTTTCAATCATAGAATAATTCTTTGCATATGCCACCAATGTTCTACTGATATAGTATACAACTCTTTCTTTCTTGTTCTCATCATGTTGTGCAAGCAATGCCCCCAATGATGTATCTGTAGCGGAGACATATAAGATCAATGGCTTCCCTTGAATGGGAGGCATCAAGATAGGAGGATTTGATAGATATTTCTTGATATGATTAAAATTCTTTTCACATTCTTCGCTCCATGCAAAGGTCACACATTTATGTAATATCTTTGTAAAAGGTTGTGATATGTTTGCTAGCTGAGATATGAAGCATCTGATAGATTGTACTCTCCCTTGTAATGTCCTCATTTGACTAATATTCTTTGGGGGTTGCATCTCCATTATATACTTTACTTTAGCTTGATCAATTTCAATGTCCTTCTTTGAAACTATGTATCCTAAGAGCTTTCCAAAAGTGACACCAAAAGCACACTTCTTAGGATTTAGTCTGAGACTAAATTTTTCCTTTCTGTCTAGTATCTTTCTCAAGTCATTTACATGATCACCTCTAATCATAGATTTTGCTAAAGTAACATCAACATAATCTTCCATAGTTCGGTGCATCATGTCATGAAAAATAGATGTCATAGCTCTCTGATATGTAGCACCAACATTCT
This sequence comes from Chamaecyparis obtusa, assembly GCA_027943335.1. Lineage (NCBI taxonomy): Eukaryota > Viridiplantae > Streptophyta > Pinopsida > Cupressales > Cupressaceae > Chamaecyparis > Chamaecyparis obtusa. The sequence goes on along the minus strand of BSBK01006173.1, from coordinate 89,654 downwards.
TAAGCCCAAATGGCATGACATTCCAACAGAAGGTACCCCATGCACATGTAAAAGCAATTTTCTCTTGATCCTCAGGAGCAATTTTTATTTGATTATATCCATAAAAACCATCCATTAAAGAATACATCTCAAAACCTGCAGTCATGTCCACTATCATATCAATGTTAGGTAGTGGAAAATCATCCTTAGGGCATGCTTTATTTACATTCTCTACAATCTTTGCATACTCTTATTGATTTTTCTAGTTTTGAAACAAGTACAATATTAGAGATCCATTCAGCATAGTCAATAACATGGATGAGTCTAGCTTTTAGTAGCTTCTCTAATTCATCTTTTACCAAGAGTGCAACATGTGGATGCATCTTTCTCAATTTTTGCTTAACAGGTTTAACGTTTGGAGCTATAGATAAATGGTGCATTATAAGATCAAGATCCAACCCTAACATATTTGAATATTTCCATGCAAATTTTATCTTCTTTTCTATTAGGAATATAGTAAATTTTTTCTTTTCTTCTTCTAATAAGGATTGTGCTACATGGATCAACTGTGGTTCCTCTGTTGTTCCCAAGTTTATAGATTGAGTGGGCTCAATTAGAACTGGAGATTTGTCCTATAAATGACTCAGAAAGACATCAAATATCTCATCCTTAGGTGCCTTAGAGAGGTTTTCACCTTCGGATATGTCTTTTATTTTTACTTTTGTAAGTTTTGAGACTACCACAAAGTGGTTTTCACCCTCAGAACTCCTTTTCTTTTTATTCTTATTCTTATTTTTTTGACTAAGATACTTGATATATGACTCTGTCATGCTAACACTTGGTTCACTAATGCAAGTCCTCATAGGCTCAACTACATTAACGTAGCAAGCAAGGGCATAGTCATTGGGAAAGGTATAAATACCTTGGTTCATATTCATGGAGGTGTGGTCAAGAAGTTTAGGATTTTGGATAGTCAAAGTGGTGAAAGATTGGGAAATAGTGTTTATAGATATGGATATGTCATCATTGGTCCTAACCCGACGCTTGATTTCAAAGGTGATAATACAACTTAAGACATTCAATTCATGAATAGGCTCAATGTCATTGTGGAAGTCCACTTCAGCCATCGGTGGGTCAAACTTGATAAGTTCATCATTTCACTCTAGACCTATGTTGGGTTTAGGTGCATATTGGTGAATAACATCAACATGTTTCTTTGTAATAAGCTCATCTTCCTCGGGAATGGCTCCCCATTCATAGTCATTAGATTCTTCATCTATGCCTCTAGGAAATCTAAGAACATGAGTAAAGTCAAGATGAATATCCCAAGAAGGGTTACCCTCAGATTCTGATTTGAATTCATACTCATGGGAATCTATCTCAAAATAACTACCACCTTCCTCTTTGTTTGTTTGATTGTCTTGGAGATTAGCTGGTTCTTGCGTTGCAACTATCTCTTGCTCTATAGTAGGTTCTTGTGTTTCTACTACATTAATTCTTTTTATTGGATCATCTTCAGCATCAAGGAGGTCTTTTGTTTCTTTAGGCAAACGCTCATAGGGAATGAGATCTTCAGTAGTGTCTGAATCATCACTATTAGATCATTCTGTTGTTTCTCCCTTTAGTTGATTGACTGTGGATGGCTCAATCTATTCTAATACATGTGGAGAGTTCTTGGTAAGACAGAAAGGCTTCTTCTTATATCCTAGACCTTTTGTATTCTTGTTTGCTTGGCTACGATGGTCAAGAGGTGACAAAAGACCTTTACCCTATACTCCTAGAGGTCCTTTTCCATTATATCCCATTTTTGTGATCAATTTATCCCCTGGTCCATATGACTTAGAAGGGATCTTAGGAGCTTCAACATCACATTTTTGAACGACTTGAGATTTGGGTTCATCTTTGTATATCCATGCAAGAACAGCTTCATCCTCTTCAAACTCCTATTTAGATACTTGTTCTGCAACAAAATTTCCTTTATATGCTTCAAGAGGCTCTTTAGACTCTAGTTTGGACTATTTCAGAGTTTGTCCATAGGACTAAGGTGAGATAGGGAGAGATGTCAAAGATAAGACTATCTCTATAGTATATTCTCCCATACCATTTTCTTTGATCTTAACCTCTTTAGCAATGTCTTCCATCTTGGATGTTGAAGAAACTTCTAGCTGCTTAGTGGAAGATTATCTATTATTAGGAACAAGTTTATCAGCACTCTCTTTCAAGGTATTGCAAGTTGTATATAGATCAGCTGGAATCATCACCTCTACTCCTTCATAAGGAAATTTCAAACACTAATGGTATGTAGAGGGAATGGCTTTCATTTCATGTATCCAGGGTCTCCCTAGAAGGATATTGTAAGCCAAAGGTAGATCAAGAACTTGACATATAGTATCTCTAATGATAGGACTTGCTCTGATAGGTAGGACAATTGTTCCTTTTGAAGATCTTTCTTTCTCATCATATGCTTTGATAGTTATCTTCTTTCTAGGATTAATGGCCATTTCTAAAAATCCCAATTGTGTAATCAAGCTGAAAGAACAAATGTTTAGACCAGTGCCCCCATCTATCAACACACGTTTGACATGACGATTTTGGATCAAGGCTTCAATATGCAAGGGATGGTTATGTAGATGACTCAAGGAGTTATCATCTTCCTCTGAAAAGGAAATATACTATGGAGACATAAGATGACCAACCATAGTCTGGAATCTATCTAAATCAAGGTTATCAAGGACATTGGATCCAAGCAGAGCTTTATCTAGAATCGCTAAATGAGCTGGAGATATCCAAAGCAACTCAAACATGGATATTTTTTCATTTGTGTGTTGGAGTTGTTGGACAATACTGTATGAAGTAGGCCTTGTGTGTTTAGGATTTGAAGATTTAGATGTAGCCTTTTGTTTAGAAGCGGATGAAAGATTGAAAGGCACCTTACGGACATTGGATGAATCTGGTATTTGTCCTTGTAGGTGTGCCTGAGCTTGTGATCAAGTAACTGTATTAGCTGATTGATTTTCTCTATCTTTTATTACAATTGTGATGACATTACAACGCTCAGATAGATATGGTTCAACCATATTGATGACAACATTATTTCCAGAGTATGCATAATTGACTTTAGCACCCATATTAGGCTGAGAAGAAGAATCTTCTTTACCATGTTTAGGAAATGGTTCTGTGAATGTTGTATGATCATTATTTCTCTTATGATTGTCAATTGTGATGTCTGCATTATCAATTTTGTCTTATATGATGTGCTTCAAGCGAACGCAGTTATTAGTCTTATGACCTTTATTGCGATGGAATTCATAGAAATCATTCTCTCTCCACCATTTCCGTTTAGGTTCAGGATCAAAGACTTTTATCTCAGACAAGCAGATGATCTTGTTTTCCAATAGAGTTTTCATGGAAGATTCCAAGAATTCTCCAAGAGGAGTGAATTTGCACTTAGGATCTGTAGCCCAAGGTTTGTAATCAGATGACTTTATGTTGGACTCTGTTGCTTTAGCTTCGGAAGCTTTGATGGCTTGGGTACCAATAGTGAGATTGAAAGTAGGTGCCTTAGATGGGGCATAGATATTATCAACAATGCCATCTGTGACAATGCCTTTATTCTTGTTCCAATTTTTGTTCTTGTCCTTAAAACTAGATCCAAATTCATACTTGTCCTTTTGAAGTGTGATGTCTCCTTTTTTCACAAGTACTTTCTCAATTTTGATCACATTATCTACCACCTTATCAAAAGATGTATAATTTTGCATTTGTAAAGGGTAGTTGATTTCTGGAACAAGATTGTTGATGAAGATTTTTAGATTCTTAGTTTCTGGAATGGGTCTAGCATATAGAGAAAATTTCTTCCTCCATCTCTTGAGAAATGTTAGGAATGGTTCATCTGGATATTGTTTCAAATTGCAGATGTCGATCATGGTGACCAGATGTTGAATATTGTAGGAGTATTGTGGATAGAACAGTTTGATTAACTCCTCAAAAGTTTTTATAGTAGGAGGCATTCTAGAGAACCAATGAATGGCTGACCCTCCTAGAGATTGAGGGAAAAGACACATTAGGTAGGTTGGTTCGTGCATAAAATCCATAGATTGAGTATAAAATTCTCTGACATGATCTTGAGGGTTAGAGTTTCCATCATACTTATCATATTTAGGCATCTCCATCTTTTTAGGGAATGGTGGCATGTACAAGTCTTTATCAAATGGAAAAGGGCATAGATCTTCCATGGAGAACTCCTTAGGTTCCTTTTCTTTTTCAAGTTTTTTAAGTTTGACTTGCATGGCATGCATCTATTTCATCATAGCTATGATAGGATTTTCTTCCTCATGTGTAATGATATCTTCCACATTAAATTTTGGAGGAATTTTAGCTCCTTGATGAGCTAACTCCAAAAAGTATGCTTTTCTATCTTCTTTCAAGAAATGTTTCATCATTCTTTTGAAGTTATCATCATTTTGATATTGGGAAATTTCAGAAGGTATAGGTTCTTGAACCATACTATGTTGAGATTGATGTCCTTGGGACCCATGATGTGTCCCTCTGTGAGACATGTTAGGAGTTTTAGGGCTCCCTACATTAGATTGAGGTGGAGATTGTTGATTACCTCTGTGAGTTGATGGAGGGGGTATGTAACCAGTTTTCAATTGAAAATTGCCAAGACCGCTATCTTCATAAAGACTAGAATTGGAGAGTTGCTCAAGAGTTGGACCTATGTGAGTAGACAAAGTTGTGGTGTTAAGTGCTTCTCTGTATTTCTTATGTGAGGAAGCTCTAGTTTCCACCATTAACCTTGGGTGAAGCAAGAAAGCAAGATGAAGACAACTGAAGAATGACTTGATTCAAGAAGATCGAACGACACAACCTTATCAAGATTGAAGTGATTAAAGATTAGATCAGATGTAAATGAAGGATATTATGCCATAGTAGTGTGGGTAGATGCCCAACAGATGACAAGCATGAGCTCACAACACTTAGCCATTTTAGCAAGAAGACTGAATTTGAAGATAATTTTGACAAGGTTTTGACACAAGATGAAAAAGACTCAAATCGATAAATCAGAAGACAAAATTAGACTCAAGAGCTCACTTGAGGAAAATGAATGAATTTTTTCTAGTTTATGCTCTGTTCCTGACACAGTGATTTGTTCGACAGATTCTGGAAATAGGCTATAAAAACTGAGTTCCTGACAATCTAACCACTTTCTAGCAATTAAATTTCTCAAAAGAATTTTTGCAGGATCGTACGATAGTGGGTATGTTCTGAAATGATAGTTGACCAACTCGTACGACAATTGCAAATCTTGCACAAAAATTGATAGCAGGATTTTGACTTTTTACTTTTGACTGGTGGCAAAACTCATACGACACTATACAAGTTGTCATACGACAATACAGGGGTTCTAAAATGACAACTGCCAAAACTTGTACGACTTTCTGACCTTGTGGGATGACTTTTGACTCCAGAAAGGAATTTTACTTTAGATTTTGCAAATTTTTGGTTTTCAGTTTCAGATTGTTCACAAATTTTTCTGTCTAGGTTTGAAGATTATTCTGGGATCATTTATTTTTGGTAACCAAATAGATAAACAAGAATGCAAAATAGAAAGCAAGTGATTCCAAGCACGTTTGAAAATAATGAATAGGGGACAAAGCAACCCTGTGCATGAACAATCAAGTGACTGAATGTGCTAATCCCTAGGAGTGCTAATTGTGTATGTTCCAAAAAGTTTTTCAATAATGCACATATTCCTAAAAAAATGAAAATTTGGCCTCACTAGGGTTTGTAGTAATGGTCTGACTCTGCAACTTTTTTGATCTCAAGAGGGCAAAATCCAATCTAGGCGCACCATGGTTTTGATACAGTCTGAGAATTTAATCAATCAGGAGCTGCTAGGGAGATCTGATAGCCCAACAAGAGACCACACCTGTGAAGATTTCCTCCACAAGGACATTTATATAGCACTTGCTGCTACCATGGTGAAAATGGTTATTACCGCTTGAGGTTCCATCCACATGGTTGACCCAATTAAGGGAATGTCCACTATGGTTAACCCTCTAAAGGTGACTCACAAAAGATACCACATGGAGACTAGTTCCAGATTCAAGGAGCTAAGATTCTAATACTACCCAAAAAGGGAGTAGAGCATAATCCTCTAGCCTTTTCACTTTTAACCAAAATAAAGCAGACAGATTAATCTGACATGCTAAGACCAAGATTATCTCATAAAGATCTATGACGTCAACTGCTTATGATCTATCAACCCCTCCGGAGAGAGAATGTATCAATCAAAAGTTGAAGACACACGAATCTAATAGAACGTGAGCCTCTCTTAGTAACCTCCCTACCTACAAGGGGATCCTTTGTCAAGAAGAGCTTCGCATGCATGAACAAGTGGAAGAAGCCTACTCTCTCGAGATCATCCACAAATAGTGTTCATAGGGCCTATTTACTATGTGTAATAGATATGCAGAAAGCAAATCTATATTCATTTTATAGCCCAAAATGAAGTCTGTGATATGAAAGCAAGAAAAGTCACATAAGCTTGACACGTGAGAGTTCGTTTTAATCCAAATTGAAATGTTATCAGCTGGAGAAGAATACCTGAATTCCTTGCAACACGCTTAGTAAATTTTTACCTATTTTAGCAATTTAGTTGCACTTTTTCCAATCAGATTCAACAAATATCAATAAAAAATAGAAGATTTCAATTGTTAGGGTTAGCTGTTAGTCCAAATCTAAAAATCAAATCTGAAAAACTACCAAAAATTCTAAAATGATAATTGAATCCTAGAGTCCAAACTCGTATGACAGTGGGTTACCTCTTAGACAACAATTTGGAAACTCGTATGACAATGGGTGTCTTCCCATACAACAATCAAGCTTCCAAACGATAATGTGCAGCCTCTGATATGAGCCTCGATAAGATCACCTGTCGTACGACACTGGGTACCTCCTGATATGACTTTCTGACAAAAGTCATACGAAAAATGTATGGACAAAAAATAAAAGATCACAGTTTTAACCAGAAAATGACAAGAAATTGATAGAAATTGATAGAAATTGAATGGAAACCCATTTCAGGGCCCCATGGTGGGTGTCAGAAATGTGTGTGTGAATTTTGTACCTAGTTGTAGACACAACACTTCAATAAAACATTAGAGGTTAGCAAAAACCAAAATTTGCAATGAAATGGAAACTAAACTAACCAGGCGATTTACTGCCCTCTAGTAGGTATGCGTATGATACTCTTAGATCAGACCAAGACCAGTGATAATGTAACACCTAAACGAAGGATTTGAATGCAAAATATGAAAGACTATGGATGCAGATTAAGCTATATTTTTGTATTTTCTATGCAATAATATGAAATCTGTATGAATCTAAGCTATATGAATGAAATGGAATGTAGATTTAATCTAAGAATGCCATGAATGAGTATGAAATCTATGATATGAAACTATGCAAAAGCTAATTATCAACTATGAAAGATCTCACAAATCGTCTGTCGCAAGTGCTCAATCCTTCAATCGTCAATTCACCAGAGTAATTGTGCAAATTTGAGGGTTGATAAAAATGAAGAGCTAAGCTTTGATTTTATAAAAATCCAAGGCTTTGAGGATGCAGGAGAAAAGCCATAAATCACTCTTGATAAACTCAGGTTGATTTTTGAGTTATCAGGAAATTAGAGATAATTAACTCACAAAAATCATGCAAAAGCAGAGTTTTACTCAAAATAGAGTTTAGATCAAATTTCAGCTCATCATCAGCTGTTGAGTTTCAATTTTAAAATTGATTGTTAATAGGGTAATCTTTAAGAAACCCCCCCTTTAAGAAAGGTGTAAAAAAGTGGTGAAAGTGAGAAGGGGAAAAAAAAAAAATTTGGCGAAATTATTTTCTTTTCAAAGAAAAAAAAATAATCTGAATTGGTGAATCATTGATGCTCCCTGAAAGTAGGTGGGACTATCTTGGCGAATATAAAATAGTATTTATATTATAAAAGAAAATACATTGGCGAATAGAAAACAATATTTATATTATAATAAATATAAATTGGTGAATATAAAATAGTATTTATATTATAAAAAATATAAATTGGCGAATAGTTGTGGTGACTAGTAACAGTGTGGTGTGTGCGTAGTTTCAGCAGGCTAAAAGGAGGGTTGATGCTGACAGTTATGAAGATACATAATGGTCAGGTTGATGATGTGTGTGACTTCGGCGGTTATGCTGGTAGGTTGCAGTTGAAGGCCACGAAGATACGCAAAGGACAGGTTGACAGTGTACGTGACTTCAGAAGTTATGATCGTAGGTAAGATATAGGGGTTCCGAGGCCACGTTGGCAATTTGTGTAACTTAGCCACAAATTTGCAGTGACATTGATCACTAAAGTACAATTAATGAGACTTAACGATGACAAGATTTTGATTAGAACCGTAAACATTCATTATCTTTCTTTTCGGAGCCAAGTCACATTACTCGAAAGTTTAATGCGGCTGCCAAGTTGTCAGTTCAAAATTTAAAATCACAGCTAGGATATGGTGGTTGCGAGGCAACGTCGGCAATTTGCGTAACTTGAGTGGTATGATTCATCGATTATCCATTATCCAGGCCAAGATTTTGATTACGCAGGACATTACAATGTCTGCAATTTTTCTTTACCAATATTCATTAATTTCATCTTGAATTACCACCTGACGTGAAACATTCCTTCAAAATTTATTATGGCTGGCAATTTGGTGATTATTTTCTTTATATACTCCTCGGTAGTGGAATTACAAAGCATAGGAGCTTTCTAAATTTCTAAATTTGGATGACAAGTTGGTGATTATTTGTATTTTCTCAGTGCTTTCACAGAATGGGTCTTCCAGTAGTTGAGGGATCATCAAATGAGAACCCAAAACCTGTTATCCAACCAACTTTGGATATGGAGGAGGAGATTCAATAGGATGTCCTCAGTCATCTAATGTCTATAGAAAGGGATCATCATCATGCTACCAGTTATGCCGGTTACCTGAGTGACATGTTCAAACTTGAAGTAGAACATGAGAAGTCAGAGATGCACGCCATTTTTGACGATCATGGCTTTGACCACGAGGTGTTCCAAGAGGAGATGAATCAAATGATCCTATTATTTGCTGCTCTGCGCATCGACTAATCTGACTAATCTTTTTTTCTTTGTGCAATGTGGATCTTACGGCTTACCGTTACGAAATTTTTTGTTAATTGTTACTTGTAAGTTGTAATTTGTAAATACAAAATAATAAAATGTAGTTTTCATTTTGGTTTTGAAAATGGTTGGTCCACAGCCGTTCAAAACTTCAGTGAAATGTTGAATCAATGAATCAGTTTAAGTTACCAATATTATGTATATAATATATTGTATACCAGTTTTTGAATTAAATAGTAATACTGTAGTCTGTAAATTTGTAATACTACATATAGTAGTATACAAATGAAACAATGAGGAGTTAGATGACTCTTTTTCAAATAGTGTTACTGGTTCCAAAGTTACGCCTGGCTGTTTCATAGCTTCTCAATGTTTAAAACATTAATTTATTATGATGGTTCCAAAGTTACGCCTGGCTGTTTTGTAGCTTCTCAACATTTAAACCTTTAATTTATTATGATGGTTCTGAAGTTACGCCTGGCTGTTTCGTAACTTCTCAATGGTTAATTTATGATGGTTAGGAGTTCTGAAGTAACGCTTGGCTATTTCATAACTTCTCAACGTTTAATTTAATATGATGGTGATGCGTTCTGAAGTTACGCTTGCCTGTTTCGTAGCTTCTCAACGTTTAAAATTTTAATTTATTATGATGGTTCCAAAGTTACACCTGGCTATTTCGTAGCTTCTCAATGTTTAAAACTTTAATTTATTATGATGGTTCCAAAGTTACGCCTAGCTGTTTCATAACTTCTCAACGGTTAATTTGTTATGATGGTTAGGGGTTCTGAAGTAACACTTGGTTGTTTCGTAACTTCTCAACATTTAATTTAATATGATGGTGATGTGTTATGGAGTTACGCCTGCCTATTTCATAGCTTCTCAACATTTAAAACTTTAATTTATTATGATGGTTCTAAAGTTATGCCTGGCTGCTTTGTAGCTTCTCAACGGTTAATTTATTATGATGGTTAGGGGTTCTGAAGTAACGCATGGCTATTGCGTAACTTTGTAAGGGGTTGAAAAGTGAGAGACAGTCTGACGGAGACTAAGTTGCATGCCAAGGCCCATGTGGAAAGTGGGAAGTACAAGTGTCATCATTCATGCCACATGTGGCATGCCAAGTTGTGTCGTAACATCTCAAGGTTTCATTTTTTCGGTCAGTTTAACAGTCTCGAAGTTTCAAAAAGGTGTTGTGTGATTTCGCAAGTCTAAAAGTTTTTGGATTTCAAATTCAAATGGCTAAGGGCCAAGGCCCCTAATTTGCAGGTAGCAATTTAGCACGGTTGAGATAGGGTATTAGGGACCTAGGGTTAGAAACTTAGAAACTTAGATGTACCGTTGACAATGACACTTTTCTAAATTCTGAAAAAGGTAATTACTAATTTCATGTGTATGTGACTGTGCTTGATGACACATTGAGATTTTAATTTTTAATATAGTAGGTGGCCTGGTGGCTGGTACCCTGGTTGTACTTGTGAGTTGCTTGTTACTTGTTAGTTATTAAATACATTTCACACTTCAGAGCATCCATAATTTCCAGAGTTGAAGAGCAACCAGAGAGTTTAGTACTTAAAAGTTAAAAGAATGGTAGAACAAGGATCTTCTGATGTTGTTGCAGTATCAGGAAAGAGTGCCATTGTGCAGTCAAGAACAAAGAGGCAAAACATATATGCTGAAGAATGGATGAAACTATTGCCTGGATCCTCAAATTTGCAATCAGCTAATGCTTATGAATGGCGGGACCCTTACGTGTTCTACAGGGATGCTGAATGCCCAAACATAACTAGGTATGAGCTCTTCATGTTTTTCTATAACAATATAATTAGAGGCCCTCCTGTTTCAAACTCATGGGATAGGAACTTGGCAAAGTTGATAGTACCTGAGGTATTTTTGGATGTAGACCTCATGAAAGCGCTAATTCAAGCATACAATCCAGTGACACAAGCTTTCCACAAGCATGACAAGTCTATACTCTGCATGTTAGATAGAGCATCTTTTACTCAAGATTTTGACCTTCAGGGACCTATGAGCATGGATATTGACCTAGCAGGAGAGGAGGCCCTATTTAATAGACATAGAAATTACTACCATGGAAAGGTTATGAGGAGGCATATTCATAGAGAAAACAAAGAGGCAAGGTTGTTACACAAGAAGGTTGCAGATTCATTTGATATTGAGCTTTTCCTTCCCTATTTCTAGAAGACCATCTATGGTCTACACAAAGTTATTGGACTAGATGGAGGTTCGACAGTTACTCCTAACATTTTTGTCATGGCTACAGATGTTCAGGATCAGTACACCAACAAGGAGTTTGATTATGTGGGGCACATAATCAATTTAATGCACTTTGAGTTGATGAATGTGAAGACTGATTTGATTTTGAAAAGCTTCAAGTTCAATCACTACTCCATGTTGATGCACCTGATCCTCTATTTCAATATTGGCTACATCAACCCAGGGTTCATCGATCAGACCGAGAATGAGGGAGGAACTATTCTAGTTCAACTATGGACCAGGTTATGGGATAGAACTTACCCTTTCTCTAATTCCATTGCTTTTTTTAGTGATTTTGTGGATCCAGTAATGAACATGTTAGGTATTGTGAGGGATAGATTTCCTTTACTTGTTAAAAAATTGCTAAGACCCTTAGCATTTAATATGGACAATGACAATTATGAGAATGACATCAAGCACAATTGGGGTGATATGTTTTTTTTTGAGAATTTTACTCTTATAAGAGTGTATGCTTGCCCTCAACCTCCACACATACTGCCAACATTTGTCCTTGAAATATTGGCAATAGTAGCATTCTTGTGGTAGCTTATCATGATGGATAGAGAGCACTTAGGCCCTAAAAGACATAAGGGAACCTTTCTGGCAAGGAGGTTCCAAATAGGGGATTTCTCTATAGGTAAAGATGTTGTGGACCAAATTCATGAATTCCTCAAACAATTCAGATTGCCCTATGGTAAAGCAAGGATGTATGACACTAAAGACTTCATTAGAGGAGCATTGAGAGAAATGAGGAATCACAATTTGGCTCTAAATCAGCCTATGGCAGAGGAGGATGTTATTAGAAATATTTTTAGCAAAGTTACCTATCAAGAGAGAACCTATAAATGGGAAAATATTGTAAGGGTAGAGGAACAATTGAAAAAGGCAGACCCTACCTTCCCCAGTTTCTTTCCTGATCTCAAATACATGAAGAAAATTGAAATGTGTTTAGAGAATTACAAAGATATTATGTCTAAATTGCTAGACATCCCTGAGGAGAAGGAGGAGGATAGAATAAACCCTAAAGAAGTTGAACCTGATGTGGAGTTTATGGGAGAAATAGAACAATCTGAGCCATCCACATCTGAGTAGGGGCCATCAAAGAAACAAAAGTTGATGAATGTACCAGAAAAGGCAAGGCAAAAGGCACTACAAATCCTACCAGGTAATAGCCATTACTTTGCTGACTTAAGACAACATTTTTTTATATCAATGGTAGATGAGGGAGAAAAGGTCGTAGATGAGTTAGAATTGGCTGCAACTAGATTGGATGATAGGGTCATCCAAGCTAAAGAGTTTATAGATGATGATGAATTCATCAAGTCCATTGAGTTTAAAAGTTTTCTCTTTAGAGTTAAGCAAAATGAATTAATGCTATCTTTGAAACCAGGGGAATCAGAGGAAAAAACTATTGAAATGATTGAAAAATTATAGGCCTATGATCCCAACAGTGAAACATTAAGTGTGGAGGAGGCAAGAGATCTTGTAAAGAGAAGTGGCATGTTGCTGATCCCTGGATGGGACTTGGGCTCCTCATTCCTAATTGACCAAATCAAGAGGCAAGATAAAGCTGTAGCTTATGAAGCTTTTGGCCCTGATGGACTCACAAGGGGTTCTGGATTCAATATGGATGCTAAGACAATAGCAGTATGGTGTGTGGCCCCAGAATCTAGTAAGCCCAGATTGGTTGACATCCAAGACACCGCACAGGGTAGCCAATTAATAGGGAGGTTGCAGGACACTACAAGATCAAAGATAGAAAATCTCTTACACCATGCATCCTCCATGAATAAAGCCGTGGTTGAGGACTTGGAGAACAGGCTAGCTAGGACATTCAGAGATTATGTGGCAACTAGAAAAAATTTTGAAGAGGAACTGAAGAAGAATTATTTGTTGGATAAGACTGTGAAGGAGCTAAAAGATGAAATAAATACTCTAAAAAATCATTCCAGGGCATTTACAGAGGTCTGTGATGCAGGGGTCCAAACTGAGCATGAGGGGGGCTTAGCTACAGAACTTGCAATAGAAAAGATAAATGAGGAGAAGAATGAGGCCATCTTATAGGCCCTGTTAGATATTCTGCAGCACAGAATAAATGTAATTAAAGATAAATTTGATCTTGTTTTTAATGCTTATGGCAAGTTGCTAGAATTACAGAAAGAAGTGGATAGCTATGTACAAATTTTAAGCGGGTATCATGCAACTTGGTCTACCAGAACACCACTTTTTGAGAGATTGGCATTTGCTCAATCTTTGAGAAGTGATATTCCAGAGATAGTTGTGAGGGTTGGTGAGGAGATAGATAGAGTTAAAGCCATATTACCACTTTTTAAGGGTAAGGAAAATTTGATAGAGGCTAAGATAGCCATGCTCAGCTCCTGTTCCAACAAGTTTATCCCTTCCATTAACAATGGGGATGGAGCCATAAAGAGCCTTGATCAGTGGAGGTCAGATGCTGATCTTTTATTGCCTAGAAAGGAGGCATTTTTAGGTGAGGGGAATAATGTTGATTTGGAGAGCTTCAATAAAACCCTGGATGAAGCTATTAAGGTAGAGATAGATCTCACCAGGTTTGTAACAGATGTCAAAGCAATTACAGATGCTAGGTGGGGAAGACAAAAAGCACAATTACAGCTCATCTAGGACTTCAATTGGCTGTTAGAGGAAGAAGTAATTGCATGGGATGAGCTAACAAAGGCCAAGAAAGTTAAATCCACTGCAGTTGACTTGGACATTTTGGATGATGAGTAAGGAGGACATCTGGAGCACCTGACACCTGAGCTCAAAATACAGGGATGATAAGCTATCATTTAAGAATGGTGTAAGTTAGCCGGAATGGCAGTCACCATATCTTGTTATAACAGCGGCTATCATGAATACTCACAGACAAAGGTGTTAGTTATCAATGATCCAGGATGTAGAACAGGCCAAAACAATTTTGTCTTTCCACCACCTGAGGGCTCATTGTATTTTTTCTTTTATTGCTTTATTTCTTATGCTTTTTAGGTTTAGGGTTTTCAACCATCCAAAGCTTGTTGCATTCCCATTCATGATGGAATTCCAAGATGGTTGAAATGAGGTATAAATAGAGTTGAAGACTCATTTTTGGGATAGAGTTGAAAGATAATAGAAAAATTTGAACAGAATTTCTTTGAAGCAGACTTCTAAGTTATGTGTCTAACCTTCTGAGTAATTGAATTTTGAATGTAATTAGTGAGTTGATTTTAATACCAATACATTGCAACTTTTTCCATATATTGTTGTTGTCTCTTTACTTTTATCAGTAATCATTAGAAGGTAATACGGTAATACCTACCTAAGTATGTGGAGCTCAAAAATGAAGGACTATCCTATCCAATCCTCAGAGTCAGCAATTAGGTCTTTCTCTTGTTTGAATTAGTCTCAAGAAGCATAGTCTGAAGTAACCTTTCAAAAATTTGATTCATGCAAGAAAAATCCCTAACAGACCTCATTCATTGGCTCAAGTCAAGAATCTCAATTCTAATTAAGTAAATGCTTAGTATTAGGAAATTAGGTAATTGACAAATAATAAATTGACTCAATGACCATGTTGGTAGTATTTTCAGTTTTCACAATTGTTTTGAGAATTTCCTACAATTTTCCTCCCGAAGGCCTCAATTTCGTAAAACCCTAAGTGCTAGGTTGAGATATGCTCTAAAAATCCATTAAACCCTAGAAAGGTGTTGGCACTTCAATTTTTCAATATGTCAATCTTGTGAAATTTTTATAAAATTTAAGTGTGCATAAGTGTTAAAAGATTGTGATATTTTTGCTACAGAAAACCCACAAAAATTCCTACAAATTTATCAAGATTTTCCCCCATATCCAGCCAGCCCTAGTTAAAGTTCAAGTTTGAGGAAAGCCCTAAATATTTGTCACTTTCATAAAAAACCTAGGTCACTCTTTTCATTTCTATTTGAGTGTTACTTTTTGAGTCACTTAGGTTCATAGAAGAGCACATGCATTTATTTTATCATCATGCGGGGGTCATATCTTTATTTTCCCTAAGTCCAAAGGCCCAGTGATATAAATAATATGTCCTAAGTCCTGAATACCTCATATTCTAATGTTTTGGATGTCATTCAGCTTTGAATCTTTAATGAAGATCTAATGGCAGTTGTGTGTTCGCATAGTATCTTTCCAAGCCATGCGAACATAAGACTAACCATTGATCTTACATTGAAGCTTAATGCAGGAACAAAGTGGGGCTACTGACAGGTATCTCACAAGTGGTGGCTTTTTATTTGAGATGGTGGGGCCAGTGTCAAAAGGATCTTCAAAGCTGAAAGTAACAAAGGAAAGATCGGAAGGTTGTATAATCTCATAGGATCTTAGAGGCCTATGCGATCATGCGACCAACTGTCGATCTTGCATAAATAC
Organism: Chamaecyparis obtusa; assembly: GCA_027943335.1. NCBI lineage: Eukaryota > Viridiplantae > Streptophyta > Pinopsida > Cupressales > Cupressaceae > Chamaecyparis > Chamaecyparis obtusa. Next base: position 73,825 of record BSBK01006173.1, on the reverse strand, counting down.
AAGCGCGATTCTCAGGTGGGACCGCTGATAGCTCTCTTCACAAGTGGCAGTTTTTCATTGGATGCTGACAGTGGTTGCATGCTAGCAATTTTTTGTATGATCGTATAGGCTATTTTTAAGTTATAAGATCATGCGACTAACCTTTATTGTTCTAACAATAAAGGTTGCAGGGATTGCCGATGGCCACCTGTGAAAAGACTAGTATGACTATTTTTCATATGATTGCATAGGCCTTTTTCACGCTATGAGATCATGTGAACAAACCATTAGATGATATGCTAGTAGGAATCGACGGTCCTAATTCAAACTGGAGATAAAGTGATGCAAATTTGAAGTTTCCTGTTGAGAAGTGACAGTTCATTTATTCAAAGGAGTAATGGTTGAATAATGCCGAATAAATTGCTAAGGTGACTATTTTAATTGTTTGTATATTAGAATTTCATGCACTCTCAGAAGCACAAAGAGATCAAAAAATTGTAGAGACCCGAGCGTGAAGAATTGCAAGGACTGGCTATTGTCTCCCGTTGATTTCCTAGAAAAAAGGTCAGTAAAATACTTATACGATTTGCTTCCCTACTAAAAGAATCATAGTCCCATAATCTATATATCTTGCAAGGGTTTTTTAGCATAAACCCTAAAATCGCACCAAGGAAAGAATTGTCTGCTAAAATTGAGTACAGTGAAAGAGGTTTGCATGAGGATTTATTGTAGTTACTTCCTGGCTCTACTACTAACCTAGTGAAAACCAAGAGTCTGATTCCCAAAGACCCTAGGGTAAAGGTAGCAAATGGTCTATATGACACAACACATTTTATTAGGGAGGCCAAAATTGGTACAATCAATGCAAATGGTGACCCTGATATCACTGGCTTAGAGTTATTCAAAGTGGGTTTTAGTTAGAGAAATACCCCTCGCCCTGCAAGCAATATATGGCAGTCTGACCTGGGAAAACTTGTGATACCCAATGTCTTTTTAGATGTTGATTTGATGACCCAGGTTGCAAAGAGTTATGACCCAATCACTAGGGAGGTTAGGAATGCAAAAGGAATGTTATTGATCAAAATTTCTGCTGAAGAGATTAGGAAGGTGTTCAGGTTAAGTGAACCCTCAGACAATCTAGAGAATATTGATCTTAAAGAACTAAAGCAAGTGTATGATACACAAAGAAACTATTTCAGAGGCAAATTATTGAAGGACTTTTGCACCAAAATTGGGAAAATGGTTATCATGGGACTGAACACACAGGAGCCTTTTATGATAGAATATTTTGACTTCAGGGCTAAGGGAGCATATTGGTCATTATGTCAAGTTTTTGGAGAGGATGTTAGTGAAAGGATGCCAATACATTTGATGTGCATGGTGATTCAAATTCTGCACCCACACTTGTCTATTACCTTTGATTTTGCTCCATTTATTACTGAATTAATCCATAATGGATTAGTGAAGATTCAAAAGAATGAAGATGATAGGCTTTTCTACTGGTATTCTTTCATAATGTACATGTTTTTGTTTAAAGGAGAAAACTATTTTGAGCAAGAAATGGAGTTGATAAGACAGAAGGATGGTGAAGATATGCCAGTCCAATTATGGAGCCTCACAATGACCTGGGATAAAAGGGATCACAGTTTCACAAATTTTGATAAATGTTTTACAGCCAGACTCAGGAATTTGTTTGTCCAAGACAACCCAAGAATCCCAGTAGCATTGGCACAGCTCATTAGGCCAAACCAGTTTGCTAAAAATTTGAATATTATACACAATTGGGGTGATGTCATTTTCTACAATGTATCAATTGTCATCAGGTTGTATGGTTTCAGGGGAACCCCTTTTGTATTTCCTTATCATGTACCCCTTAGGATTGGAATCGTAGAATTTATTAGGCAATTAGGAGATATTGAAGATGAGTGTGCGCTCACTGGAAAAGGCAAGGGAACTCTATTCCCAAATGTTACCATTGCCCACCAGTTCATAATTACCAAGGGTGGATGGGTTCACATAGATAAAATCATGGCTCCATACCATATGGCTACTATAATTGCTAGGATAGCAAACCCTGAGGGGTTTTATAATGAGATGTTTAAGAAGAAAGCCAAATGTGCCATGGTTAACCACATTTTTAACTTTCCTGAAGATATTGTCAAAAATACCCCACAATTACAGGAATGGGAGGTTAGGAAAGAAAAATGGCTGGTGTACAAAAAGACATTGGATTTCATCCGACATTTTGATTCCAGATGGGACCCCTTGAAGAGCATAACTCCAATGGGCAAGAAAATAGATACTCTCATGAATTCTTTCCAGGATATCTTTCAGACCCTGAGTGAAAAGAAGGAAAAGGTGATGAAGGATGACCCAGAAAGGGATAAATAGTTGCTGAGCAAACCTGTATTTGCAAAAGGATTACCCCCAGGGAGGTACATGGTACAAAAGAAGACTGGTCACAATGTTGTAGTACCAGAACAAAGCCAACAAAGGAAAATGGATAAAAGGGATGTCCCATCAACTTCACAACAAGTTGAGAAACAAAAGGAGGTTATAGATGTCCCTGACTCTCCTCATCTTCAAGCCTCTGAGGATGTAACTGATTCTCCACCCCCATCAAAGAAATAGAGAGTGGAAGAAAGACCTGTTCATGTTGAAGAAGATTACTCTCCATCACAATCACCTCTAAACATTTTGGATGACAAGGAGGTTATAGAACAGGTATAGCAAGTAGATGCTTTAGGTCAAATCTTTATGACCTATGAAGAAATAAATGAGGGAGTGCCAAAGGCACCAGAAGAGCCCAAGTTGGATTTAACAGCAGGGGAATTAGCAGGTATAGAATTAGACCCTGTAATCAAGCAAGCCTGTCAAGAGTTTTTCGCTGATGATGCTTTTGTTAAAACTAGGGCTTTCATGCAATTTCTTTGGAAATTGAACATCAACCAATTTCAAGAAATTTGTGAGAAGAGACATGAAGAGAATCCAGAGAAGGATTTACAAATCATAGAGGAGGAAGTGAAAATAGAGATGACTGCAAAATTTAAGCAAATCACTCCAGAACAGGGAAGAGATATGGTGAAAGTATCAGGAGTACTAATCCTTCCAAAGTGGGATATAGCTGATGTGGTGGTTTTTGACGCAGTCAGAAAATAGACCACTCCTTTCCATAAGACTAAAGAGGAAGTAGAATAGGCTATCAAAGGGGTCACTTTCAGTGACAATCACCAGGCTTTGGTAATGTAGTCCCTAAGAAAAATTGAAAATAACAGGGGAAAACAAATTGTCAGAGATGACCTTTTAGGGAGTCTAATTGTAAGAAGGGTTATTGATACTTCTTTGGTTGAAGCATCAGGTATGGTAATGGCCACAACACAATTAATAGCAAAGGTGGTAGAAAAGGAAGCCAAAGAGAAGGAAGAACTCACTGCCAAGTTGGAAGCAGTTTTGAAGGTTTATGGTGAGTTGAAACAGGGGATTCTTGAAAGAGATACTGTAATTGCAGATTTGAAGAAGAGATTGGGGGAGCATGGCCCAATACAATTATCAGAGCAGATGCAGATTGCTTCCTCCCTTGCTAGGCCTTCCTCTTCAAGCCCTATTATTGAATTTCCTCCTTCTCTTCCTCCTTCCATTGATGAGAAAGACATTGATCAAAAGGTAAAGGAGAAATATGAAAAGAAAACAAAGGATGTTGTTTCACAATTTGTTGCAAAGGTAAGACCTAAGGAAGTATATAAAATTGCAAATCAATTGGTAGATGTCTTAACATCTTTTCAGAAAGAAGCAGCTACTATGGACAAGATTTTGGAAAAGTGGGTTACAAGGAAAGATAATTTGAAATCATTTTTTGATCAAATTAAGGACAAATCTTTTGTGGATATAGAGCTAACAAACACTTATAGGTTTGTTAAGGATCTTTTTGATTTTGAGGTAAATATGGCAAGTATAAGAAGAAGATCAGAAATCTTAAGGGTAAGATACTTCCAGGATGATTTTCAAATTTTTCCTAGTCTCATTAAGGCAGATGGGGTAATTAAAGATAAGGATCAATGGATAGAGTAGATAGATAGACAATTATTATCTAAAATAGACTCCATTTTAGATACAGATGATAATATCCCATTCATACAACTTGTGGAGCTCCTTCAAGATACTAGGATGCATTCTGCTAATGTCAGAATAGAGGTTCACTAGTTGGTTGCTGAGTGGAACAAACTATTACCAAAGAAGGATGAAGTCCTTGCCTTTCATTGGCCAAGTGAGGAGACCTATATGACTTGGAAATCAACATATCCCTCAGAGAATTCAGAAGAAGAAGTATCAAATGAGGAGGCAGCAGGTGGCAGTGTTCCAAACCCTCAAGATCAAAGACAACAAGGATAAAGTCATCAAGCAGTTATCATGAGCACGGCTATTACACCTGGCAGAAGTTGAACTGCCCTTGGGAGTTACTACAAGATTTTTGGTGCTCATTTTAACAATCCATTTTAAAGTTTTATAATGAGAATTAGAAAGTTTTATTTTCATTTTTTGTCCTATATGAACGCTCCTTTCTTGTCTTTTCTAAAATGATCCGAAGCTTGTTTGCAATCCTTATTTTCTATAAAAGGATTACCAGGATCAATGAAAAAGGATCGAGAACTTGATCAATTTGACTGATAAGTTTCTTGAGTTTGGGATATCATATACTATAATAGCTATATTTTCTATAGAAGATAGTATCTTATGGTTCAAGTTATTTTCAGAAGGTTACATTGTAAAGCATTTTGTGAGCATGATATAATATAGCATTTGAATATAATCCAAGACTTATATCTCTCCTTGAGTATCTCTCTTTGAATTATGAATTGTTTTGATTCATTGCATGAATAATCTTTGTGTGTATGTTCATATTTCTCAGCTTTGATCCAAGATCAGATTAAATAAGCTTTGAATATAACATAAATTATCTAAAAATTTTCTTAAGGATATACGAGTAAGTAGTGTGAATCTAAGAACCTTTGATAAAATCTAGGATATACTAGTAAGCATGTGCGTGTTACTAACAGACCACCGGCAATGTTCCGAAGTAACGCTGGGTTGTTTCATAACTTCTCCACGGTTAAGTGGTTAGGATGCTAATGGGTTTGAAACTTTCGAAGGACTCCCAACTAACAGCGTGCGTAACTTTAGAAAACTTTGTTAGGAACAGTTGGTTTACGGAGCTTCACGAGGGTTTGTTGGCCATTAGTGTTGGCGATTATGAAGCTGCGATGAAGCATCTAGCAGAAAGACGTAACTTTGGAAAGGTTAATCAGTTACAAGATTAAACAGCTGAGAGGTTACGAAAGGTTTTGTGTGGGACTTCGCAAGGTTATATCAAATTACAAATTTCTTGAACATTCTACAATTACAAAAATCATATATATCCCTAACAGATTTAACAAACATGTCAAAATCAGCCCTTTTAACTGAAAGTAGTCTGCCTCCCTTGCCCATCTTAGATTGGTGCATTGGTATTTCATAGCCTTTCATATCTCATTCAGCTTTGAATCTTTAATTAAGATCTAACAGTGGTCGTGTGTTCACATGGAATCTTTCCAAGCCATGCGAACATAAGACTAACCATTGATCTTACAATGAAGCTTAATGCGGGAACAAAGTGGGGCCACTGACAGGTATCTCACAAGTGGTGGCTTTTTATTTGAGATGGTGGGGCCAGTGTTAGAAGGATCTTCAGAGCTGAAAGTAACAAAGGAAAGATCAGACGGTTGTCATATAATCTCATAGGATCTTAGAGGCCTATGCGATCATGAGACCAACTGTCGATCTTGCATAAAGACAAGCGTGAATTGGTATTTCATATCCTTTCACAAACAAAAACCTGCTATTGTGGACAAAGAGGAACATTCTATTTTATACAATCTGCATTACAAAAATCATGAATTCAAAATTTCAAATTACAAATTACAAGAATCATGAACAATACTTATTACTTGTACCCGTAGGCTTGTAGCTAAATATGAGTCAATTAATAAATAATCAATAAATTAATAAATATTCAGAGTCAAGTCCAATTCCATTATCAATTTATCCAACAAGTACAGTAATAAGTATACAATGTATAAAATTATAAATACCTATTAATAGAATGCTAATTCTAAATCACTTCACAGTTCACTCTTCACTCAGTGTCAGTGAGCAGTCTACCTCGCCCTCTTCTATATCCCACATGGAATCCAGCTCCTGAAATTGACTACTACTACTAGCAAGAGGTTCTTCTTCATTCTGAGTTGGGTATTCAAAATCAAAAAACTCTTCATCTTCATTCTGAGTCTGGGACCAAGATCCATCGTTTGTCTCTGAACCACCATGTTTTGAAGTAATTTTCAAAAGCCCTCATCTTTCACGCAAGGAATTCCAAATTGCCAATGCTCTATCATAAGGAAAGTCTGTAACAATGTACTGAGTTACAAACAACCTCAAGCAAGTTTCCAAATTTTTGTCTAGTTTGTTTCTGATCTTTGATTTCAAAAACCCCAATGCACTGAAAACTCTTTCATCTTCCACCAACCCCAATATCATTGTTTGACATAAATCAGCAAGTTTGAAATATTCTGATATTGAATCACGCAGTACTTCACTTTGCTCTATCCTTTTCCAAAGCCTGGTTATTGCACCAGGTTGAAATGGATTCTCCAAGTTTTTTAACTGCAATTTCATACATGATACAAATTGTCTACATTGTTTTTTAAGATTAGCTGAATCTATAATTCCATCAATTGGTTGTTCAGTACAATCTACATGTTTTGAAAACTCTCTGATCAATTCATCAATTTTTTTATGAAACATATGAGCATCATGTTGTCCATCTCCAATGTTTTTCCAAAAATGAGGAAACACACAACCCATGGCCTCAAGAATTTCTTCTCTAGGGAATCTTTCACGAATCTCACTTGAAATTTGGTAGGAAATTGACTTCAAATTCTCACTAACAGATTTAACAAACATGTCAAAATCAGCCCTTTTAACTAGAAGTAATCTACCTCGCTTGCCCGTCTTAGATTGATGCATTGGTATTTCATATCCTTTCACAAACACACATAAATCATTTTTTGCATTGAATTGAAAAAAATTCTCAGCATGATTCAAATCTATAATTATTTGCCACCAAAAAAAATTTGGGCTTTGAATTGTTATCATATCTGAGTATAAATCATCCAGGGCAATGCATGTCATTTTACGTAAATTTGAGTACTCATGGATATACATAGTCCTGTCTTGGGCTTTCTTAACAAGCTTGTTCATTAAATCCAGCATGGGGAGAAGACTAGCTAAAGTTAATAGAGTCTCTATATCACTTAACTTATGTAACAAATCAGGAGCTTTGTCTACTATGATACGTTGCTCATATATTACTCTGATCAAGGATTGATATTCTATTAGAACTTTTCTACTGGTCCATGCAAAGAGATCCATCTGGTCTCAACATCCTTGAGAAGCTTGTTTCCTGATGTTACTCCCTCTAAGAAAATCTTAAATTATGCAAAATGTTTAGGACTTCTGCAGAAGTAAGAGTATATGTCAAGAACTAGATCTTCAACTTTTGACACTATAGGAAAATCGCTTCCAATTTTATATGCTAAATTCATTCGATGGGCCATGCAATGTATGCCAAGCATGTAAGGTGCAATACTAGTTTGTAATCTTGCACAGAGACCATTCCTTTGGCCTTGCATTACTACAGCTCCATCAGCTGCAACACACACTAACTTCTTTCTAATTGTCAAATCATCCATACCAACAACTTCATGCAAAGCATTCTTCACTTCAGAATATAAGTTTTCTACTATTGAATTGCCCCTCATTTTACAAACGTAGAGTAGATGAGCTTGGCAGACATGTTCTTTTACTATATACACATGCATACAAATCCAAGTAGTGTTATCCACTGCAGTAACTTCATCTATGGATAATGAAATGAATCTAGACTATTTTACTTTCTCCTGTAAATTTTTCTTTTCCACCTTAGAAAGACAGTTTGCCATTTCCTATCCAACGTTTGTTGACCAATGTGACATGGGATAGTGAGGAACTTTCAAAAAAGATAATAAATTACCATATTCTGAGAAGTCTCTCATAGGATGCCCCCTGGACATAATATGAAAAATAACACTCATCTGAACGGTCTTTGCTAGGTTTGCTTCATTGGCTGCATGTTTAAACCCAGCCTTGATTGGATTTTCACTACTAGCAATTACTGCCATTCTCTTGTTATGCTCTTCATATTCTATGGCATACTTAACATGAAGACATTCTTCCTTTGATTTCCATCTCACTATTGATATTTCTTGTCCGTCTATGGTCTTTTTTTCATAAACCTTACCAATATGCTTTTCTATAGTGTCAAGCTTTAGCTACAACTTCTTCTCTCTTTTAAGTTTCCAGGTACAAATCTTACACCTGCATTCTATTGGTTGTTCATCATTGCTTAGGACTGGTGCAATGAACCAGTACTTTGCTACCCAATCAACCTTAAAATTTCTTTCCATTTCCCACTCCCACCCCATTTTTACTTCCCTTTTTCTTTTCTTCCTACCAACATTATTATTATCTTCATTGCTATCATTTTCTTCCAACTGGTTCTGCATATCCCTTATAACATCTTCTCTCATGCCACCATTGTTATCCCCATTTGATGCATTTTGATTTTCATTTAACTCAATGACAACCCTGGCTTGTGGTACTGGTACTGGTGAGCTGCTGTGAATGGATTTTGCACTCACAATTGCAGATGTTGATGGAGCAGAAACATTGCTAACTCTAAAGAAAGCCTTTATGGTAGTATCTTTAAGTTTTGGGCATTTTGATGGCCTCCCAGGCCCTTCACTGCCCCGAGAAGTCTTACCCTCGTCTAGCTTTCCAATCTCTTCACTGCCTTGAGTCTCAACCTCCCCTGATATCTAAATCCCTTCAACAGTAGCCTAAGGATACTCAATCTTAGCCTCAGGATAGTCACCCTTGTCCGACATCTTTACCCAATGACCTCTCACTAGTCACTAGGATTCTAGCCTCTACGAATTAAAATTAATAGCAATACTATGAATTGTGAAATGTGAACAAATAATTGTTTACCTTTGTTCTGCTTCCTCTGATTTTTTACTCTCTGAAATGCTGAATCCTCTATTTACTGTTGCAAGATTGTTATTTGTAAATCTGGCCCTCTAGGTTCCAGCTCCAAAAATTTGTAACGATGCATGATAAGACTACTTCTAATTTTTCTAAATTTGATTTGAATTTATATCAATCCATGGTACCAAATTCCAAATTTCCAATTTTTAAAATCTCGAGCTTTTGGCGAAAATGTGCCGAGTGCTAACCTGATCAATGCTATGTTTGGCAAAAAATTAAATATACGTGGTGAATAATTAATTAACGGGTTGGCAAAATACGTTGTGGACCAATAAAACAATTAATTAATGGGTTGGTGAAATATGTCGTGAACCAATAAAATAATTAATTAACAGGTGGCAAAATAGGTCGTGGTTAAGATAATAATATAAACCATTTAGCTATTTCAAATTTTATATGCAATTCATAATTAATATCGCTGGCAAATAAGAGACTGTTAAAAGAACCATGTCACATTAATTATAGGCAAATATGATGGTCAACAACGTCAAATGAAAAATCTGATTAGTGATTCCAATTAATATTCAGCGGTTACCGTGTCAAAATTGGGCGAATATTTGCCAGTGTATACCTGCGCGATTCACCAATTCCACGAGACATTATTCCCAGAATTCGCCAAAAGGTGAATATTCGCCACTAAAAATTACCTTGATTGTTAATTTCTAGTTGTCTACTTTTCTGATTGTGCATGATTTAATTATAAATTAATTTTTAAAATAAAGTGATTTATTCTCAACTTAACTGATTTTTGAATTAAAACAATTGATTTATGGGTTAATCAATTATTAAATCAAACTTTTATTCAAAAACTATATTATTAAATATTGACAACTGACTTTAATTAATTAAATAAGAATTTAATCAATTAGTCAAGAGATTTTTGATTTATTGTCAAAATTAAATAATACAATTTAGGAATAATTTAATTAAATCCAATTAAACAATTAAGTGGCAGTATTAAATCTAATTAATTAAATATTCAGAATATTCAATTAATCAAACTTTAGGATAAATAAGATTTATCACCAAATAATTATTAAATTAAGAATAATTATGATAAATTAGGAATATTTCTAAGAATATTTCCTGATGCAGAATTTAGGATAATCAATTAAATTCGATAATGTGCAGATGTACTTTAGGTTAGGACTTTGATGTCGATTTCATTTGAATTGAAGATGTAGAAGATTAATGAACCTATAGCCCATTTTTGAGGTAGTACAACCAGCACCTACACGTGACCGCCAGCTACACTTAACCTTTCTTACCCAAAGAAACCAATTTTTTTTTCTACATAATAAGAATTGTTTCTCATAATTAATTTGAGGACATTTTGAGTTCAAGGACACCATTTTGAGTTGGTACGTATCTACCAAGCATAGCATTGGAAAATGACACCAGAGAATTATTGGAGAGTAAAATGAGTAATCATGTCCCAGAAAATTTTCTCTATATTTAAGAGGCATATTTTCTATTTCAACATCATAAACCCTAAAATAACAATCAATTCCCAAAAAATTATTGAAGAGCAAATAAAGTAATCTCTATCTCGTGCCAGAAACTAATATCTATTTCATCATTATAAATCCTAACCCAATTATGTTAAATTTTCATTCTATCCCAGTGACTATGGCTGAGCTCCCAATAATTGATGTTTCTGCTCTTCGATCGGAGCTGCAAGAAAGTGATCATGATCTTCAAATACTGTGCAACCAAGTCAAAGAAGCATGCCAGCAATGGGGAGCTTTCCATGTGGTCAATCATGGAGTGGAAGAGGAGCTTCTAAACAATGTGGACTCAGTTTCTCGAGATCTCTTCAATCTTCCACCCCAAGTGAAAAAAAGATCCATTTGTGTTCCCTCTAGCGAAGATGGGTATTTGAGGACCTCTGGTCTTTCATCTCGTGAGACCATGTGTTTTCCTGCAGTAGTAACATCTGATTCACTTCAACAATACACACAAAAGCTATGGCCACAAGGAAATCCTGAATTCTGGTATGTCAAACAATTTGTTTTATCTTTGAACATGGAGTCTAAAATTACTTTTATTATTTGTATTACATAGTAATTTAATTTAAATTTGATTCTGTTTAATTGGGTATATGTTTTTTAAGATATCATGGAGTGTTTGATAGTGAAGTCATTCCTTCAACTACCTGTTCTTTCATTTTTCAGAGTTTCTGTTTAGTTATTGGTGTATCTGTCTCCAAAATGGTCTTATTGTATAGCAGAGAATAACAAATCAGATATTCTTTACAAATATGAATGGGACATAAAAAATAGCAATCTCATATAATATGAATTTGTTGAATTTGATCATGTTGGTCTTCTCCATAACACTAAAATATGGTAGTGAACTCAATTAATATATATATCCATTTAAGATATTTTGTCATCTTTTACAGTGACAGCCTAAGAACGTATAGTTCCAAGTTAGTCGATCTGGAAAATTCCATAATAAAACTTATCCTTCAAGGTTTGGGACTCAGCAAACATTTCGACGTTGATTTTGTTGAATGTGAGGCTTTGCTTTGTCTCAATTACTTCTCAGAGAGTGAAAAATCAAGGGATGCCAATAATATAATTCTCAAGGAGCACATTGATTGGAGTTTGATGACAATTCTATATAATGATCAAGTGGGTGGACTTGAAATGTGCTCCAAACAAGGTGAATGGGTCAAGGTAAAACCTCTAGCTTCATCATTCACTGTGTTCATGGGTGACACTCTAAAGGTAGAGTAATTCCATTTTTTTTCTAAAGCTAATTTTGTCATATTCTTTTGAAGATGAATGGTGATATTCTTTTTTGTTGTAGATATGGAGCAATGATAGATGTTGGAGTGTAAAGCGTCGTGTAGTTTATGGAGGGAGGGAGCCTCGACTTTTTGTCACTCTCTTCTGGGATTTTTCTCAAGAAAAGTAGGTACAAGTTCTAGAGGAGCTCATAGATAATCACCATCCATGTGTTTATAAACCTTTTCTTTTCGAAGACTGTAAAAGATCGATTTAAAAGAGCTCTTTTGGAAAAAAAATTTAATAGTTAACAATTTTTTAAAATTAAACAATTATTAATTACATATGAATGGAGTGTACAATTTAATAGGTTGTTTGTTTGTTTAGTTATTTCATATCTAGTAATAAGCAGTATAATACATGTTTTTGGATTAGAAGAACAATAAGAAAAAGTTCGATGAGAATTTATTAATGTTTTAGTTTAAATTTGATTATATCTTTTCATTTTTTATATTTGACATTATTTTCTTAATAAAATTGAATATGCAGATATTTTAGACAAAAAATAATATATGGATATATTGCAGAATGAGATGGAAAATAAATAGAGAAGCATTTAAAGAGCATTGATAAATGATAACATCTATAATGTTCATGTTTCCCCAAAGTTTTAAATATCAAGTGTAAATTTGTGTTCTCGAGCATATACATTAATATGTAGAAATAATTTACACATTTATCACACACATAGTTTATATTTACAACATGCACAAAATTTTTAAGTAGACTTATTTAGATGTATATAAAGTGTGATAGTTTAGTGGATACCCATAAATAAATGAATCTCCAGTCTAATGACTTCACATTTGCTAGCCTACATTCACTCTATGCCAAAACTTTAAATCCTTCATAGTTTATGTTATCTTATTTATTACTTCAAGTTCACTTTACACTTTCATTAATATTATGAAATATGTTAATTAACTTATATTTATATAATAATCTTATTTTAATAATGTTGGCACCTATTTGAAATTGGCCAATTTTAAATTTTTAAGTCTTTTCATTGTGTAATAGATGATAATCCCTAAATATCTTCAAGTCGCCATCATAGAAAATGAGAAAGGAATGTATTTTCATTGTTTCTAGTCACATCACTATTCTTCATTACAAGATAAAAACTAGAAAGATGCTATTATGTAAAAAGTGCAGCCAAAAGGATAGTCATGAGGTCCAACTCATTTCATTCTTAGAAGGTAACCAGTCTCGATAAGGTTTTCATTTATGTAATCATGATAGAATAACAATGATCAATGGATCAAAATAGGACTTTGTGTCCTCCTGAGAATTTGTCTGTATACATTACAGATATTTCAAGCAGACCCTCAGTACAAACTAGTTCCTACATCCAACTATATAATCTTAGGTTGTGCATGCATATGAAATCTTAGCCGAGCATTCCAAACAATTGAAGCAATAAAAAATTGTTTCACCCTTTTTTACTAATTTTCACACAGTGCATTGAGGAGTGCATTTAGATGAAGATATGAATGATGAGTTGGAATAAATCTCTAATTTTTTTTTTAATTTAAATAAATAACAGTTTGCATACTGCTAAGATAATCTTTGTATAAGCTTTATTTTTTTGAGTTTTATTGTTATTTAGGAAATTGGTTGTAAATCAATAATTTTAAATTACAAGATAAGCTTAACTATTTTTTTTCCTATTTTTACAAAATCAATTATCTATAAGACAATTCTCAGTATTTGTAATTAGTCATTCAATTAATAGAAATTTTTTTATTAAGTCAAAAAGGAGAGGGCCATGATCCCATAACACAAAAAAGAAATACTAAGAAGCAGCACTAAACTCCCTACTCAGGGCCATTACAACTGAGAGAAAGTAGAAACCCCCACCAAAAAAATTAATTAAAAACCAAAATATCCACCATTAAAGAGTTCCTAGCGCTACTATTACCAACCATAATACTATCAAAGTTTAACATCATCAGACAACTAAAAGAGTTATTGTTTTTCCTATTACTACAAAAACTAGCAAAATATAACTTTGAGATGTTCCAATAGTTCATCGGACAACATTTATGTTGTAGCAAACAAAATAATCAGCTTAAGTTTAAAAATATGATAAAATCTAAATAGAGAATTAAAAAAACACTAGCATTAACTTTCATTATCCCTAGTAATTCTATCCTAATCTTTAGAAATACTCTTGAGAAGGTTTTGCCAATCTTCATTATCCTCGATATGCTATTCTTCCTCCCTAGTTTGGCTTTCTTTCCTCTTCTTTTCCACTTTCTTCAACCTTCTCTTACTAGTGACAATTCCAAATAAATCTTTCTTCATGATCCCATCAACCACTTTAGAGAGGGAAAAAATGGTGTCACTGAAAAGATCATTGTTATGCCACAGAGTAGTAGAAAAACTAAATCAAGAGCAGTAACCCTTTTTTTGTGAATCACCAATATTACTTTGGATATTATCAGTATCATTTTTGTCTTCCAAGATAGGGGAAGGAGGAATACTCTCTAGGAGATCATTACCACTATGGACAGGGGACTTGTACACCATATTAACTATTTCCTCTAACTCATTCAAGTCCCCAATTATCTCCATAGATATTTCTTTTTCCTCTTCCTAGAGCTCTTCAATCCCAACAACATAATCCTCATCTTCAATATTCTTAGTAGAGTCTTCTTCCTCATCCGGCTCATACTCCATGTCTATCTCAGGAACCATTTCCTCAATTTTTTTACTCTTGTGTTCCTTATTGTGGAGATGGGAAGATCTCTTTTCCCCCAAACTTTATTCATGTTTAGGTTCCTCCATTTTTTTTGTATTCTCATTCTTATCCTCTTCTTTATTAATATCTATAAATGGGTTGTATATTTTTCACCCTTTTATTGGCATTTTTGGCTTTTGAAGAGGTAGAGTTAATGGTAGTAGCTTTCCTTTTCTAAGGAGTGGTATCAAGCAAGGCCTCTTCAATGGGAATCTCCTCATTAGGGGCATCAGAGCTTTGAAATTCTTTTTTTGAGGAGGTTCGGGTTCATCCAAGAGAGGGTTTGTTTCAACAAGCTCAATTTTAACTGTACTTTTAGTCGGCTTCACAATGTGGCTCTGTTCTTGTTGAGGCTATGGAAAGAGGTGACTTATAAAGGGGGATTTGTTGAATTCACAATAATAAAGGGCATACATTAAGCCCTCATTAAGTAGAGGAGAGGTACCTTTTGTAATAATAATGGAAAGGAAGGAATAAAGAAAAAAGGGCATATTTATCCTATGATGATTTCTTAAATGATTTAAAATGGGAAAGTGATACCCATGGAAGGCAGTATACCCTTCTTCTAGGGTAAAATGTTTCATAACAAAGAAGCAAAATAGAGAATATGGAGGGGATGGATAAAACCTATCATACCCATTATCATTAGCTACAACCACCAATTTCTCCCCTTTCTTGAAAAACTCCTTCATGCATTTCTTATAATCACTAGAGATCTTCATTTCAACTATGTCACCTTCATATTTTAGGAATGTAGCCTCCGCAATCAGCTCAGGGGTCATGTGGAATTTAATTCTCTCAATGGAAATATTACCTTGGTACCAAGAATTACAGAACTTCATAGAAAGAGTAGTGTTGTAGTACTTCATAGCATGGAAATAAGGTGTGAAATCTCCTCTCTTGAAAATATCCCAAAGCTCTCTATTCTGAAACTATTCCCTACAATGTCTCAACTCCAAATGCTTCAGAGGCCCCCCATACTTTTAAACTCATAGAGATTCACGTGTTTCTCCTTGGACATTAGAGGCCCACCCTTGCCAAATTTAGCAAAAAACAAAAATCAATTTTTCATCTTCTTAACAGAATAGTAGTGAATTTTCTCAAACACCCAACTCTTTTTCTTTGGAAAGAACAAAGAGGCTTGATATCATTCCCTGTAATAATGACATAATATAATAAACCATTAGGTTTATTCATAGGCATAGGGAATTTAACAATAAATTATTTTCTCTGAACTAAATATAAATGAGAATCACTTCAGTCTTCACCTAGCATTGACATCACCTTTCACACTTTTCATCGGGTTATTAATCATACTTAAGCAATAACATTTATTATAGAAATAAGAAGTCAAAATGAATTCTATTCTTTTGTTGATTTCTAATGTGTGGTTCCTTCCTTTATTATTCATACAAGTCATAATCCTTTTTCTTTTCTCCTTATAATTCCAAGCATAATCATTCTCCATGGGGTTATAATCCACTTTTAGTTTACCATCCAGCCATTTACACTTCACTATACTCTTTTCTAAGAGCCATCCTAGAACTAGAAAAATACATAAGTTAATATTATATTATACCCTCATCATGAACATAATTGATCTCTCTATCCTTTCTTTCATTAGAAAGCACTTCTCTTAGAGATTTAGGGCACTACTAAAACTTTATGTAACACCAATCCTGATTATTGAGGCCCAAATTAGCCATAAGGTCCACAACAAGTTATTTTATTCTCTCAAGGTGTGATGGGTCTCAAAATATTTGAAGTTGGAGAGAATTATTTTACAATACCGCAGAATGCACAACATGTCCCATGATCACCCAACATTCCCTTCTAAGTAATCCATTATTAGCTTAGAATCACCTTCAATGATTATGTTTTCAAAATTTAATTATTTCAAGTGCTTAATTCCTTGCCAACTAGCAATAGCTTTCACCTTATTGTTAGTCCCAATTCCCAAGTTTTTTCAAAAACCTTCAATAATAATACCTTTCCAAGTCTTAATGACTCCACCAGTAGCAGAGTAACCATGCTTTCCTTTAGCACACCCATTCACATTGCACTCCCATATTTGTGGGAGTTCATCTAATGAGTTTCCTTCTCATTATACTATCCCAATTGATATTAAGGAGGTCTTGTTGAATTCCTCAAATTTTTTTAACCCTTAACTCCTAATAAGTGGGTATGACTTTCCCTTTCCCAAAGGTAATAACATTAACATTCTCCTTTATCTGTTGTTTGGTTATTTGGAATAGGACATTGTTTCTTCTAGTTTGATCCCTAAAAATTCTATTATTCCACTCCTTCCATATATTCTAGATGAGAAATGGAAGGATCTGAGCCCATATATTTCTTATAATATGGTGATTTAAAGGGAAAAAGTTCCAGTGGTTAATGAAAAGTCTCATAGAGTCTTGCATAACCCAACAAATATTATTGGGGGAAAACACTTTATCCCAAATCCCTTAACAGAGGGGTAATGCAAGAAAAGATGATCCATGCCTTCACAATTAGAGTAATAAAGCACACACATGTTCACTAAGGAGAATAATCTTCTATTCAAGTTATCGATTGTCATAATTTTTCCATGAGCAGTGATCTACCAAAAGAATTTAACTTCAGGAATAAGGTTAGGAATCCATATATGATTCTAGTTGATTTGAGTATTATCTTCTCCAGCTTCCAAATATTTGTAAACTGATTTAATAGAGAAGTAGCTAGAATAATTATGTTTCCAAATATATTTATCTCCAATCAACTGACAAAATAGAGAACAGTATGGGAGAAGGGGCATAAAAGTAATCTATGTGTTCCTCCATACTTTTGTTGAACTGAGGAGGGATGTCAACACAATCCCTTAACTAGTTTTTTATTATAAGAAAGTTAATAGAAAGTTATTAAAGTTTCTAATATGATTTTATCTCTCAATTGTTTAATATTTTATCTATGTGTTCTTATTCTATTATTTCCATTGGTATCAGAGTAGGTTGCATAATTTTTATTGTGTGGGTAGAAAATTCAAAAAATAGTTATCTCTAGATGGCTAATGGAAAAGATTTATCATTTTAGATTTTGTTATTTATTGGAGACAACTATGATTATTGGAGTATCGAAATGAAGACTCTTCTATTATCCCAATATCTCTAGGATTTTGTTGAAGTGGGATAAAAAGAACCTGCAGATCAAAATGCACTGAATGTGTCATTGACAACACATGAAAATACAAGTAGCTAAAAGAAGATATAAATGACATCAAAATCCTTTTCTTCATCCAATCAGCATTGGATCTTTTAATTTTCCCTTGAATTGTTAGTATGATAAAATTAAAGGATGCATAAGAGGTTTTACAAATTACATATCAAGGTACAGATAAAATTAGATTGGTAAGACTTCAAACATTTAAAAGAGAATTTGAGAATGAAGGAATCTGATTCCATTCATGAATTTATTACCAAGGATCAAGGTATTGTGAATCAACTTAAGAATCAAGGAGAAAATATAAGAGAACAAACAATTGCAGAAAATATTTTGAGATCTTTCCTCCTAAATTTGATCCAATGGTGATAGCCATTGAAGAAAGTAAGAATCTAACTACTTTCAAATTTGCAAAGTTAGTTGATTCTTTGTAATCTTATGAGGAGTGTATGCAAAATTCTATAGAAATTTTTGTGCAAGCTTTCCAGTCTTCTATGAATATTGCAGAAAAATCTAAGTCTCCTCCTCTCATACTCCTAAATATCAAGGTGAATGTTATTATAATAGCATAGGACAAGTAGATGAAGAGGAAGAAGAAATAATAGAGGTGGAGGAGAAATGTCTATGGATCATAGGAGTATCCAGTATTTGTGAATCAAAGTGTAGAAAGAAGAGACTTAACATGAATAAGTCAAGAGACAATTACACTAAGTTTTCTGCTGATGCAATGAATTCTAAATTCTTTGTATGCAATTTGGAAAAAGAAAACTAAGAGGGTGTTTGGTGCTTGGAGAGAGTTAAATTGGGTGATCCTACAAAAGTGTGTCCCACTTTTGGGGATGAAGAAATTTTGGATGTGCCCCAAAAATTCATTTTTGGGGTCTTCACATGAATAGGGGGTCTTTGGGCAAAGGAGGGGACCCCCTTCACCTGAAGTACCCTGTGTGGGGTACTTCGGGCAAAGAGGGGTCTTTGCACAAAATACCCCACATAGAATACTTCATGTGAAGACCCCCTTCGCATCAAGGCCCCCTAAACCAGATTTTAATAAAAAAATTTAGTGAATAGGTCATTTTCACATTTCACTTTTACTTTGCTTGTGGACCCCTGGTGTTGGAGCGAATCCCCTGATGACGTAGAGTGACATTGTAATCACCCAGAAATGGTCTAGTAAACTTTGAGCCCCTTTCTAAACATTAAAATTTAAATACTAGACTAAATATTTTGCTTAATCAAAATTTCATATTTATTTAATCTCTTATTTCTTGATCAAATCAACATTTTATTATATCCTAAAGTTTGACCACTTTATCCTAAGTTTTATTTAATTAAGAGAACGTGCTCCCTTTTAATTAATTAAAAAATCTTTTAATTAAATAATAAAATCACTTTATCCTAAGCCACATTTAATTAAAAGAACATGTGTCCCCTTTTAATTAAATAAAAACCCCTTTTAAATAAATAAAAAAATCTTTTAATTAAATAATGGAAACCACTTTGCTAAAAATAATAAATAATAAAAAAAATAAAAAAAAGAAAAGTGCACTTTCTAATGAAATGGAATCTTTTGACTTTTGAAAAAGGTCATTTCCTCTTTATCTCAACCACTCATTATTTTGCCTCTTAATCATGTCCATTGATTTTGCCTCTTGAGAATCTTGAGCACATGGATCAACCAAGATTTAATCTCCATCATTGTTCATTTCTTTTTGTCTCTTAATCTTGACCGTCCACTCATTTCTAAATTCATTTAAAAGGAGACTCTCTTCTCACTTTTAGCTCTTAGACATTGATAGCATTCTTAGCTTCTTGAGCTATTTGAAATCTTATTGCAGGTTCTTGGAGTCTTGGCATCTTAGCATATTGGAATCTTGGAGTATTGCAATCTTGGCATTTTGGAGCTACTGCATCCTTAGATCTTTCATATTGGAGCATTACATCATCATCTTCATTTTCTTTCTTGCATCTATCTTAATCCATCTAGTTTAGATCTGTGTTCTTTGTATTTCTTCCACATCATCTTAGATCTACTTTGCATTATCATTTTAATCTTCCATTCTATGGTGCACCTCCCAAGGGTCTTTCTTTAAGGTTAATTTGAGAGCCACCATTCATAATATCTACATTGTTCTTACACGTCATGGATAGCAAGCTATAAGTCGCTTCTTGAGATCTCCTTCTTCATGGATTCCCTCAAGTGTAATGGTTTAGAGAAGTGACCACACTTTTTTTGTACACATTTTTTGGCACCCACTATGGGGCAAACATAAAAATAACACATTTAATTAAGTTTGCACGAGTTTCTTTAATATTTGGATCCAACTATAGTAGTTGGAGTAGTTTCTTCCCATAAATAAACTCCTCCAACCATATGGCTGGCTATTAATATTTGGAGGAATTGATAGATTGGAGGATTAGGATAAAATTGAAAGATTGGGGTTTTAGGAAGAAATATTGATATATTGTTTAGAGAAGAAATTTTTGGAATAAAGATTTAGTTTGGGGTTGGGGAGATTCTTAGATAAGGAAGGATGTGTTTGGTCTCAGAAGGTATTAGGGACATCTCTTGGAAGCATATCAATCACCCAAAGCTTGGAAGAAGGTGTTGAGGGTTTCTCAACTTTGGAAGGGATTTCTCCACAGGACTTTAGGTAGGGTGTAGAACTAGGGAAATCACCCTATTGGCTAAATGCATAATAATTTGTCATCTTTTAGGCTAACTTGATAGACACGGCCCAGTTGGACTTGGCCAAGTTGTACACAGACTAGTCCAACATGGCCGAGTATACATAGGTGCCACATAATGCTAAATGACGCCTACATGGCCTCGTTGACTGGGCTGAGTGGTACTCGGCCAAGTAGGACTTGGTCGAGTCCAAATACTATTTTAACTAGCAAAGAAGAGCCCCAAGCCCCTCATTTGCACATTGAGGAGCTAAGGGTACTCATCCCAGTAGGACTCAGCCGAGTCCTACTCGACCGAGTTGGACTAGGTCAAATCTTCCAAGGTGGCATGCCATGTTGGCAACCAAACCTCCAAAAACACAAAAAAAATCAAAAGTTTGCACTTTTGTTGTTCCTTTCTTTTCTCAAAATAAAAAATTTCAAAAAACTAAAAGTACCATTTTCTAGATCTCGGAACTACGATTCTAGACATATACATTTTATATTGTTTCAACTACAAAATGTTAAACAAATTTTCTAAAAACTACATGTAGGTATATTAAAATTTGAGAAGATATTTATTTGGGAAATATAGAAAATTGCTATTAAATCAATTCAAAAAAAAAAAAAAATCATATACAACACTAGAGAAGAGATTCCTCTTCAAAAATATGTAATTTATTTTGTTTTTGGTACAGTTTTGATAGGGGAAAAGTGGCGGGAGATGAAAACTATTGATTTCAGGTAAGTTCGACTTTGAATACTTATAACGCGCAAACTAGAGATCAAAAAAACTTCTTTCTTTTTTCCTATACTATATATACATGTCATCTAAAACATATTCTTAAATTGGAGGAAAAAAAAATGTTTTACTTATAATAATTTGACTGGAAATAAACTCACTGATTTGAAGTATTTTCCAAGATATGAAAATAGACCTAAAAAAAAAAACATATTAATTTTTATTCAAATTAATTTTTAAAAATTATAGGCATAAAATTAATCCTATTTCGCACATTTCATCAGTTTACATTAAATCTTCAAATTCTCAATAGAAATGTGACTTTTATGACCTTGAAGTTTTTCAATTTTGGTGTTGTTAGCCTTTTCCTTCATAAAAAGGTGACAGCTTATTGTGTTTTTACCCTGTTGTTTGTGAATATATATGTGTGTGGGTGTGTTTTTAAATATATATAATGTTCATATGGTCTAAAAGTGTATTTTTAAATAATTTATTGATTTGGATATGATGTTAGAAATGTTTAGTGTTATTCGAGAAGAATGGTGAATTCTCGCAAAAATATAGATCTTTCAAATTTCTTCCTGGGAGGGTTATTGTTGTCTTTATGGATTTTATTAAGTGTTTTCCTATGTATATGTATGGTTTAGGGAAGATTAGGAATGTTTAGGATGGATTAGCAAGATTTGTAAGTGGTTTTCTCTTCTTATTCTTTATGCACATTTTTTCAATGAATTCTTAAATAATTTTGGTTTCTATTTTATTGGGAATATAGTGTGATTTGGAGAGGGGTTATGGATTTAGTACTGGGAGACATTAACTAGGTCCATCTTATAAAACCTTTCCCAAACACTCTCCATACTTCACTTCGGTCATAGTTTCAATTTGGGATAAATCTGGGAACTTTTGAGTCAGTTGTCGTACGAGTAGACAAGTCTGAATGTTTACTCATACTAGCTTATGGGGATACTCATACTACCCTATGGGAGTAGTCGTATCAACCTCTGTGAATACTTGTATTGGAGTCTAAGGTCATGGAATTTAGTTTGATCATCTTATTGCTTGGGGTTTGGTCTATATCTTCTGGTTTTTTATCCTGATCTTTGTCTGTGTCATTTCACCTCTGTGAATGTTCAAAATAATGCATGATGTTAATCAAAAGTTGTACTTAAGGTTTCTTGGGTGCGACATCCTTGTTATCATTCTTATTATAAATATGGATAAGGTTAGGACTCATCCTAAGGGTCTGAGTACCCAGGAGAGTTTCCTAAACCTATGAATTATAATATTTGAAGTATTTCCCTTTCTTTTTGGCATGTGTTGAGTTAGGGGACTAGGTACCCTAGGTGAGTGGCTCACCATAGGTTCTGATACCCAAAGTGGTTTCTAGGGGATTCTATGGGTGATTTTTTCATCAAGTGATAACCATAAAATTAACTTGGGAGGGGGGTTTCAAAAGATAATGAAAGACATATAATATTAAAGTCCACATAGACCTATTGGAGTACTGCAATCATAGCTAACTGCCAGGGTGGATCCTTAACATAAAAAGGGGATCAGAGTTACATGGTTGCAGGGGTGGATCCCAATACACAGGCTGTGTGATGACACTCACCTAGATGGTATACTAGAAACTTAACCCTTGTTTATAGTATGGTGATATTTTGTTGCTTATGTCTTTTCTCTTTTCCAGTATTTGGGTGAATGATTATTTTGCCTTAGATTTCCTTAGGCATTATGAATGCCTTGGTTCTATCTCCTAGCATAGGAGGTGGAACTTCACAAGTTTCACATGGTTTGGTGGCAAATCTCTATCAAGGTACTATTTTTGGTTCGTGTCTTGGCTTGGAATTCATATTTTGTACAGTGATGAAGACTTCCTATATTGTGTCATGTACTTTTATTTGTTTCAAAATAAGATGTAAAGATCTAATTGTAAGCCCTCAGGAAATTTGATGTAATTCTATTTGAAATTGAAAGAAATAAGCAATGTAATTTGGGAGGGATAGTTTTAGGAACATCAAAGGGAATGTTTATTTGAAACTTAGAAAGTTGTAATAGAGAAATGTAATTATGTACCTTCTACCCTATCTCTCTTTAAATCATTGAAATGAAAAATGAAATGTAAGTATTTATAAATTGCAAGCTTATTTATGTTTTGGAAATATAAATGGATTATGTGTAGGTAAGGTTAGATGGAAAAAGAAATGAAAGATGAATGATTAAATGTATTTAAAGTTTGTAAAAGAAGTAATGTGTTATATATTCCTATCTCTTCTCTAAAATTCTAAGTGTTATGTAAGGTAGGAAAGGAAATGAATTCATTAAGTTAGTTAATTGAATTAATGGTTTTAATGTTGGTAAAAATAAATATGGGAACCTTTAAGGACATGCTCATATTCATGGTTATCAAAGTAGTTCTTAGTAATGTTTAGAAAAATAAATTTACTTTATTTTCTTGTACTTTAGACCTATTCCTTATGGGCTCCCTGATGTGGATATTACAAGCTCCCTTTAAGTCTACATCATGCAGTCCTTATTCATTTATAAAGTTCATCAAGTTCATTTTACTATCTAATTAAATTTGAGATCCGCCAAACTTCTCTATTTCCTGTAACATAGTATTGAAATCCCCCACAATAATATAAATGTCAGTAGGGTATTTCAATTTGAAGGAAGCAAGGCAATTCCATAATTTTCTTCTTGCCGATTTGTTATTAGGACCATAAATATCAAAAATAATCCAACAAAAATCATCTCTAAAATTCTTAAATCCAGTATCCACATGTTTAGCATCTTCCCAACCTGGAGTTCCTTTAATATGGTTAAGGTTCCAAAAAGTAGAAATGCCACGTGAAGCTCCTTCTAATCTATTGCCACAAAATCCATAATTCTTAAAAACTTCATCATTTCTACTCTATCCTTAAGCATCTTGGTTTCCTACAATAACATAATATCTAGTTTGTGGTCCCTAACAAAATTTGACAAAATATTTTGATTATGGGAGCCATTTAGCCCTTGAACATTCCATGGCATGACTTTCATTTCTTACTAGGGTTGTTGTTCAAGAAAATCTTAGGGATGGCTCTTTGGACCCCATTAGTGATATTTTGAAGATATTCCTACTCCCTATGCCATTTTTAAAATTTTCTCACCAAACTTTTGGTAGTTCAACACAATCCACTTTTGACCTATTCCTAGTGGAAACACCCAAAGATGGGTTCATTTTCCTCTCTTTTTTTCTTTTCAACCCTAGTGAAATAACTATCCTCATCCATGTTTATTTCTTCCTGGATCATATTTTATTTTCCTAAGTCTATGTCCCTCTCAAAAGAATCGCTTTGAGAATCTTTCAACTGCAAAGAGAAAATAGAAATATTTTGATTTAGGATAGTAAAAATATTTGGGTGAAAATTATCACCTTGAATATCAACAATTGTATACTAGAAAGTTGTTTTAACCACCTTAGGGGTATCATGGGCATTTTAGCCCTGAGGATCCACAACAATATGTTGAAATGTGGTTTTCACCACCTTAGGAGTATCTTGAAAGGTAGGTATTGGGGACAAGGGGACTCATTTTTCCATACTATAAACAATTGTTGGTTTCATTTCTATTTTTCTTTCAGCATCACCCACCTAGCCTTCAAAGTATCTAGGTTCCAGTCTACTCTTAGAAGGGTTGGACTTATTTTGTTCATCATTATTTTCACTACCTCCTTGAGAATCATGCCATTTAATACTAAGGGTGCGGTATCGCCATTACCCTTCCCATGCAACTTATTTTTTCATTCCATCTTTCCATTGTCTACTTGAAACTAACCATCTTCAAATCTAAAACATTCATTAGTTTCATTACTATTTTCATTATTTGCTTCTTCATCCTCCATTCCCTAGCAGATGTTCTTGAGGATCACCAACCCCATCAACCTGGGATTCATTTTTAGTTTTAAATTCTAGACTCTCACTATTTTGGTTGGCTTTTTGTTGACCTTGAGAGGACATTTGTACACCCAAAACTCTAATGTTTTACATGTAAAGAAAACAAAAGGCAGTGTCACAAACTCAATAAGTTGGACCGATTTTTTGAGCTTAGAGACGATATCAATAGAAGATGACAAATTAGTAGAGTGAACAATGCCAACACAAACCCTAGCAAAGAAAAACCTCTTCCTTGTTGTAGTAGTCATTGGATCTATAGATAGAAGTTCACGAAAGGAACTTGCAATACCCCTAAAAATATCTTTATTCTAATATTCCAGAGGTACCTCTAGAAATCACACCCAAACTAGGATAACTTCAAATATAGTGTCTGATAAATTCATATTTGAGCTCCATTTCTTGAGATCCATGGAATATTTATCGAATGATCCACAACCCCCCACATAAAATAGTCGAGATGTCCTCTTCACATGAAAAGGTGAAAGAGAAAAATCTTTTTGGAGATCCAAAATCTAGACTTGGGCTTTTAGCTTCCACTTTCTCCTTGCAAATTTCCTAGTGACTTTAATATTAGGTCTAGGACCCATGAGCTTACCCACCAGAGACAAACTCATTAGAAAAACATTATGATCTGTGACTAGATTTGGGACTGATATAGCATATTTACCATTATTAGGATCTGTTATATTGTCAACTGAAGGAAAGGTCGATGTACCAACTGGTTTGATCCCAAAAAGGGATGCCCATGGTATTTTATTCCTCCACGATCCTTCTCCCTCATTGTACGTGTTGTCTTTGCCCTTGCTTTCTCTAAATCAAATCCCCTCAGGCGATTGTGCTTTAGGAACCAGATCTAACTTTCCATTGAATAAAGAATTACCTACTAGGCCCACAATCTACACTATAGAGTTGCAAGGTGAGCTTTCTGAAAAATGTGACCAATTCTTCAAAGCTCTAATATTCCTCCTAAATCACAATGTCAATACACCATGTTCTTGCCAGCGTCTCGTAAGGATGGGGATTGAAGAGGGATCATCAAGAACCCAATCGGATATATGACTTCTAATAATTTTGATTCAAGAGTTTTTTGTAATTTATAGCTATATGGGCCCCAAATTACTGCTAATATCATATACTACCTACAACTTACAATTGCATTTTTATTTAATCTTCATAATGGTCCTCAAATAGTAGCTAGTATTATACAATCCTCTCTATCATGGCCTATATAATTTATGTAATAGTTTTTTTTTCTACTGAACTTTTTTGCACTCTAAGAAGCTATCAGTCCATTCATATTTGCATTTTCCTCTTTTATATGCAATATAAAGTATAGAATTTTTCTTTTATTAAAAAAAAATCCTACAATATTTATGAGAAGTAAAGTAAAATTAAATTAAATATTGTTCTATTTTTCATATACATAAAGTTAAAACAAAAGTCAAATTCAAGATAATAACTACTTAACCCTTTAAAAGGTTTTTATTTTTCAGTGCCTTTAGACTCTTTTCATTTGTGTGGTCTATTCTCTGGTTCTATCACATTATCCTCTGAATTTATATCTCAATCTCTAAGTATGGGCGCCGATAGGTATCCGAAAATCACAACCAATAAAAATGGATGCATTGTTCTTATTTTTTGTTGATTTCAATGGTGAAGTAGATTTTATAGATCTCTTCATTGTGAAAATGAATAATTTTTAATGACATTCATAAGGCGATGACTTTATGAGACCAGGACAACAATAGTAACAATTTTCAACTTTTTTCACTGTCTCGTGGATAAATATATAAGAATAAATTAGTTAATGCATACAACTAAATCATTAAAAACATTGTTTGACAGGAAGGTCCACAGTTGACCAACGTGACTTAGCTCGTGCAGTGTCAACGTGACTGTCAGGTATACTTGCATATCTTATGCGAAATCACTAATATGTTTCTTCGTCATAAACCCTAACCCTACTGTCTTACAATTTTCATCTCACAATGGTTTCTTCAGAGGCTGACCTCCCAATAATTGATATTTCCGCTCTTCGACCAGAGTTGGAAGAAGGCGATCCCGATCTTCAGAGGCTGTGCAATCAAGTAAAACAAGCCTGCCAACAATGGGGAGCTTTCCGTGTAGTCAATCATGGAGTGGAAGAGGAGCTTCTAAACACTGTGGACTCAGTTTCTCGAGATCTCTTCAATCTTCCACCCCAAGTAAAAGAAAGAGCCGTTTGTCTTCCCTATGATGGGTATTCCAAGGCCGTTGGTCTTTCAGCTGGCGAGGCCATATGTTTCCCATCAGTGCTCACTTCTGGTTCGCTTCAACAATATGCAGAAAAGCTATGGCCACATGGGAACTCTGAATTTTGGTATGTTATACAATTTGCTTTGATTTTATAACGTGATCTGAATCATTTTTATCATTTCAATTAGGGAGTAATTTAAGTCTACTTCTGTTCATTTGGGTGTTTTTTTACCGTGGAAAGCATGCAGTGTTTGATGATGGATTCATTGGTGTGCGCTTTTGAATGTTATAATCTTTACTTTTTTACTTGTTTTTGAATGAGATTGTGCTTAGTGTAATAACGAGGTTTGTTTTAAGACGAGAGGGGATCCTAAGCTTGTCTTGGTAGTAGTCAAACCTATAGAGATGATAATTTATTGTACACACATTATGAATTCCTAATTGTAGAATTCAATTTTGGGTGCTCTTAGAACCAAATATCTCTAGGAAGATTTCTTGTTGGGATCTTATGGATGTTAAATATACTTACATGTTCATAGTTGTTCAATTCAATAAAAAAATCAACTTTGGATACACTTGAACCAAATATCTAAAATTATACTTTGGATACTTTGGGTGCAAATGATCTATAAATTATTTATACTTGCGTGTCTATAGTTTCTCAATTCAAAGTAAAATTCAACTTTGGACACCCCTAAACCAAATATCTGTTGAGTGATGTTGTCACTTTATGGATGCTAATGATCTATAAGTTCTTTATACTTACATTTCCATAGTTGCTCAATTCATTTTTATGGCATGCAAGTCAACAAGATAATAGATAGTTTCCAAAAGAGTTGGCTTTGGAGTGTGAGATGTGAAATTTGGATGTGGCATACAACATCAAGCTACAGAACCCAATCTCTAATATTACATGGACTGGGGATATGGAGAAGTTCCTACTAGAAGGTGGTATGCGATGGATTTTAGCTAATTGGTTATGTGTAGGGCTTAATTCATGAACCAAATACATTTATTGAGTACTACGACTATGTACAAAGTGGTATAAAACTATACAATATTTACTTTTATCCCTTATATTTTCCCCTACTTTGGTGTGTATGTGAATTTATGAGTCATGCATGCCAATATAAATATGTAATAAAAAATAAATCTTGTGTGATAAGATAAAGTATTGGACATTCAATTGATGCTTCAATATCTTTGTGTACCTACAAAAAGGAACCATTTCCCACAATTGTACACATGTTATTAGTTGTTTAATGTTTCTCGGGATTTTATTGCGTTAAATATTTTTTGCATTGATGTTTCAAATTACACTATGTGATCCATCATTAGGATAATAGAGAGATGGAGGATAAAATTGGTTTGTTGCTAATAAAAAACATGGAATCCACTTTGGTATTTTAGTGGAATTTTATATTTTTTATACTATTTTCCAGTCAACCCTTTATTTTAATTGTTTCCATTGTATTGACCTAGATTTTTGATCTATGTCTACTCTTCCCCTCTCTCCCCTCTTTCTTCTTATCTTTTCTTAGTCTACAACAAACCATTTTCCTCCTCTACCTCTATATTATCTTGATGATGGATCATAGAGAGTGATCCAAAATATTGATGTAGAAAAGACAAAACTTGTTTGGACCCCATAAGTATACACATGGTAAAACATGATCTAGAGTGTACAATGGATCATGAAACATAAAAATAAGTTTGAAACTGGTATCAAGCCCTTCTCAATAACTAGATGCATAGAAAAATTAAAAAACTATTGTAAATAAGAATATGCCACATAAATTAGTGTGGAGTTAGAACCAATATGACCCCATAAGGCATGTGTTTGGAAAAAAGAGAAATCAAAGAGTAATTAAGATCATGGCATACAAGTTGATGAGGAATTTTAATAGGTTTATATCTCACTATCTTAATGTATGGCACCATATAAAATTACTGCAAATGCAATACTTGTTGAGAAAAGGTTTATTGCACACTTTGAACAAGAAAATAAATATTTTAATATATAAAATAAATATTTATTTATTGTACATTTTATAAAATGTCTTTAGCTATATATTAAATACTTATTCAAGTTCACATGTAAAGAAGTAATACAACATTGGTTAGATATTTTATGTGTGAATTGTACGTTGGAAGAGTAAATTAATATTAGATTAAACTTAATACTAAATAGTAAATTAGGGGGATATGATTATTTAAGATCATAATATTAGGAATGTATTTTATGCAAGACCACTTAACTTAGTTTTGTGCAAGATTACTTATAGATAAAAGAAAGCACACAAATAGTTGTTTAGGTTGGCTAGTTGGCTATCATAACATATGTCTTGTTCAATAAGGTTGATCAAGCTCACTTTCAAGTGCATATATGAAGCATGTCACACATGATGTATGGTTTCTTGGTATTCTTAGACACATGTAGGAATCTAATTAGAGGATCTTAATGTTTTAGAATTATTCTTGAAGACACTATAAGTATATTCTAATTTTTTGTTGTTAAATAATACATTAAAGATGGATCCAATTGGAGGCTAGATTTTTCCCTCTTAAGGGTTTTCCTATGGAATATCTTATGTATTAGAACGATGTTATGTTTGACTATTAATTTGCATATGGACAATCTACATATTTTTCTCCCTTAGGGTAATGTGAAAATATTTCATATTACTATACTTTTTACTTCAACAATGACACGGGACAATTTGTAGTTGGATCCGATATAATACCCAAGAATAAATATGTATGACACCATATAAATTTATCTTTAAATAGGTTCATTATGAAAATGATAATGTGAAGCTAGAACTAGTATGACCACCATAAAATATGTGCACAAAGATCTTAGATATTATATCATAGTTTTATTACTCATTCAAATTAGTGTATACCTTTCAAAATTATATTCAAGAAACATTGAATTTTGAATCAATAAGGGGGCATAGACCAATGACATGTAAATTGGGAACCATGCCAATTCTTAAGGACTGTGATCCTTTTCCCTACTTGCAATATATAAAAAATTTATTTGTATGCAAAAGATCATGCAATTGTAAAGGAAATCATATAAGTAGTTGATAAGTGTGTATGGTTGTGATAAAGTAAAGGGAAAAACATAAGAAAAGAAGGATGGGGTCATAGAGATAAATTGATTAATATGGTAAAAAAGTTATGAACCAAAAACTGAGAGCTATATTATTTGCCAACATTAATCATTTATCATAAATGAACCAAATATATTAGGGAACAAACAAAAAGGTAGTTGAAAGAGTAGTAAAAGGAGGGGAAAAGTGCATGAATAAAAAAAGAAAAATTTGATGGATGTTTGTGCAAATATGTACTATGAAAGGTTTGTTTGCATCATCCACATGTTACTAGAAACAACTAATTAAGGAAATAAGACAAGTAAATATAGTCAGTTTAGATTAACATTTAGTAACATTTATAAGGGATGGAAAATCAACCAATATAATAAACAAATAATCAGCATCTACGAAGTTATCCTACTCCCAATTCTCTTGTAAAGATACATTTGATATTATTTGTAATAATGTGTATGAATGTGAAGAAGGGCCTAAATATTTATTAGTATCTGGACCTTTAGTATTTTCATTTGTAGAATAGAAACTCATATGATCTATTTATTCTGATAAAGGACATATTTCCATTTCAGATTAGGAAGAAATATTTATTTATTATTTTCTCTTCTTCATAATGTTATTAAACTAATTTATACTTATCAAAATATATGCTAAGCTAAGATAATTGGTTTTAGGCCAATGAGGTTTCATTTTTTTTTATCTACAATTATTTTAGAGAGAATAAAAAGGAAAAACCTTGCAAACCTAGCCAAGCTTAAGTTTTAGAGGAGTTAGACTTGCTTTTGGCCTAGATTACTTGTATCCTGATTATGAGTCCTAGTATATATGTTTTCCTTGATCCTATTCCCAATATTATTCATGAATATGTATCTTCTAAAGGCATAGGTTGCAGTTTGGAGCATCAACAATACAATATGAAAGATGGAATCTACTAAGAAAATAGTGATTAATTTTTTAAACACTTTAAACCGAATCCCTATGTTATAAGTAGTTCTACTAATATCATATCATATTATATTTGTATCTATATCAATTCAAACTTGTGTATTTTAGGTCAATTTTATAGATTTAATATACTATACAAAATTCTTCAATATTAAATTATAATTATATTAAATTAGAAATTTCTAAAAAATTCATAAAAAAAGAGAAAAAATAATAATAGTTAATCTAAAGGATCATTAGCATTAACCTATTTATATAATTATTCCATTCTTGTGCTCGAGTGTGGCTCCTATATTGCACCATAGGGAAAAATAAGAGTTCTACATCTCTATGAGCTAATATAAAAATGAAATGTCATGATCATCCTTTTTAGTAAGCTATTTATAGTTAGTGTGCATTTAGTCCTATATAATATTATTTTCCCTTTCATTTACACCTAATACATGATTACACTAATCATAATTATTTGACATTTTTTATTATAGTATGACATATTGACATAGATTTGTATGTATTGTGTCACGATGCAATCATGATAACCTTTATATTTCTTGAGGTATAATTTATGACCTACATCTCCATGATGTAAATCATGTTTATTATTAATCATCCTAGGGAGTGATATTAACATTGTTTGTATCTTGTGAGACATACTTTATTGTGATTATGATGATTTATCATATTCTAACTTATTGATTGTGATTTCCTATCATGAAAGGCAATCATAGGAGCATCTAATACTTCTCTCCATTATGTGCTTTAATTTTAATATTACACTTATTAGTTTTTGAGCTTGCATGATGCTATTGATGTTAATGATTACTATATGGTTGATGCGGTTACACTTTTTAATCCATCATCTGTGCTTATCCTTATCTTTTCATTTTCATATGTTATGGGCAAAATTTTACACCTGCCTTAGTGATTATCTCTAGCTTATGTAACAACATGCTCATCGCATGATAACATCTTTAAGCATATTGTATTCTTTATCATACTTATACATTTTATGCTCTTGTCCAATTTCTTACATATGAATGTAATTGATTGGAGATAATTTATCATTCTATCTATAGTTATAGTGTATTATATATCCAAATGATGAAATATGACACCCAATGTACATAGACATTTTACATTTTTGCATAGCTAGATCTTTTATAATTTTTCATACCAAGAGTAATCTCTCACTCTTCTCTTCTTCATCCTTTTTTTTAATGACCATTGTTTTTAGCAAGTCAACAAACAAATGCTTAGCTCAAAAATTACATGACATATTATTTTTTCTTTTTGCATATTTATATTAAATTTGAATGTTTGAATTAACCATAAATTATTAAAAAACCAAGAATGATTTATTACCTTATCTTAAATGATATCCTTTAGAATGTCTTAAAAATATTTGATTTCCATGTTTATTACATGTGTTACTTAAATGGATTTGTCCAATAGTTCACATTCACATCAAAATGGGTGCAAAATATAAAAGTAAAAAATACACAATGATGCTTTTTTCCCTTATGTTTCAAGAACACATTAATTAGAGAGTCCCAAAATCAATAATTATTTTACAAGTGACATATTTGTACACAAGTTTGACTCTTGATTTCTTGCATCTCAATCACATTTATTATTGGTCTTTAGACTTGCATCTCTAAACCATAGAACAAGTTCTCATCACTTTGGATCAAATCCATAGTTCTATACTAGGCCATGATCAGCTCTATAATTTTATATTTGATTACCAAACCTTAAAAATTCAAAATTAGATTTTCCACCATGTTAACCATTTCAATGGCCATTATGAGTTGACCTACCACACATTTTGTTGACTTGAAGAATTGGTTTTTGTAGTTAGAGACATTTATTAACACACTCAAAATCATTTTGAATTGTTAGAACATGAGAAGAAAATATAGATTCAAGAGCTTGAATAATAATCTATCTTGCATAGTTTTATTTTTCTGCAGACATCATTCTAAGTTTGTGAATTATCCTTGCTTGTTGTCTTTGATTTTTAAATTAGAGTCATAAAGATAGTCCAGCTAGAGGTTTAATTGATAAAATAGTGCTCAATATTCAATATCTTTCATAAAGGTGTGTGTACACACCATTAGTCCTTATAACATTTAGAACTCAAAAATTTAAGTGGAACAAGTTTTAGATTATAAGAATCAATGAGGTGTGATGTATGAGTTACACAATCACTTTAAAACTGATACTATATGGTCAAATTTTTTAGTCAAGGACATAGACTAAAATTTAAAGACATTGGTAAATGATTCTCAACACCTAAATAAAAAAACTTCACATTAAAATCAAAACTAAAAGTCTATGCATTGAATTTATTTCATTTATTTAAGTATTTGTTTTTTATTTATTTAAACATTTGATTTTTAATAATCTTTTATAATGAACCTAAACTCTGTTATTTAAATTAATTATTACTTGATTGAAAATATTTATATTTTTTTTTATAGATATAAATTGGAGGGAGAAATAGTGATGCCATATAAAATGAATGTGTGCATATTGATCTTCGTAACACTAAAATATCATACTGTAAAAAAATGATAGATAATAATTTTTATTTTTTGGCCATGTTGTGCAGTGACAGCTTAAGAACATATAGTTCCAAGTTAGCCGATATGACAAATTCCCTAATAAAACTTATCCTTCAAAGTCTCGGACTTAGCAAACATTTTGATATTGATTTTGTAGAATGTGAGGCTTTGCTTCGTCTCAATTATTTCTCAGAATGTGAAAAATCAGGCGATGCTGATGATATTCTTCTAAAGGAGCACACGGATTTGGGCGTGATGACAATTTTGTATAATGACCAAGTGGGTGGTCTTGAAATGCGCTCTAAACAAGGTGACTGGTTCAGAGTGAAACCTCTAGCTTCATCATTCATTGTGATCATAGCTAACGCTCTAAAGGTAGGGTACTTTCAAACTTTTCCTAAAGCTGGTTTAGTTATTTCTTTCTTAAGATGAATGACAATAGATTTGGAGTGTAGAACAATTTATTATTTTGTTGCAGATTTGGAGCAACAATAGATTTTGGAGTGTAGAACATCGTGTAGCGTATGGAGGGAAGAAGCCTCGGCTTTCTATTGGTTTCTTCTGGAATTTTTTGAAGGAAAAGGAGGTACATGTACCAGAGGAGCTCATAGATGAACACTATCCACGCCGTTATAAACCTTTTCTTTTCAAAGACTATAGGAATGCTCGAGTTCAAGGAGCTCCTCTTAACATTTATCTTTAGAATCTAGTCAAAAATAAGATAATTATTTGAAGTATGAAGGGAGTGTAAATTTGTTTTTGGTTGTTTGTTTGTTACATTATATAATATTTAGTAGTAAGTGTCTTGTAGTGATATAGGTAGTTTTTGTCTATGAAACATTGTAATGACGATTTCATTTTGTGTTGTAATTTTGTGTTCTTAGAATGAGAACTGAAATAATGAATAAAATAAAAGTTATCAATGAAAAGGTGATTACTTAGGGAAGCATCTTTTTATATTGATTATTTATTATTATGAATGAGAATTGTGATTATTAAAAAAAGTATCTTATAATTTTGAACTCCATTTTTAGATTGTCTAATATGTTTTATGGTGTTCTATTTGATTCTTTTCAATGATTTGATAGTTGAAATTCTATTTGAAGTAGAGGTTAAAAAGTATTACATTGCACAAATAAGACACTATTATAACATAGCATGTTAATTAACTTTTTTGGGTGGATCCAAACGAGCAAGGAGCTCTAGATGATGTCTGGGAAAGAGCGGGTCTTGGGTGAATCAAATTGAATTTTGACAAGGCATCAAAGGGAAATCCTAGTCCATTCGGAATAGGTTTTACTATAAGAGACTCACATGGAAACCTTATAGCCTTTGGAGAAAACTGACTAATCAATGGAACAAATAATGAAGGAAAGGCTCAAGCTACTTTAAATGTGGTCTATTTAGCCAAAAAATTATTAGTATCTTGAATCCACTTGAAAGGTGATTGGTTGATCATAGTCAACTCAATCATTAGAGTGAAGCGCTATCATGGTGCATTTGAATAAATTTATTAAAATAATAAAATTTATTTTAACCACCTTTGAAGATTTCAAAGTGACACATGTAAAAGGGGTGGCAACACATTGGAGGATTCTCTCTCTGACACTACTTTGTCAATATTACCAAATCATGTTAGAGATATTTTTTGAGGATTTCTAAGATAATGGGTTTAAGGATTTAGATCCCTCATATGCCATCGAAGTGTTTCTCTATTCATTTGGATTTGATTGGACCCTTGATGCTAAACACAATAATCTAGATCAGTCTTCGGATCAGCTTTGATAATGGCATTGAGTAACTCGTGATGAAAGTTTGGCATGATTATATTCAGCTAGTATATGATTTGGTATTGATGATATCTGTAGTGACATTAGTTCAATCCATGTTCTCAGTGGTCTATGACTTCAGTAATATAGTGTGATAATTTAGTAATCCTTTATGCCCATAGCATTGTGATAATTTAGAATATATATTGTTTCCATATTGCTCAAGGTGAATCAGTAAGAATACATTATGATAAGTGATCACAAGATGTAACCATGGCATATATGTAAAATGTTATTTTCTAGGGATTTTTGGTCGACCCCTAGTCACTCCTTCATATTTGCAAAAGGCTTATTTTTATTTTAAAATGATGTGAAAAAGCCACTTTAGATCAACATTTATGAGCATTAATGTGATGTATATCGAGCACCATTTTAGGTGCTACCACTTCATTTTGTTAACTTAAGAAAAAAGTTAACCCTAGCTCTATCGAGCTAGGCCATCATAGTCGAGCATGATATTTTGCAGTTACAAGTTTATTTTTCATTAATGTTGATGGACCACCATTGTGACTGGTAGTTAGAAGGAAGGTTTGCGTAGTTTTAATGAAAACAAAATGGTGCACAAAGATTCATGAGATCTTGCAGATATTACAATCTAACCAGGTGTATTCAGTTCTTTCTCTTTTCAATTTGAGTTCATAATGCATCATGCTAATGATACATGCATATGATTTTGTTTTCAAATTTTGGGTAATATTTTTGTGTGTTTTATTTCTAATTTTACCTCCTTCAAAGTGAGATTTAGTATTTTTTATCTTTCATTTAACAAAACCCATGTCGAGCTTATCTCATTCATATGGGTAACTATTATCTTTGTTGTGTTTTTTTGATGGTTTGATAGTTTAAATTTTTCTCAATCATGGCTTTTAAAGCACATGCATCACATTTATGGGAGTATGTATTGTATCATGTTCAAAGATATCATTGTGTCAATGTGATTGTCATGTGTTCATCTCTCATGCATTTGATAATATTAGTAATATCTTCACATTCGAAGAACATTCATTCTTTCATAATATGGATATTATACATGTATAGTTTCAATACTTAAAGAATATTTAATTATGGGTTGTTAACCCTATGTCAAGGGGTTTATGGATCATTTTTTATTGTGCTTTCATGATATCATGCATCCTGCATTATCAGTATGATGCACTCATTTGAACAAAGCATGGCATAATGCAATAAATTGGATTAGTATGTGGTATAGTTTTCTTTATTAAAAATAATTATATTTAGTGATGTGAAACATGATGGTGATGTTTTCCTTGATAGTATAGCTTTGATTAAAGACATATTTATCATTTCAGTTTATTGATGCATTCAAGCCATGTCATACATAAAGGTTACTAATATTATCTTTTTGATTAGATTATCTATATATATATATATATATATATATATATATATATATATATATATATATATATATATATATATATATATATATATATATATATATATATATATATATATATATATATATATATATATATATATATATATATATATATATATATATATATATATATATATATATATATATATATATATATATATATATATATATATATATATATATATATATATATATATATATATATATATATATATATATATATATATATATATATATATATATATACATACATACATACACACACACACACACACACACACACACACACACACACACACACACACACACACATATATATATATATAGAGAGAGAGAGAGATGCAATTAATGAAATGAACATTAATTTGTAAAGGTTATTGAATATTTTAAAAAAGGTGACATATAAAGTTTTAATGTGAACACTTATGGTTATGCATAGTTATCTAAGACATATACATTGAAATTTTTGCATGACATTGGAACATTCCTCAATGTATGATTTATAAACAATTGTATTCGGCCAACTTATTGGATCAGTTAATAAATTTTGAGAAAGTATATATATACTTGTAGAGTTGTTTGGTTTGATATGTAGACAAAGAAGAGATATTGGGGTTTTGATTGATTATATATTCAGACAGTATTTATGCACAATTAGTTTGTCAGAAACTCATATTGATACATGGGTCCATAATTGTAAAATGTGCATGAATAGATACAAAATTATGTTTTGTATGTAATGATACATAGTATAGAATTAGAGGACCTACATGACAATCAGATTTTCTTATTCCTATATATAGAAAAATTGAGATGTATTAAAAGGATACTGAGGCACATTAGACTAGCAGTGAGATAGCATTTTCAGTGAGCCATCATTGTATAAGCTAGTGAGGATGTGTTAAAGTGATTTCAAATTAATCTAGTGAGGCATTTCAAGTAGTTTTTTTACCTGAAGTTTTTTCCACTCAGGACATATTTTGTGTTATTCTCTTATGTGTTGATCTTGTATCTATCTCTTTGTTTCAACTATCACAGTTTTTTTATAGTTGATTGAATGGATTTAAAAAATGATCCATTTTTTTTAATACCACTGGTTCACCACCCCTCTCATTGATAATCATACTACAACACAAAGGATGGATAAATTATAAGGTGATATGACAATTGTGGTACGTGGAGGGCCCGTGTGATGTAGTTGTTTAATGCTATTAGAAAGAAGAGCCTTTATTTTTTATTTCAATTTCTGATGAATGTGGAGTGTAAGAGATGGCTATGAGGAAGGAGCCAAGGAAATAAAATTATCCTTCAGTACCTAGAAACAATAATTGTGCTTCCTCGGCCATAATTTAGAGAAACATTTGAAAGGGGTATTCTAAGTAGATGAATAATTATTATGGAAGTTTGCCAACATAATTTTGGGTCCAGAGTTCATATATTTTGAGAATTCTTACAAGTCTGATATTGTATTGGCCTTCATGGCTTGGGCGTTAGAGTTAAGAAACAAGGAGAAAATAATTTGGGCGATGAAGGAGTGCATTCATCCTGAATGGTGCTTTGGGATGAAACTAATCTCGATGATGGTAGAGGTTGAGATGTGGAACCCCCAGTGCACTCATTTGTGGTCTACAACAAAACAAGTAACAAATAGGAGTGTCAAGTTGAGGTATAAATTGGATGGGACGCCCTCAAAGACTTTCTAAGGACTCGCAAGATGGATCAAGAAAAGTAGTTAGCAAACCTAGAGAAATAAAGGTACTAAGAAGGTTGAATTTGGGCTGGAGGATTACTAGTTTAACAACCCAATGGGGAAGTCAAAGAAAGGTTAGGTGTGTTTATCTATATTTTGACGTATTTGATCAATATATTTGTAGAATTTTGGTATGTGCAGGATCATGGTATATCAAAAAATGGTGATGTGAAAAAAATGACCTTTTCACTCATCCAAAAGCACGAAATCATGTTTTGACTTTTTTGGTAGGCTTGGTTGTTAGTACACTTGGTCATGGAGAAAATACCAAGGTACAGAACATATCGCATATTCGTTAGGTATTGTGTATACAATAGCTATTGGATATCTGATACCTAGCAGATATCTGATATGTAACACATCATAAATTGATATTTTATAATAATATAATATTATGAATATTAGATTATAATATGTAACAATAAAATATTATACAATAATAATAAAATATTATAATATTATATTTTTTAATATTCATTTCTCATTATATTTTAATGTTATATTTTTTTTTTGAAATAAAGTGGCAGTGCCACTTCATATATAATATTAATAAAATTTTAATTTTTACACTAGTTCAAAAGAGCTCCCACAGAAAAGAACCAGAAAAAAATATAATTTATTAATATAATATATTATAATACATTACAATATAATGTAATATTATTATATATTATATTAAATAATATATATTATAATATTATATTATTTAATACTCTCTATCTCTCTTATCGGATACATATGCTACATATCACGTATCTGAAATAGAGAAATCAAAATTTTACTAGAGAGAGAGAAATGTGGGGACAAAGAGAGAAAGAGAGAAGGGGGGTTGTAAAGCATCATAAGGGGTCATATGACCCCTTAAGACTCATTAGCACCCCCACAATGTATTATTTGGGGTCATATGGGATCCTAGGACCCTTTACGACCCCATAAGACCCCTAAGATGTATTAATAAGGCTTCTAAAGGGTCATATGGGGTCCTAGGACACATTAATGTGTCCTACACTAATACATTTGGGGTGAAATTCTGACGGCAATTTGCGACGGCAGGCAAATGTCATGCGGTTTTGGCTTTTTTTTTTCAAATATAGCCCGACACCGTCGCAATTGCGATGACAATACATTTGGCAACGTCGCCATTGCGACGTTGTCAGGATATAAGGGCAAAAAAAAAAAGGAACGTTGTCATTTGTGTTTTCAACAGTGCCGTAACCCTCCGCGAAATCACATCGGGATATAAGGGCAAGAAAAACAAGAACGTTCTCATTTGTGTTTTCAATAGCGTCGTAACCCTCCGCGAAATCACATCGGGATATAAGGGCAAAAAAAACAAGAATTTTGTCATTTGTGTTTTCAACAGTGCCGTAACCCTCCGCGAAATCACAGCTACAATTTCTGAGTACGTTGGGTTTATTTTTCTTTTGTCATTATTATGTAATCTGGTATTTAGCTATTAGAGAGCTAAAATACCCAAAAATGAGGACATATCTGTGTTGAATTTATTGTTAGTGGCTTTGGTTATTTAGAAGTTTAATTTTATTTGTTCATCTTTCAAGCACAAATGTTTTGTGGACCGTAACGTCTTCATTGTTTCAGGTATGCAGTGAAACAGTCCTAACTTGCAATTGTGACGTTGTCAAGATATAAGGGCCAAAAAAAAAGGAACGTTGTCATTTGTGTTTTCAACAGCGCTGTAACCCTCCGCGAAATCACATCGGGATATAAGGGCAAAAAAAACAAGAATGTTGTCATTTGTGTTTTCAACAGCGCCGAGAGAGATTCCCTCCGTGAAATCACAGCTACAATTTCTGAGTACGTTGGGTTTATTTTTCTTTTGTCATTATTATGTAATCTGGTATTCAGCTGTTAGAGAGCTTAAATACCCAGAAATGAGGACATATCTGTGTTGAATTTATTGTTAGCGGCTTTGGTTATTTAGAAGTTTAATTTTATTTGTTCATCTTTCAAGCACAAACATTTTGTGGACCGT
Source organism: Chamaecyparis obtusa (assembly GCA_027943335.1). NCBI lineage: Eukaryota > Viridiplantae > Streptophyta > Pinopsida > Cupressales > Cupressaceae > Chamaecyparis > Chamaecyparis obtusa. Next base: position 32,767 of record BSBK01006173.1, on the reverse strand, counting down.
AACGTCTTCATTATTTCAGGTATGCAATGAAACAGCCCTAACTTGCGACTACCTTCACGGTACTTGTGTACATTATCATGTTGTCTTTACAGTGACTGTCCTCATTCAAGTGGCAATTACACAAGGGATAGTCACTGTGAGATGTCCTCATTTGTGACAAGGACAGTCACACTTAGGACATCTCACAGTGATATTCCCTTGTGTAATTGCCACTTGAATGTATTGCTATTGAACCACATTAATGCTTTTCTTCTTCAACAAATGAGGACAGTCACTCTAAAGACAACATGATAATGTACACAATTACCAAAAAATGATCTTGTTAATTGATGTAACACTTTGTCTTGCTCACTCCCTATCCTTCACTAGGGTCTCTTTAGGCCAATGTTTTGACTTGATAGGGTACTTAACTATCCCTACACTCTTTAGGTATCTCTACCCAAGATCCCACTCCTTCAACTAGTGCACACCAACAAGAAATACAACGAACTCTGCTCAATACCAATCCAGCTACTAGGACACTCCTAGTCTTGTCTTCACAAATTGAAACACATTCAACTAGAACTTTACTCCATGGAGAGGCTGGCCACTAGGACCTCTATTGGTTTCAATATTACTCCTTCACCTATACTTTTCATCAGTACTTCAATCCGGTTCATCAAACCATGCCAATTGCACCCAAAAATAGGATGCTAGCAATTAGGCCTTTGTCAAGCCTTTTTGTTTATATTAAGCCACCTAAAGGGCTTAGGATTCAGATGCCCTTTATTGAGAACTCCAAGATATCTAAGGTCTTCTCCTCCTAGATTTTTTGTACACCAACTCCTACAGCCATGCCTGAAAACAAGTATTTTGACACAACTTGGACAGTCTGACTAAGAGTTTGTTTTCTTAGCAACCAAAGAAACTCACCCAATCTTCTAATTTGACTTGGGGCTTCTTTAGATGTGTGTCTACCTCTCCATGAGATTTTAGTTGAAGCAACCAATGCATTCAACTTGTTGTAATCTTCTTGTAATGATTTGTCATCCCTAACTGTGCTCAACTGACTCACCTAGGACATCATTGCAAACATAGAAAATGAGCTTCCCAGGGCCCCTCCTTCCAAACATATAGTACATGGAGTCTCCTCACCCATTCCAAGAGCCCGTACAAAATTGACAATGGAATGATGAGCTAAGACTCCATTTGTTCAACCTGCCTGGTTCAAACCAACGATAGGGTACTTAACAAAAGATTTAACAAACTAGTTGGAATGCTTCAAAACTCAAAAAAAACACAACACAAAATAACAAAACAACTTGCACTAACTTTTCCAATAGACACTGCGAGCTATCTAATCCATTAATCAACTGACAACAAAGAAACAAAAAAACTCAAGAATTCACTAAAACCGTGTTACTCTACAAATCTTCTTAATTCCAAATGTTTTTCCCCCCAACCTTTTGCACAGATCGATGGAGGCCTCTTATAGTTGATCTGATGCCTAATTCAATGGTTTCATATAGTTACATAACCATCTTACTCGAAAATGCTCCCTTGCACAAATGTTGTCAATGTTGTGAATGACAACATTAACAACTTGTTACAACCTTTGGGATTTTGGTTCAAAACTTATTGTTCAAACACCATAAGACCCTAACCATGACTTAGTTATGCTATTTAGACCTCACATAGGCCACTTCTACACTTCTTTGCCCAATTTGACCCCTAAATGCTTCATTCCCACTTTTGCCACAATATTGGTAACTTGGGTACAAATTGGCACTTGCCTTCACAAAGGTCACACATGAGGACATCTCACAGTGATCGATTGTCCCTTGTGTAATTGCCACTTGAATGTATTTCTATTGAACCACATTAATGCTTTTCTTCTTCAACAAATGAGGACAGTCACTCTAAAGGCAACATGATAATGTACACTCACTGTAAGGACAGTCACAAATGAGGACATCTCACAGTGACTGTCCCTTGTGTAATTATCACTTGAATGTATTGCTATTGAACCACATTAATTCTTTTCTTCTTCAACAAATGAGGACAGTCACTCTAAAGACAACATGATAATGTACACTCACTGTAAGGATAGTCACAAATGTACACTCACTGTAATTGCCACTTGAATTACACAAGGGACAGTCATTGTGAGATGTCCTCATTTGTGACAAGGACAGTCACACATGAGGACATCTCACAGTGATTGTCCCTTGTGTAATTGCCACTTGAATGTATTGCTATTGAACCACATTAATGCTTTTCTTCTTCAACAAATGAGGATAGTCACTCTAAAGACAACATGATAATGTACACTCACTGTAAGGATAGTCACAAATGAGGACATCTCACAGTGACTGTCCCTTGTGTAATTACCGCTTGAATTACACAAGGGACAGTCATTGTGAGATGTCCTCATTTGTGACAAGGATAGTCACACATGAGGACATCTCACAGTGATTGTCCCTTGTGTAATTGCCACTTGAATGTATTGCTATTGAACCACATTAATGCTTTTCTTCTTCAACAAATGAGGACAGTCACTCTAAAGACAACATGATAATGTACACTCACTGTAAGGACAGTCACAAATGAGGACATCTCACAGTGACTGTCCCTTGTGTAATTGCCGCTTGAATTACACAAGGGACAGTCATTGTGAGATGTCCTCATTTGTGACAAGGACAGTCACACATGAGGACATCTCATATTGATTGTCTGTAATGTCCCCTTTTTGGCTAACTTGGAAAACAGGAACAATTACTCCACTTCTCAGACTTACTCTATTAGATACTTACAATTAAACTAAGTAATGGAGGTTACTTAAGATATCAACCGCTATTTCAGATTCAATCACAATATGTGTGCAAGATGATATTGATACCAATATGTTTAATAGCACTGTTGGATATAATGATATGAAATATGCTATGAATATGATGTTTCCTATCACTTATAGTGATAGTATAATGATGCTATGTCTAATATAAACAATATTGATATACAATCAATAAGTATTGCTTGCAGCAATGTATTTGCTGTGTCTGATATGATGATGTAATTATGCAAATGTGTAATATCGCTATGAGTGATATGTTGCTATTTCAGATTCTGAATTATATGCTAGCAACTTCAAATATTGATGTTGTTTCTGACTATCCTTTCTATCTGTGCAATCATGGTGCTGTCTCTGATCTGCAATGATAAACTTGAAACCAAACTGCCAAAGGCAGATGCTCTATTGAGTATATCCAAATATGGATAAGTAAATAAAGTTCCAATGATGCCTTGAGTGACTGACGAGAATGCATTCTTATATTGTATTTAACAAATGAAGAGATGCTATGAATGAGACGTGTCTTGTTTCTTCCTCCATGTCCCTTTGTTAATCACACCTTTCCATAATCCAACAGTTCGCATAATATTATTTCATTATTTTCTGATCATAGATAACTCCCAAATTGACTCAATATCAAATCTTTTTATGAAGGTAATCTTCCCTAATTGGTAGTGCAACCAGTAGTTAACATCCACTGTGTTTGTATTAGTTTGGTCTAACTATCATTAGTATTTAGTCAATTGATATTAACTCTTGCCTTATCCCATATTGTTATGATTATATCCAATCTTTCTACTTTGATATAAGTCAATATCATTTTTTGATAATTGTCCATTTATTGGTTGATTGCTGGTAATGGAGTTTGATCTTCAAATTGACTTCCATTCCTGTTAATACTTAAGGATACATTGTACTTATTATCCGCGACTGATGCCTCATTCATCGATAGCTTGTGATATAATCACTGATGCTTTTGTGTTTCTACAAGATGTGGTTTATCTCAGACAATTGATAATCTTTCAATCCTTTAGTCGATATCCTCCTATGTGGTGTCTATTGATATAGATAGTAGAATTCAATCTAGTTTCTGTTATTGTCATGATAACATAGGAAGTGATGGTGCATATTTGCTAACGGGTCTTCATGTTTGATATTGCTTTATCGGATATGTCATTGTCTAAACTTGTGCAATTAATGATTATTTATAATATATGAATGGTTATCCTTCTTGCTTATCAATACATCTTCTGAAACACATAGCGACCTATCCCTTATTCATATCATGTTGATCTTGACTTCATAGTATTCAGTTCATTAATCATCCTCTCATGGTATCGATGTGTAATGACTAGTGATTGTTGTATCACTTCTTCATTCCTCATCGTGATAGATAATGCAGATGTTTAACGTAGATGTATATCGATTACAGATATTCGATATTTCTTTAAACATTATTATTATTATTATTATTAATGTTATTGTTATTATTAAATATTATAATTAATGATGTTAGTAATATTAATAATATTATAATAAATATTATTATAGTGATAACATATTGTTTTATATTGAGAGGTTTATTAATATTATTTATATATTAAAATTATTAAATCAATAATTGATTTAATATTATTACTTAATATATTATTATAATATAATATATATAATTTATTAATAATTATTTATTAATAATTTATATTATCATTATAATCATAATTATATTACTTATTAATATTTTAATATTATTTAATTAACATATTACTTATTATGCTAACTATATATTATTATTATCTGTTGATAATAATTATATATTATTGTTATATACCGTTAATAATAGATTATTATATATCATCTAATCATTTTATTATTATACTAAGTTCAATATGTCATGGCTCACGACATTGTCCCTTGTGTAATTGCCACTTGAATGTATTGCTATTGAACCACATTAATGCTTTTCTTCTTCAACAAATGAGGACAGTCACTCTAAAGACAACATGATAATGTACACTCACTGTAAGGACAGTCACAAATGAGGACATCTCACAGTGACTGTCCCTTGTGTAATTGCCGCTTGAATTACACAAGGGACAGTCACACATGAGGACATCTCACAGTGATTGTCCCTTGTGTAATTGCCACTTGAATGTATTGCTATTGAACCACATTAATGCTTTTCTTCTTCAACAAATGAGGACAGTCACTCTAAAGACAACATGATAATGTACACTCACTGTAAGGACAGTCACAAATGAGGACATCTCATAGTGACTGTCCCTTGTGTAATTGCCACTTGAATGTATTGCTATTCAGCCACATTAATGCTTTTCTTCTTCAACAAATGAGGATAGTCACTCTAAAGACAACATGATAATGTACACTCACTGTAAGTGTACATTATCATGTTGTCTTTACAGTGACTGTCCTCCTTCAAGTGGCAATTACACAAGGGACAGTCACTGTAAAGACAACATGATAATGTAGAGAAACGTTGTCATTTGTATTTTCAACAGCGCCGAGAGAGATTCCGTCCGTGAAATCATAGCTACAATTTCTAAGTACGTTGGGTTTATTTTTCTTTTGTCATTATTATGTAATCTGGTATTCAGCTGTTAGAGAGCTAAAATACCCAGAAATGAGGACATATCTGTGTTGAATTTATTGTTAGCGGCTTTGGTTATTTAGAAGTTTAATTTTATTTGTTCATCTTTCAAGCACAAACTTTTTGTGGACCGTAACATCTTCATTGTTTCGGGTATGCAATGAAACAGCCCTAACTTGCAACTACCTTCATGGTACTTGTGTACATTATCATGTTGTCTTTACAGTGACTGTCCTCATTCAAGTGGCAATTACACAAGGGACAGTCACTGTGAGATGTCCTCATTTGTGACAAGGACAGTCACACATGAGGACATCTCACAGTGACTGTCCCTTGTGTAATTTCCACTTGAATGTATTGTTATTCAACCACATTTATGGGCCTGTTTGGAGCACGACACACAGTAGCATCTATAGAGAAGAAGTTTGGTATGCAATGGTCTTGAAACCTCCTGAGAAATTCTTGGTATGCATTTGTGTGGTGCAAAAGCTTCGTTGAAAGAGAAAAAGAAGAAAAGAATAGAAATGATTTTTTTCTTTTTATGTCATATACTGTAACCAGCTACTTATAACTTGCAAAAATTATTATAACCATTTGAAATTGAAACTTGGTTTAATGTGAAACTGAGAACTGCTTTATTAGAGCTTTCTGTGATTTAGATTCAGACATCAAGAACATTGTTTGCCTAATATTGTGATTAATGCTTATTTATTAATATCTCATACTAACAGACAATTGATAATTGTAGGGAAAATGTCATTGGGGGTCTTTGAGGATCCACCAGAAGCCAAGGAGAAAATGTATTCAAATGCTAAAGATGGTGTAACAGTCCTTACAGCTATTGAACCTTGTTGTGTAGATCATCTCTGATTCTCCAAGTTCAACAGTAATGTGGTATTCCTTTGGATACTTCTAATGGTAAATTTTAGACATCAAGTTCTTTTCGTATGAAACTACTACATTTGTAATCTGTAGTTTTAAACTTTTAGTTTATAAATGTTCATCAGCTTTAGTTCGTATGCTGCCATTTCAAGTATGATTAATGAAGTTACCTTTATCATAGGATGAAAGTGAGCAGTTAGCATACTGGTACAGAGCTGGCAGCATTGATACGGTGACTAGGACATCGTTTAATGGTGGTATTGTGTTTTCTCATGTTTAGGGCATCGGCCTTTTGAAGCATTGCCTTCATCTTTCTTAAGTCTGAGTTTTAAGTTTGTTTATCTCTCTCGGCGCTGTTGAAAATACAAATGACAATGTTCTTGTTTGTTTTGCCCTTATATCCCGATGTGATTTTGCGGAGGGTTACGGTGCTGTTGAAAACACAAATGAAAACACAAATCCCTTGTGTAATTGCCACTTGAAGGAGGACAATCACTGTAAAGACAACATGATAATGTACACTTACAGTGAGTGTACATTATCATGTTGTCTTTAGAGTGACTATCCTCATTTGTTGAAGAAGAAAAGCATTAATGTGGCTGAATAGCAATACATTCAAGTGGCAATCACACAAGGGACAGTCACTGTGAGATGTCCTCATTTGTGACTGTCCTTACAGTGAGTGTACATTATCATGTTGTCTTTAGAGTGACTGTCCTCATTTGTTGAAGAAGAAAAGCATTAATGTGGTTCAATAGCAATACATTCAAGTGGCAATTACACAAGGGAAAATCGATCACTGTGAGATGTCCTCATGTGTGACTATCCTTGTCACAAATGAGGACATCTCACAATGACTGTCCCTTCTGTAATTGCCACTTGAATGAGGACAGTCACTGTAAAGACAACATGATAATGTACACATACAATGAGTGTACATTATCATGTTGTCTTTACAGTGGCTGCCCTCATGTTGTATATTCTTCTCTGTAGATGCTACTATGTGCTAGGGAACTTCTTAGAACTATTGGTATATTCTTACAACTTGTTACACCTGGGATATTCTTCTCTGTAGATGCTATTGTGTGCCGTGGTCCAAACAGGCCCATAAATGTGGTTGAATAGCAATACATTCAAGTGGCAATTACACAAGGGATAGTCACTGTGAGATGTCCTCATGTGTGACTGTCCTTGTCACAAATGAGGACATCTCACAGTGACTGTCCCTTGTGTAATTGCCACTTGAAGGAAAAAAGCATTAATGTGGTTCAATAGCAATGTATTCAAGCGACAATTACACAAGGGATAATCACTCTGAGATTTCCTCATTTGTGACTATCCTTACAGTGAGTGTACATTATCATGTTGTCTTTACAGTGACTGTCCTCATTTGTTGAAGGAAAAAAGCATTAATGTGGTTCAATAGTGATGCAGAGTAGTCAGCAAGAAACTTGGATCTATGTCCCAACCCACTTCAAGACACCAAAATGACTCAACCAATCAATTAGGCTCTGATTTCTATAGGTTAATGTTTAAACTCTGCAAATTAATGAATTTGAAGGTTTCAAGGATCACACAACAACTTATGGACTCAATCCCATTCAATAACAAATTTCCTTTTAGGGACAAGTTCCCTGATTTTCTATCAAAAGAGACTTTTAAGGTTCTAGATCTTACTTCCTACAGAAAAACTTAGAAACCCCTTAGATATCATCTAAATAACAAGAATCATGCATTGGTTGTGATCTAAACAACCCAAGACATCAAAATAACAAACTGACCTAGTGACCCTAGTAGGTCTCCCAAACCTGCTCTGCAGCCATAACTCTGCAACTTGCCAAAGGACTCTAAGAAGTTATATGTTTTCTGAGTACCCTTTTTGGATTTCTAACAGACCACCAACTCCCAGACCCTGACTCCACTCCAGCATATCAATGTCTTCATTGAGTCCGCAGACCTAATGCATGCTTTTAGGTGTGGGTTCCAAAACAAAGCATTGAAAATGGGTGTATGAAACCAAGATCAGAGTTTTGGAGTGTTCTCCTGATCTAGATAAACAAGAATGCACAAGTTTTCAAGTACTCAATACGATGCAAGCTTCTGATTTTATTCTGATTACCATCTTCCCAGCCAAAAACATGGTAGTTTTTGATCTAGGGCTCGCTCTCAACAAATGCAGATGCAACCCCCTGCCTCAGGGCTTTTAGAATATACAAATATACATCCTTAACTCTCATTCCACCAAGGAAGAAGGAATTCCAATGGTTGAAACGTGAGTTAAGGTCTTTACATCAGTCAAACCCTGAAAATGAGGGTTTGTAAATAATGCACAAAAAATTTGAAATAACTTAGATATAAAACAAAGAGAATCAATCAAACCAACTTCCAAAGCATCAGATGTCACTATTACAACTTCCAGGCAAATTTTATCATCCAACCACCATCCGTACAGCTGTACAGAGTTCATTTTTCACCAGAAATGCACTAAAACAGGGTTATTTTTATTTTTTATGAAAGCAAAATGATTACAATACTGGTTCTCTGTCTGTCTTCGACCATTTGAAGCCTAAAATAGGCTCTCCAAATGTTGGTTCAACCATCTAGGTGGTTAGAACAATTTATCCAACAAATGTCAACTTTGCTAAGCAACTTTTAAAGTTGCATTACAACTTTGCAAACAACTTTGCCGAGAAGGTTAAAAATGTGTTGTGAAACTTTAGGAACCTTATTAAAGTTATTTTGGACCTTCAAACTTCTTAACAACATCTAAAAGACACCTAATAAACACTTACTATGCTCATTTCATCCAAGGACTCAAAAGATGCCCAAGGTTTATAAGTCACCAAGGGGTCTTGTGTCCAACAAGTGGATGTTTATAAGGAGATAAAATCAATCCTTAATATTTATTACAAACCAAGAAAACATCTAAAACTCCTATTCTAATTTATTGTCATTCAAAAAGACTCTGATTTGTCATTCAAAAAGACTCTGATTTGTCAATCAAAAGGACCTTTCACCAGTCAATCCTTCAAAGCTCCAAGGTGAAAATCTTATGTTCCAATTGATAGGATTTGACTCCTTGGCTTCATGGCAACTTCCTTCAATCATGGTGTCTTTGGCTTGCATTAGGGATGCCCCTGCATCAAATAGCAATGCATTCAAGTGGCAATTACACAAGGGATAGTACATGCCCATTAAAGTTGGTGTTTTGTTATCCAGCATGACAATGGAGACAACATACTCTGTGTCAATTTTACTGATCAAATTTCCCTCCGCCAGGCAAAGCAACAATCTGGGTATGATAAGGTGAAATTTTGTAGTCCTTTTGGGTATGATAACAGTTCCAGTTTCCAATAAGATGGTTTATTTTTATAATCTAGCTTCAATTTCTCTTGTGAAAATCTTTTTTTCATTTTATGGGTGGTAAAATATAATTATTATGCTAGAGGTGTGTACTTATGGATGATAATGAAACAAAATGATAAGATTTAAGACTCTTGTTTTTTTTTAAAATAGCAATTTAAGTTTCCTTCTATTATAAATTATTGTTTTTCTATTTTTTAATGTATCTTTCCAGATCTTTTATATCAATTTTATTTATGAAATATAAATATATTAATAATGTTTTAGTGTTTTTAGGATTAGTTTATATCAATTCTATGTATCATCATTCGTCATTCAATTGTCAGTATTATTAATTTAGACTGTGCAATTGTAGAACTACTCGAATATGGGTTGGATGGATACTCAAGCAGGGGAACCCTCCTCAAATATCTCAAGCAGTGAACTTGGAAAAATGTGTCCTGAAGGAACCCTTTCCATCAGAGAGATAAAAGTACAAACAAGTAAAAGAAGCAGGCTCTGCAAATATGTTTTTGAGAAGAAAAATGATAGATTATTCGAGTATGGTTCATGAGGTATATCTAAAAAGACATTTTTTTTCTTATTATAATAAAAGAGGAAGTTGTGAATGTCAAAGTTGAGTGAAACAAAAATTATTTTCATCAAATTTTGTTAGGCTTGCTTTTGGGAATAGTTTCTTACAATATTGCTATTAAGATTTTTATTGTGTAGTTTTTAGATTAGGTTTATAAAATTATATTTCATGAGTAGTGATTCATATTAGTCAATTAACGATACTTTTGGAAGGTATTTTCAATGTGTCAAATTTTGATATTTTTACAAGAATTAGATTGTGTAATTTTTTTAATTAAAGTCATTGACTCATATTTCATAAATAATAGTTCTCATGAATCCATCTCTTATAAGATTGAATAGTCTATTTAGGAAGTATTTCTGATAGTATGTCAAATTATGATATTACTATTACCATTAGATTGCATGGCTTTGAAGTCAACCTCATTGACCCATATTCTTCTCTGTAGATGCTACTATGTGCTAGGGAACTTCTTAGAACTGTTGGTATATTCTTACAACTTGTTACACCTGGGATATTCTTCTCTGTAGATGCTACTATGTGCCGCGGTCCAAACCGGCCCATAAATGTGGTTGAATAGCAATACATTCAAGTGGCAATTACACAAGGGACAGTCACTGTGAGATGTCCTCATGTGTGACTGTCCTTGTCACAAATGAGGACATCTCACAGTGACTGTCCCTTGTGTAATTTCCACTTGAATGAGGATAGTCACTGTAAAGACAACATGATAATGTACACATACAATGAGTGTACATTATCATGTTGTCTTTACAGTGGCTGCCCTCATGTTTTATATTCTTCTCTGTAGATGCTACTATGTGCTAGGGAACTTCTTAGAACTGTTGGTATATTCTTACAACTTGTTACACCTAGGATATTCTTCTCTGTAGATACTACTGTGTGCTGTGGTCCAAACGGGCCCATAAATGTGGTTGAATAGCAATACATTCAAGTGGCAATTACACAAGGGACAGTCACTGTGAGATGTCCTCATGTGTGACTATCCTTGTCACAAATGAGGACATCTCACAGTGACTGTCCCTTGTGTAATTGCCACTTGAATGAGGACAGTCACTGTAAAGACAACATGATAATGTACACAAGTACCGTGAAGGTAGTTGCAAGTTAGGGCTGTTTCATTGCATACCCAAAAAAATGAAGATGTTACGGTCCACAAAATGTTTGTGCTTGAAAGATGAACAAATAAAATTAAACTTCTAAATAACCAAAGCCGCTAACAATAAATTCAACATAGATATGTCCTCATTTCTAGGTATTTTAGCTCTGTAACAGCTGAATACTAGATTACATAATAATGACAAAAGAAAAATAAACCCAACGTACTCAGAAATTGTAGCTGTGATTTCGTGGAGGGAATCTCTCTCGGCACTGTTGAAAATACAAATGACAATGTTTCTCTACATTATCATGTTGCCTTTACAGTGACTGTCCCTTGTGTAATTGCCACTTGAAGGAGGACAGTCACTGTAAAGACAACATGATAATGTACACTTACAGCCCGTGTACATTATCATGTTGTCTTTAGAGTGACTATCCTCATTTGTTGAAGAAGAAAAGCATTAATGTGGCTGAATAGCAATACATTCAAGTGGCAATTACACAAGGGACAGTCACTGTGAGATGTCCTCATTTGTGACTATCCTTACAGTGAGTGTACATTATCATGTTGTCTTTATAGTGACTGTCCTCATTTTTTGAAGGAAAAAAGCATTAATGTGGTTCATTAGCAATGTATTCAAGCGGCAATTACACAAGGGATAGTCACTCTGAGATTTCCTCATTTGTGACTATCCTTACAGTGAGTGTACATTATCATGTTGTCTTTACAGTGACTGTCCTCATTTGTTGAAGGAAAAAAGCATTAATGTGGTTCAATAGCAATGTATTCAAGCGGCAATTACACAAGGGATAATCACTCTAAGATTTCCTCATTTGTGACTATCCTTACAGTGAGTGTACATTATCATGTTGTCTTTACAGTGACTGTCCTCATTTGTTGAAGGAAAAAAGCATTAATGTGGTTCAATAGCAATGCATTCAAGTGGCAATTACACAAGGGACAGTACATGCCCATTAAAGTTGGTGTTTTGTTATCCAACATGACAATGGAGACAGCATACTCTGTGTCAATTTTACTGATCAAATTTCCCTCCGCCAGGCAAAGCAACAATCTGGGTATGACAAGGTAAAGTTTTTGCAACAATTTCTTGCTGCTGCTAAGGTTACCATTGTTTATGGTTTCTATTATATAGTTCTATCTATATTGCTATATGGCCTTTTGTTTAGGATTAAGTAGACGAGGGAAAATATTTCTTTTGTGGATTGTAAACAAAACATTGAATTATTTCAGAGAACAGATCTAAATCTATAAGATGCTACGATGGAGCACATGACCATGTACTTGTGAATATTAGGATCCATGTTAATCAAATGACTGCTTTATGTAAATTACTTTTGAGTAAGTAAAAGGCAATACAATTTTTCGAAGTGTGCAAGGATTTTTATGATATACAGGTGTACGAAGAAATGAATCTGTGTTGTTTTGTATCAATATCAAACATCTCTGATATATTTTCATGTTTTTATAATCTATTTTGTAGATGGAAAGTTGAAATGCCAGCTATCCTAGAGCAGTCAATAAGAATATTGTCTGATGCTGGTCTTGGTATGGCCATGTTCAGTCTGGGTATGTTTTGAATTCTTCTCTATCTCTCTGATTGAGGAGTACTCGATATATGCATGTGCTTTTTTCTTCTTTGATGGTTGTGAAGCTCTATTTGTTCTAAATACCACCGTATTGCAATTGTATTAGTTTCATTATTTTCTCTAAAGTCACTGTATTTTTTCTTATTATAATAAAAGAGGAAGTTGTGAATGTCAAAGTTGAGTGAAAATAAATTATTTTCATCAAATTTTGTTACTGTCACAAGGGACAGTAACAAAGCCCTAGCTTTTCCTCTGATATAGCCTTCTCCCATACCTCATCCTGAGATTCTTTGTCTTCTGTGTCATCTGATCCTCCTATACAAGTTGCAAATGAAATTTACCATTCATGTATAGACTGAGATAATATAATGCACTCGATATTTGAATCATCGTACATGTCTAGAATGATAGAATATAATGCATTCCATATTTGTATTATCGTTCATGTATAGATTGCGATAATATGATGCATTCGATATTTGAAAAAAGTGATCGGATACCTTCTTTCTTGCCAAACATGTTTTTACAACCTTCACATCTGCAGCCATCTGAGCAGCCAACCCCTACCTAAAATAAAAGATACGAGCACTAATCAGAATACACATAAACTACTCTCCAGCCTTTAACCTTAAATTAAGCAATCAATTGAAGATATCTACCTGATAGCATTCACAGTATTTCTTTAGACACATTGATTTCTTACAATTGCAGCCTCTTTTGTGCCTTGCCGATGTTGGAGTCTCGGTGCACTCTCTCTACTGAAGTAAGATAGCGAGAAAGATAAGAACTCTTCATAGATAGTTAAGTAATAGTGATACTATAAAAAGAAAACCACCAGAACAAAGGAAAACCTCTCAGTATTTTCTCACCCCATTAGTTGGTGGAGAGTCAGCACCATGAACAATTTTAGGAGCAAAAGCAAGTGGATTGCGTGATTCTATCTGCTGGTGTGTGCCAACAACCATATCTGTATACTCAGGTTTGTTAAAGCACTCTTGACATGTGCAGGACTCAACGCAGTATACTCTGCTGCAAAACACTCACAATACCTGCAAGAGTACTAGTAAGAATTTCATTTAAATTAAAACTATAAATCTAGTCATGTCAATACATGAATTGAAATGCAAAAATCCAAAAACATCTATTTATTTAATTATCTGATTTGCTGCATCTAAGAGGTACGTAGAATGTTCTGGATTGCAATTTTCTTTTCTTAAGTGCTAACACATAGACCTTCATAGCAATGTTCAAGTTCTGAGACAAATAGAAAAGACATAGGACCAAATAATAAACCCACTCTAGTGCACAAAGACTCACAATTTAAGGCATTTTGACTTTTTACAATTGCAACATTTGCAGCCTTCTTTATCCCCAGTCGTGGCAGACTTTCTTCTGGGCATTCAAAGAAAAAGTCAAAGCTAAAGAAAAGGATGCAAAAGTGAATTCAAAATTATCCAGACAACAAAGCATTACAAATGAAGACAAATCTTTGTAAAGTTGATAAAATCCTACAATTACCTTTTCTTCTTAGGACTGCTCTGATTATACTCTTCCCCTATACCAAATCCAGGTTGTCAAGAAATATCTTGTAGCGCTGGCCTCTTCTTGTCAAGTGGACTTGAGTTCATATATTCAATTTTAAAAGGTTGCCTACATTGCAATGGCTTTATGCCAACTGTTAGGGATCCGGAAACATGTAGTGGACTTTTTGACTCCAATCTGGTGTGTTTCCAGAAGACTGCACCTCCTGTTGATCAGTTCTAGTCTTTTCCACAACTGACACAAGCATTCCAGGAGCCATGCTTGTATTTGTTGATACTGAAATATTTCCACCTGAGCTTACAGGAAGTAAAGAACTTGTTCGACTGTCACTGGGAGCCTCCTTCACTCCAGATGAAGTCAGCATTCCCTGCATGCCAGCAGCTCCCTTTGAAGTTGTTAGCAGCCCAGTTCCACAATTTAATGACATTGAAGAGGCAAGGCTATTTAAATGAAAACCAATCCCAGTTGGCATACCCACTGACATAGAAGAATGCCCATTATTTCTAAGTGAGCTATCAGACTTGTCTGAGTTACCCTCAGATGTTTTAT
Source organism: Chamaecyparis obtusa (assembly GCA_027943335.1). NCBI lineage: Eukaryota > Viridiplantae > Streptophyta > Pinopsida > Cupressales > Cupressaceae > Chamaecyparis > Chamaecyparis obtusa. The sequence goes on along the minus strand of BSBK01006173.1, from coordinate 17,692 downwards.
AAGAGCAAGATGAAACTGTCCAACAGATAAAGATTGGGAACTTCTCCCAGCATCTGTACCTGCATCTCTCTTATATACTACAAGTTGCTTGCCATCAGAAATTGTAGTTCCCTCACGTGACATTGATGGTGAAGTGTCTTTTCAGAACCATCATCTGTGGTTACCAATGCTCCTGTTTTAGGCAATAAGTTTGTTGCATTCCATGAGCCATTGGTCAAGTTTCTTCTACGAGCTTCTGATGCCTCAAAATCTAAGCAGCGCCTACGCATGCCTCGTTGTGGTTGATTATCATTCTGTACATGAATTATAATGAGTAATCAGTTTTGGCCTTGGAATCTTATATGTAACATGCACAGGCATTTCATGGCTAAATGAATCTATTTTAAAAGCATCAACTTTTCTTACATGATGTTGGATACATAAGTAGAACAAGCGTATATCAAATTGGAAGCAATTAGAACTCCACAATGACATATTATTTAGAGTACTCTTCAGTTTAAGTAATAATGCATATATTGACACTGTAAAGACAACATGATAATGTACACTCACTATAAAGACAACATGATAATGTACACTCACTGTAAGGATAGTCACAAATGAGGACATCTCACAGTGACTGTCCCTAGTGTAATTGCCACTTGAATGTATTGCTATTTAGCCACATTAATGCTTTTCTTCTTCAACAAATGAGGATAGTCACTATAAAGACAACATGATAATGTACACTCACTATGAGTGTACATTATCATGTTGTCTTTAGAGTGACTATCCTCATTTGTTGAAGAATAAAAGCATTAATGTGGTTGAATAGCAATACATTCAAGTGGCAATTACACTAGGGACAGTCACTGTGAGATGTCCTCATTTGTGACTGTCCTTACAATGAGTGTACATTATCATGTTGTCTTTACAGTGACTGTCCTCATTTGTTGAAATAAAAAAGCATTAATGTGGTTCATTAGCAATGTATTAAAAAAAAAAAAAAATTTATCCACCCACGAGCGTCGCAATTGCGACGGGCTCCCATCGTAATGCGATGCAGGCACCCGTCACAATTGATTGGGAGGCCCGTCGCCAATTGCGACGGGCCCCCCCGAAGCCATGCGACGGGGGGGCGACACCCATGCCACTAACAAATCTTAGCGACATTGCGACGGGAGGGAGTCACAATTGTGACGGCGACCCATAGACATCGCAATTTGTGACTAAAAAATTGCGACGTCTATGGGTGCCGCTATTGCGACACATAGCTGTCGCAAAATGCCCCCAAATGTATTAGGGACCCCATATGACCCCTTAGGACCCCTTGAGACCCCTAAGATGTATTTTTATGGGTCATAAGGGGTCATAAGGTGTCTTGGGACTCCTTAAGTGGTGCATGAGCACCTAGGACTTGGGCTAAGAAGTCCTTCACTTATTTTGGCTTGTACTGGTCCCTTGCCAGACCAGGAGGTTAGTAAAGGTTCAAAGAGATACTAGGAGTGATAGGATGTTAGTTGGTAGAGTTAGTTTTAGGTTGAGTTAGTTGAGTCTAGTTTGAAACCTACGCTGTCCTTAGGACCTAGCTTGGTCCTAGAGAGAGAGAGAGAGAGAGAGAATGAGAGAAGGGGGGTTGTAAATCATCACAATGGGTCATACTACTCCTTAAGACTCATTAGCACCCCCATGGTGTATTATTTGGGGTCATATGGGGTCCTAGGACACATTAGGACCCCGTATGGACACCTTAGGACCCCTAAGATGTATTATTAGGATTCTAAAGGTCCAAAGGGGTCATATGGGGTCCTAGGACACATTAATGTATCCTAGGACCCCATATGACCCCTTAGGACCCCTTCAGATCCCTAAGATGTATTTTTATGGGTCATAAGGGGTCATAAGGTGTCTTGGGACTCCTTAAGTGGTGTAGGAGCACCTAGGACTTGGGCTAATAATTCCATCCCTTATTTTGGTTTGTACTGGTCCTCGCTAGATTGGGAGGTTAATAAAGGCTCCAAGAGAGACTAGGAGTGATAGGATGTTATTTGGTTGAGTTATTTTTAGGTTGAGTTAGTTGAGTTAGTTGAGTCTAGTTTGAAAGCTAAGGTGTCCTTAGGACCTAGCTTGGTCCTAGGAAGTGACAAAAGGACCCCAAGTGTGGAAATGATGTCTTAATGTTTAGTTAGGTATAAAATGGCCTGAAATAGATTTATATATTTTTTATAACACATTAGGATCCTAGAAGTGTTTTTGGAAGTGAGGTGAGCAACTATGCAAAAGTTTCTTAAAAGTTGTCATGACAACTTTTGTAATTTTGCAAAGTTGCATGACAACTTTTTGTCTTAAGGGGACTAACCAGTGATTTAGGTCAAATGGAGGTCCTAACCACCCAAACCTCATGGAAAGAGGCTATATAAGCCCTAAAAGGCTTGAATACTGAGGTTGGTTAGCTTTCCAATTTTTGGGTATTGAGTTTTTGGACACTATGACAGTCATTTCAGGACAGTACATTTTTTTTTTTGTGCAAAAATGGAAGTTAATGGATTATTTTTTATTTTTAAACAAGGAATAAATCAAGAAACTCCATTTTTTTCCATTCTTCATCATTTGTGTGTTTTTTTGGTGTTTCTTTAGCTTAGGTTTACTTCTTTTGCTTTAGCCAGTTTACTGGCTTGTTTATAGCTCAGTGTGTAAACATGGATCCCCCATGAAATCCCACTGTGTGCTCATCACGGCCAATTGGAACATGGAAGTAGAGCCTATGTATAGTGTATATAGCCATTTTTGAGGTCTAGTATTGAGACAAGGCCATATTTGAAACCTTTTTCCTAGGCGAGCACAATCATTGTCCTGGCTAGGGATGAGGAGGTGAAGTTTTGAATTAGCTTGTAGGGGGTGACCAAGGAAATGCAATCCAAGACTTTGGAGATTAATTTGAAAATAAATAGATCCATGATTGAGAGTTAGAGGCTTGACCAATCCATTTGGAAAGCATAATGCTACTGAGTACTGTGAGCTCCTAAAAGCCACTAAAACCCTTGATAAACCCTCCTCGTTGAGTTAGGGTATTGTACGGATGCACACGACCCCAAGGACCCACAAAATCCCTTAGGGTATCCAACATGAAAAAGAACCCATAGTTTATTTTGGAGGTCCTTCTTGAGCATTTTGTAGAAAGTCCTAAAAATCTAAACTAGGAGACCTACTTGGGGGCTCTAGGGGCTACAAGGCCTAAACATAGAGTTTGATGAGATCGGTAAGGAGGAGTTGAGAAGATCTTGACAAAATGTATCATTAAGTGAAACAAGATTAGATTTTGGTTACCTCCACATCCCTGCAAGACTCACCACTTGCTAAGGAGGTAAGGTACACTTGGAAGGATGGAAGTAAACATGAGTGAAGATGGAACATTCAATCAGTGATAGGATCACCTAAGAGTTGGAGAGTATTTTTCTCAATGGAGGACATTGAAGAAGTCCGTAGAAGACAAGGAGGCACCTTTTTGAACCCCTAATCAATGCATTTTGAGGGTGGAGAGTTGGGAATCTTAGTGATCCTGACAAGATTGATTATGCACCTAGTCTAGTCCTATCATTAAGACCCTTACGATGATTCCTTAGGGGTTCTAAAGGGTCCTAAGGGGTCATATGCGGTCCTAAAAACCTTTAATATTACTTAGGAACCATTTGATGTATTATTATGGGTCCTAATGGGCCATATGGGGTCCTAGGAGAGAGAGAGGGGGGGGGCTTCTAAAGAATCCTAAGGGGTCATAGAAGCCTTTAACACCTCTACAATATATTCATTAGGGTCCTAAGGGGTCACATGGCCTCTTAGGACCCCTATGATGTATTATTAGGGATTCTAAAGGGTCCTAAGGAATCATATGGGCTCTTAGGACACATTATTGTGTCCTATGAGCCCATGACATCTTAGGACCCCTTGAGACCCCTAAGATGTATTTTTATGGGGTCATAAGGGGTCATAAGGTGTCTTTGGATAACTTAAGACCCTTAAGATGTATTCTTAGGGGTCCTAAGGGGTAATAGGCAGTCCTAACACCCTTTAACATCACTTAGGAACCATACGATGTATTCTTAGGGTTCACAATGGGTCATATGGGGGTCCTAGAGAGAGAGAGAGAGAGAGAGAGAGTTATAAGGTATCCTAATAGATCATATGGGGTTTGAGGACCCATTAAAACTCCTTAGCACTCCTAAAATATATTCTTTGGGATCCTAAGGAGTCATATGGGGTCCCAAGACACATTAATGTGTCCTAGTACCTCATATGACCCCTTAGGGACCCTTAGGAACCTTTGGATGTATTCTTAGGGGTTATAAAGGGTCCTAAGGGGTCATATGGGATCTTGGGACCCCTCACAACTCCTTAAGACTCCTACAATGTATTATTAGGAGTCATAAGGTGTCACATGGGGTCGTAGGACACATTAATATGTCCTATGACCCCATATGAGACCTATGCAGTCCTAACACCCCTTACGAAATGTGTCCTACGACCCCATATGAGACCTATGCGGTCCTAACCCCCCTTACGACCACTTAAGACCCTATGATGTATTCTTAGAGGTCCTAAGGGGTCATGTGAAGTCTTGAGAGAGAGAAAGAGAGATTATATCATAATGGATAATATTTAAATATATATACTAATATATGATATTTTTATGTTTAAATAATATATATTATTATATTATATTATATAATATATAATATAATGTATATTATATATAACATATCATATAGTAAAATATAATAATATATATATAAGATAAATTATATATAGTATCATATAATATTATATTATATATAATAACATATATTATATATATAATATAATATAAAATTTTATTAATAATGCACACTAGCACATTTGAGACCTTTTTCGGATGGCAGACCATCGAAATTCCAACAGTATACCGTCGATTAAGAGACACCACCCGCCATCATAGTTTTGCAGTCAAAAAATGACGGCTATGATTAGCGTCGTAATTCGACGACTATGGTCATTGTAAAAAGGGGGTGTTAACATGCGGACATGACATTGGGCCTATTTGTGGTCATCGCAATTGTGACACCATCCATCACAAAAACTACAAACGTTAGCTACACGTCAGAAACTTCCGGTGGGGTAGCCATTGTTTGTAGTTTATTTGTCGACAGCGATGTTGTACATGCGACGGTTAATCGTTGTAATCTTTCGATAGATAGACATTGTTTCTAGTTTTTTTTTGACAATGATGTTGTACATGCGATGACTATCTATCAAAAATGTCTGACAGATATTTGTCTCTTTTAAGTTTTTGCTAACAGCGATGCTATACATGCGATGGCTTAGTATCGGACGTTTTCGACAGATAGTCATCGCTTTTCTTTGGCCGTCGTAGTTGCGATGGAAATCACTATTTTAAAATATATATATATAATATATATATATATATATATATATATATATATATATATATATATATCTCATTGCAGATAGATATATATATATATATATAGTTCATTACATTACTTTCGGATCTTGATCAACTTGCAAGGTGGTTTGGTGAGGTCTCGTGATTTGGTTATGTCCTTCAGAGATGACTTTGTAGTAGGTTTGGTAGCAGCTCATAGATTATTGAGTTGAGTCTGAAGACTTGGATTTGGATTGGATCTGACCGAATCGATATTTGTGAAGTGACTACTCCAGCACAAGAAGCTAGTGGGGTGATCAAAGAAGCATTCTTCTTGATGTGTTCATGGGATGCGGAGTTGATTGCATTTGGATCTGGATTCAAGTGACTTCTTGACTTCTTTGGTCTGAATTGGATGTGCTTTGTTCCTATGGAGTGTAGCAGTGACTTGACTTGGAGTTTGAGTAGACTGTGCATTGATCGACTTGAAGATAGAATCAAGCTACTCTTTGCGTTGTTGTTAAGATTGGGTTGTGACAGATCACTGGATCGTCTACCATTTTTTCCATAGTTTTGAATGAGTTAGATGTGATGTCGAGAGAGGCAACTTGCAAAACGTGCACATTGGAGATTCATAGATCACTATGGTGTCTGTGATGACTTGGGAGAAGTCTTCTTCTTGGTGAACCAAGCTGAGAGACGTGGATTTTAGAAAAAAGGATCATTTGATGTGACTTATGAGACATTGAATTCTTCTTCATAGTGGGTTTGTGGGTGTGGTCTTTGGTGTTTCTTTGCGACTGGGTTCTTGGCAGACATCTATTGATTTGGTAGCCATTGAGATGGATCGATATGACTTGATCTTGGGTCAAGACTTCTGAGGCAAGCTGAAGTGATCATTGCTCCTTGAAGTGATTGATGTTTCTCAAAGATAGCTTTTTCTTTTAGTTTTTTCATCGGTTATTCGTTGGTTTCTATCATAATTGTGATGACTCACACTATTTTTTAAAAGAAATATATCTTTGTTGTACGTGGATTGAGATCTTAAATTATTGAGATTCTCTTTGTTTCAAGAATAGTTTAACATCTCTACTTAACAAGGCCAACCACGTGAAGGTGGAAGCTCATCTGGCCCCTCCTAGGATCCTCTTATGACCCTTTATGACACTTTAAGACCTCTAAGTTGTATTCTTAGGGACCGTAAAGGGTCACAAAGGGTCATAAGGGGTCCTGGGACACAACAGTTGAGAAACATAAATGTAGGCATCATGGTCAGAATTATTTGGAGACATAACATAATGAATGTTATACCCAGACAATGCAACACAACCACTACTCCTATAGTTATAAGTGGACATTGCAGGATCCAAAAACCATATATAGATTCCTTGTCTTGGTTTTTGGATCCTGCAATGTCCACTTAGAACTACAGGAGTATTGGTTGTGTTCCATCCTCTGGGTATAGCATTCAATTATGTTGTGTCTCCAAACAATTGTGACCATGATGCCTACATTTATGTTTCTTAACTATTGTGATACCTACATTTATGTTGTGTAGTTGCCATGTTTATTTGCATGTTTTTTTATGTGTTTGGCTTCTCTCCTCAAATCAAAAATAAGATTTTCCCACTCTGAATCAAGAATGTGCATGCAACACAAGCAGAATATGCACAGATAATAGGTGGAGCTAAGAAAATACAACACATTTACATTTTTTTAATAGGTCAAAATTACAATGTTCACGATGGTCTATAACTTAAAACACGCAATTCAAGACCTCTATAAAAAATGCAACCCTATTGTGTCTTTTAGCTCCACCTAATATCCTATGTATATGAATTGAGATTGCATATTGAACTAGGTGTCTCCTTCTACATTGCCTGAAACCAAGAGATTATCACAGTTAACATCTAAAATCATTAGTGAACTTTTTTTATTATTAAAAAGTATACTAGCACTTGCACCGAAAGAAGGTGCAAGGGATACGCGAATGATTTGGATGTAAATTCAATCATGTATCTTTGTAGTGCTCATCTTATAGGTAGCCTTTGACTAAGGTCAATCTGGGTAGCATTCATGCTCCTTTGTTTCTTGTACACCATCTCTGTCAGGAATTTTCTTCATGGATGGCCTCCACTTTCTTCCCACTACAACTATAACCACTATTCATTCTCGCGCGGTCATTACTATCTTCTCTATTGATCAAACCTCCACTGCAATTTCTCTGATGATAATTTCCAAATTCATTGTTTTGGTATTCCTTCATCTCCCCTCAACTCCATCACTTATGGTTACAAATCAAGTTCCAAGCATCATACAGGCACGTCTCATCATCACAACTACTCCACCTTAAACAATTGATTAACCATTCTAGACAAGATGATGATTTAAGGTTTTTTGTGAAGCTTCTAACTTGGTAGTTGCAATTAGCATTTGTATTACAAGTTTTGTTGTTGTTCAAGTAGTATGTTTTAGAAAAGAACCCATTGAACATTCTAATACTAATTTCTCCCAAAATATGAAATCCACTAAAAATTAGCAAAAACCCCTCCACATTACAACAGTGTATAAAAGGAAACTCGGTGTTTCTAGTAGCAATAAATAGATTTTTTTAGAAGAGTAGAAGAAACAATAATAGAAACAATATGCTTGGAGGGGGAAAACCTATAGACTTACGACATACCTTTGTATGTAGCCCATTAACATTTCAAATGAAAGAATGAAAAGAAAAAATGGAACTAAGCTCAAACACATGTAAATAAACATCAGTTATTATCAAATAAACATCAGTCATTATCAAATAAGTTGCATAAATGAGAATCATTTTTTTTTTGGCTTTTTCTTTTTTCTGCTTCCCTATATTGTTGCAGAGGTATATCCATGTCCACATCATCATTTCTTCTTGGCTGTGCATGTGATCTCACTATCCTTTGCAAAGGCGGGTCCTCTGCAATAACAAATAAAAGGCTTCAATTAAAACATATTATCATAATTGAGGTTAATTTAAAAACATATTCATTATTGTTACAAGCATTTCACTACTTTAAAAAACATAACGTGAAGCTCTTTACCTTGTCCAACCACATCATCTTGCCCGATGGCTTGACCTCAACACCCTCATCAAGAACAACCTCTACATCCCTTGCAACTGCAATACAAAATGTATTATTAATCCCAACACATTATAATTAAATTTTTATTACTACACTAAATTCAATTTAACATGTTTACTTGTATTAAATATTCATTAATCAAAATTTGAATAGAAAATGTATACCTTGAGTACTACAATTCACACTCAAAACAACGCCTCCGTCGTGCTCGTCCGGTGCAATATCAATATCTGTAGGCTACATTCCAATGTAAATAATTAGTGCATTTATCAACAATATATACACATAAATACAAGACAAATACTGAGAAATGTTAATCATTTAGTTTAATACATATAAATATATTCACTTTAAAGTTTTAAACAAATATATAATCAATGTTTCCTTACTTAAAACAAATATATTCACTTTATGTTGGAACTTAACATCAAATACAGTAATTGGTAAGTTTTCAACTTGAAATAAAAATCAATTGGCTTATTTACTTGATCAACAGATCTAGCAGAGGAACCTTGTGCACTCATTGCTCGTATCGTTCAACCACGACTTTATAGCCTTGTTTGTAGCCTATTTTATTTTTCCTCTCTGTAATAGGTTTTTTGAACTCCAAGGCCTGTATTTTTTATTGGTATCATGAATTTTTTATTGTAGTGAATTATATCAAAAATAAATTAATTGTAATTTATAAATATTTGCATATGATTTTTCATTTACTAATTCTTACAACTCGTGCAACAAGTTTTGAATATCCCCCAAGCCAAGCTTGTGTTGCCCGTGCCTGTTGTTTTATTACTTATGTTGCTATGTTGTGTCAGGAAACCTATGTGATGTTGAAATATGTAGATCACATAAGTACAAAGAGTAAATAGTACATAATTTCATTATTCATTATCACATGTGCTTCTTTCCTCGGGTGATAGTACTCATCCACTATTGTCTTGCGCGTCTCTCAAGTGCATCATTTTTAAAATTCTCCCACTCATTAATAGGAATATAGGGAGGTCGCTCGTAATAAGGGTTGTGTTCTATTTGGGTCCTGTAGTTGTCCCTAATATACTTCAAATAGTGGCTGCTTTGTCAAGGAGTTTAAGTCTATGAAAGACTTCGGGTCCCAAAAAGTGTTTTCATAGAGTCAACGAGTTTATTATTTAACCCTTTATCTTGTGATGACCACCTTTTAAGAAAAAAAATTGTTAGATTCATAAATGAAGTGAAGCTACCTTTTAATATACTTGAAGAAAGGGATGAAAGAAATCTGATCTTGCAATGAAATCAAAATATGATACCATGTGCATATGGTTGGCCTGAAAATGTGGCAAAACATTCATCATTAAGTTTTTCATAAAATAGATTATTCCCAGCAAGATAATAACGAGATTTGTTATAATTAGTTATTGGAAGGGACTACACAGGGGGTTAGTGCATTACATTATGAGTATTATAGTGTATAGTAAAAGAAAGGATCAATCTTTAAAGTACTTGGAAGCTGGGCTACTCTCAAGAAAGTCCATCTTCATTGCTCACGAGCAATTGATCACAATTCTATATTTTTCCCATACATTTAACACGAGTACATCCAAAAATTGCGTCATCGCCTCCTACATAAAAGGAATCCAATATTACAAAATTCCCCTAAGAAAGAATATATAGTTCAAGTGAAATAAACACGTGATAAATGAGAGAGAAAAAGAGGAGTCTACTTACCAATAGTAGGTGTTAACATCACATATGTGGTCATGCTACGTGTTTCTGACATTACATGTAGCACTACCTCTGTGGATCTGATCCTTGTACTAGGCGGTGTACTCAACATAGGATCAATAGCAGGTGTTGAACAAAAATATTGTGTAGAGCATAAAAAAAATATGGATAACCATGGAAAAGATGGAGGATAAAACATGCGATGTACCACCCAAAGTATTTGCATCTGAGGTGTCACCCTTTAATTTATTTAGCATCCTCTCTAAAGAGAACACATATATTTAGTTAATGACATAAATAAAATAGTATACTATAAAATTATTAATGAATTTTTGTTATAATTAAAAACTACATTAATACTTACTCTATAATTTTGAACACAGCGAATCAAAACATCCTCTGTCCTCTGTATTTTAGGAGTGTGAGGTTGAAATATCTATCATTCGAGCTAACTCTTTTGAATGGATCCTGCTCATCCTGCGGCTCCTCATGGACTACTTGTTCCTTCCCTTTTTCTGATCAACACTCATTTGTGAGAACAATATTATTAGCCCTTTATTTAAAAGCAATCCAAAATAGTAGAACAACAAAAAATACACATTAACATAACAAAAAATATGCATTATCATTTTTCTTGTAGTGCATTTGTACAACAGCAATGAGTTTTACCTATCGGGAAGAAGAAGTCCAATGAGAACTATCACTGTCATGCGTATCATGTGGCTGTTGATCTATACTATAGCTCCTGTACTTCAAAAAATTATTCAGACATGTTAAATACATATGTTCTTATTCTAAGTTACGTTAAATAATAGATAATTATCAAAATGTGTACCACCTCATCCATGATAGTGATGGGGTTTTTTGTATCTATGCGATTCAAATTGTAATCAATAAGAAGCTCCTCGCCTCCACGTATTGATTTGATCGCACATAAAAATACACAATTTCCCTCATGTGCCTCAATATGCAATTGGGTTGCTTCTTAGTTGACGCAGGTCATGTACTGTTTATTAAACCTACAATATTCCCTGATGTGTTTGGTCTTTAAACCTACAATATTCCCTGATGTGTTTGGTCTTCTATCAACGTATATAGCTACTATTTTACTTTGTTCACTAACTTTTTGTTGTATATAATTTTCCACTAGTGCATACCTACACATACTTTTTTTATATTTAACAATCTACATCCAACTACTATAATCATAACAAGGTCCAACATACTCCATCAATTCGACAACTTTTTTGTAAGAGACCTTTATGCCATCCTTGGAAAATAGGCCCAAACCATGTAATGAAGATGGTGCTATGCGATATATCCTCTCTTTAACACAAAAATCAGTGTTTATTGAAGGAAGTTCATCAGGGACCCATTGTTTCTGTCGATGTTTGTACCTAAAGGGTAGCTTGGAGTCGCCTTTTCTCTCATCATCATAAGAACATGACCCCCCTTGAGCAAGGAAAAATTTCATGCATTTATTGAATTTCTTTTTGATCTTTTGACCTTGAGTCGATCTCATTGAATTAGATGTACTAAATGTCTCACTTTCTTCTTCCATTCCTACATTTTCCTCACTCGAGGAAGACAGTTCTGACAAATACCTATTCATTGGTACCTGCACTTCATGCAATAAGAAAGACAGGTGGCAATGAGAGAGATATTTTACAAATGGTAAAAGACATTAATCTCTATGGGGTGTATTGACTTGTACTTGACAATCCATGAGACTGTGTGGGATACCTGACATAAGATAATAGTTATATAATCAAACAAACATAGTTCACTCCATAGTTTTCATTATATCTTGTGAAGGACATTATACATTGTTAAAATTATCTATTTATCTAACAATATTTTGAATATCTCAGCATTTCATATAACTAAACATCTCAGCATTGCATGAGACACCACTATTGTGGCATTTTGTCAAATAGTTCTCGTGCCTTGCTAGTGTTTTTATTACATCTTATGAAGGACTTTATACATTGTTAAAATTATCTATTTATACTTTGAGAATTAGCTCACTCTATTGCAGTGAACAAAGAGAATCCCCTGTGATTTAAAATCATTGAGATGCCTCCTTTCAATAGCTTCATGTCACCTTCTCATAGCTTCTCATAGCTTCCTATGTGTTTCATCCTTTATTTATAGACTTACTTTGACCAAAATTTTTAATTTTCTAATAGATTTCACCAAAGGCTTTGTAGGAATCCAAGTAAGGGGTATTCTTGAGTTCAAACACATTGAGCTGCTACAACTGAATTATAAATCATGAATTCACTATAAATCAAGGGGCATTATAAATCATGAATTCGCTATAAAATTAATGTATTGATATAGATTTCATATGGACATTTTGTCAAATAGTTGGCATGTATGTTTATTCAAATGGAGTTATATCATCTGGAATGGATATATGATAGGTTGATATCGAATTCTATGTCAAGATTTACAGCATTAAATTGATCATAGTTAGA